>JAECUM010000847.1:0-147197 GCA_016617855.1 Megalonaias nervosa | reverse complement strand
TTACGTTACAAATTGGCTACTCAAAGACGAGCAATGATGCTGATTGCTCATAAGATAGATTGGATAAGTGGTTACGACAATGTTGATTATGTAAGAAACAAAGCACCTAGCCAAACCACACTAGTTTTACTAAAATAATTTTGAATATCAATATAGGTGATCGTGCAAAAGCATAACTCTATTATTATGAACCTACTGCAGTCTTCTACCGGATATCAGTGCTGGTGCATTCTGCTAAAACGGTTTGCTCTTGTCATCGCGATGAGGTAAATGGAAAATCACGCACTCAACAGGTCAAGAAGACGCACCTAAAACGCAATCGAAGGCGTACCGCTGCAAGTTGAGAGAAATGGTCCAAGCGGTAGGCGTATTAAACATGTACTTACACATCATCATCATCATTGACGCTCCGGTGAACATTCAAGATGTCATTTTGTGTCATCCATCTACTACTCCATCATTTGGAAAGCCTTTGATAGCTTACAGCTATACTGCGCCTCGATCGTTGGCCGCCGCGGGTGTGGCAAGCGCCTATTTGCCTGCGAAACTGTTCAAATTGGCTTTTAAGGACCACTTAGATTTTAATAGTCTAACATACGGCTGCGCTGCGTGTAAACGATGTCACTGAGGCCAAACGTCGAACGGCGGCGTACAAATTTCTTAAAAGGAATGCTTTGGCAAATTCCTTCTTTGCGCCGAGGAGCTACTTAGGCTGGCGGCCAAATCGGAAGGCACAACGACGGTGATTAGTGAAACAGCATCATCAGCGTGACCGCCTGTCTGAGTTAGAGACATCTCGGGTGGAGAAATAATACACAAGCCGACCTCTTACCGCAAAAGGCGATGAGCGTGGTGGAGGTTGAATAACCATGCCATATAGGAGGTTAAACTGGGGGTCATCATGACTGCTTTGTTTGGTTCATTTCTACGTGTCTAGTATCGTGCGGCTTGAAAGGTATTTAAAAATGATCATCCGGACGTCTTTTACATGCATCAACATTCACTTCTAGTTCAGATACGGCCGAGTTCTAGCGCCAAATTCATCTGCTATGAAGCCATACAAACTTGTTGAAAAAAAAAGCAGAGTGAAAAATAACAAACGATGAATGCAACAGTGGAACCAAATATGCAACTGTCAGTGGTAACAAAATCGGAACCGGAGGTGGCACCATCTCAATAAGTGGCACAAATCACTAAGGCTAAAACCCCAGATAGAGATGCTTCTGGTTAAAAATTATCTGCGATTTTGAAACAACACCGCACTGGGACTTTGGCCGCACAGACTTCGAAGAAGCGGCAAAAGCTGTAATTACATAGCTGAGCCTTCGGACACAGAACATGCTAATTAAACAGGGTATGATTCCAGCCAATCTTAACACGGATGCCTAATGGCATCTGCTGCTCTCATGGTCGAAGGAACAGTCGTTATAGCACTCGTATTATCTGGCTCAAACTATCTCTTCTCTTAGATAAATAATCAAAAAGGATCCGACGGAGAAAACATCCGCCACGACAGATCTATTGAAGGATCCCAAGCTGAGTATCAACATAAGCGCAATGAGCGTCTCTATCATATTAATGAAGAAAGATGGACAGCTGGCTAAAGGGGCTTAGCGAGACGCCAAAGAAACTGCACACGCGTACGAACTGATGACTAACGAGAAAAACCCATGCAAAGAAATTGCATGATGGTGACAAGCCAGAACTTTTTTGAGTCCTACACTCCCTAGCCCGAGAAGCACAAATATGAGATGGTGTTTGTTGCCAAGAGCTATGTGGCACATAGATATTACTAACTTGTTGCCGGTAAATTGGAGTGACAGCTACCAGTTTGTAGACCGCGAAAACTAAGCTCGAAACAATATACTACAGCCCACAAGGTTACTACAAGGGCGTGATAGTAGTAAAAAAAGTTGATAGAGGCCGTCAATAACTTGCAAGATGTTGCCATGACGTAGCTCAAAAAGATACTTTGGTTCCGATTTACCTGCAGACACCACCCAGATGTGTACCAGGCCAAACTATTGTTTTTTACCGCACGACAAAGTTGAGAGAAATGCGTATAAGTATGCGCTGTCGTGGTTGATGCTGTCAGGTAATACAAAAGCCCTGAGCTCTTGACCACAAAGGAGACTACAATGGCGGAAACGTCTGCAGATTGATCCCGGCTGGGAGTTTTTGGGAGCTGTTTAGCAGGGCATTGTGGAAACGATTAACCATACTTTTGAAACTATTATGCATTAGGACGCCAGGGAGATTTCTGCAAAACGAAGCACTGAGTCTGCCGTTGCGACCATAAATCTTGAGGTAACAAGACTGACAGGTAAAGGCCATTCATGCCATTCATGCTATGTCTATGGTACGGCTTATTATGACATGTAAGTCGTAGCCGCGTACGTTATGCTGCACAACGGCACCTTTAGAATTTCCTGATAGATATGCAGCTTGATGATACATTCTTTGTGGGCTTCCGTGAGGTACTTCCCGGTGATGAGGCAGTGGTCTTGGTCCTTATCCTCTCGCCGCAGACGTGGCAGTCCTCCGCTTCCTGGAAGGCCTTACCCTTTTCTCCGTCCACGTAGATCTGACCGGATAACGGATTTAGATCTAGGTGCATCACACTACAGTGAGTTTCGAAGCCGGAGCTACATTTGAAAGCAAAAGTCCATCACGGTAAGTTATCAATGTAAAAACACTGACAACTGGCACCTAGAATTTCCTCCCTAATACGCCTTCTTGTTATGAAAAACTGGCGAACCGAAAATGCGAAAATAAACATAGTAATTTCAGCTGAAAACGTCTAGTTGGGTTAGGGACTCCCCTATTAACGTCTACTCGTTAATGCAATCGTTTTATTTTTAAGTTTGTTTAATTTTTAATTTTTACCCATTCAAGCACTCTGTGCTCGAGCTTCTTCCGAGTAGTTGATATCTATATGAAATGTGAAATATTTCATCATTTCCAACATCCATTTTCTACTTTCGCTTATTTTCTCTGAAGTTTGAAAAAAATTCCATGAAATCATCCATTTCAGGTCTGTTCAATAAATCTTCTCTTGTAATAAAAAAATGTATACACCCTTACTTGCTCTATATTCTGGGTGGTTCGTTTCCTATGCCTGATCGTTGAGTCTAATTCAGTTTTAACATAGCCAAATTGACGAATTTTTCCAATGAAGATCAAGTTATAGTTCAATGTCACTGAAAACTTCACACGCATCTTGATTGTTGATCTTTTATTTGTTGCCGTCCTAAAGGTATTGACATTGTTAAACAAGCAAAACTGTCTTTCCTTTTAAACTATATTTACATTTTGCCTATCATGTATTTTTTAAAATTTTTTTTTTTCTAGTTCGTTACGTATTAAAGGAGTTTGTAATTTTCTTATTCTAACTTGGTTTTGTATGGGTTCAACTAGTATAGAAGCTTTTATCTTTGTTATTAGCAAAATAGTTTATATATATATATATATATATATATATATATATATATATATATATATATATATATATATATATATATATATATATACTTTGATTTATTTTAGCAATAATATTTTCAATGCATGTTTTACAAATGTATCTGAATAATTTACAGTAGACTTTTATCATAAGTTTTGGAAATATGCCCACCTTACACTTTACACATTACTTCCCCTGGGGGTAGTTATATCAGAACAGCAGTCAGTACTAATACATTCTTTTACAAGTAAACCACGACTGTGGCATTTATTTTATCAAAAGTTTAAATCAGTAGCCGCAGTATAATTCTTATTTGAATGCACTGTATATTTGAAATTATTAGTGAGAAATACATTAGCTAGTAATGCAAAATTATATTTTCTACAAAAAAGCGAACTCGAAAACTATTTAGCCGTCTTCAGACTAAATTCCTTCATCGTTTATTTGCTGGCAGACATTCTGATTTTTCCGCTCATCGGTTGTGTACATAACTCACTGTCTAGGAATATGGTAATAAAAGCCAAATAATAAACAAAATACTAGAAGACACAGAGGTCCAATCTCCAACTTCAATATCAAGATTCAAACTAGCAGACGACTACAAGGCTAAAAGCTAAATGTTGCAAATTGGAACAGTAGAATATGAGAGACACTTGCCGAAGAGCTGTGCGACCAACTGGATAAATCGATATAAACTCTAAGAATACAAAAACTTGGCATCCTTTAGAAACTCTGCGTATTCATCTTCATCAAAAACCTCTGTTCCACCACACAAAAACATCAAGACTAATTACATGAGAAAGACGTTGCCATACAGAGACTTATGAGAGAAACAAACATCGGCTACAGAAAGCCTGATTTGAAGACATCACTTCATGAAGGCAGCCTTCAACAACATCAAGAGGACTATCCAATATGAAACTCAAGAGAGTTGCAAGACTATTAGCTGAGCAATAAGGCATATGAGAAAGTACTACGCAGGAACATATCCAATTCTGAGGGGTGACAGTGCCACTCTGCTCCCTGACAAAGAAAAGATACTTCAAAGAAGGGCAGAATACTTCAAAAGCATCCGCAATCAACTGTCATCTATCAGCGATCGACTGTCCCAAGTGAAAATTAACGTAACACTTGCTGATCCTCCAACGCTAACTGAAACTGAGAGCAATTAACCTGCTATCAAATGACAAAGCACCTGGAGCAGATTATATGCCAGAAGAAGTATACAAAGTCAGAGGCTCGCACAAAGTAAAAAACTTACTAAACACTTGGACTCAGGGAACTAAACCACAAGAGGACAAGGATACATCCATAGTCCACTTGTACATGCGGAAAAACAACATACATTCTTGTGAGAAATATCGGGGTATTTCCTGGCTGTGCATAAGCGGCAAATACTTGCCAGAATTCTAAATTGTCTTGTGCATCACATCGATGAAGGGCTCCTGCCAGAAAGTCGGCGTGGCTACAAATAAGAACGAAGGATCACACACGAAATTAACAGCGTGTCAACTCGAGGAGAAATTCCAGGAACAGAACTAAAAACTGTACACGACATTCATAGACCTGACAAAAACCCAAGACACAGTCAGCTGTGGAGGCCTATGGAAAATCATAGCAAAATTTGGTTGCCAGAGAAATTCGTCATGATGACATGCTCGCTCGTGTCGTGGACGACGGTGAGTCATCTGCAGGCCTTCCAAAACGTTTTGGTCAGAAATCATTAGATTTTAATTTAGTGTCGAGAGATTTGGTAGGCCTGTAAAAACATTGTTTATAAGAAGTGACGATAAATCAATCATAACTATTTGTTACTTTGTTAATAACCAAAACAAGGCCGATTATGTGTAGAGGAAATTCAAAATCGCCTTTAAACATATAGATGGGTATTGATTGGTTGATGAAAATGCGTTATTCCAATCAAATTTATTATGATAAACCCACGCTACGTTTTGGTTTCCTGCTTTCGGCTAAGCGCTCACGAATGTGCGAACCTGAAATCCAGAGATTTTGATACAAATCCTTAGATCCTCAGACGGAGCTAATAGGAGGATAATCCAACTTTTATTCAGAGATTTGGTGGGCCTGCATCTGAACCATTCCCAGTCACCAGTGGAGTCAAGCGGGGTTGGTGTTGGCCCCAACCCTCATCATTACGATGTTCTCTGCTATACTTACTGATGCCTTCTGTGAATTTAACACTGAGATCGATATTACATACTGGAGAAGCTCTTCAATACAGTCGAAAACGAAGTTACATACTGACGAATGTTCTCTGAATCTGTCTGACATGCAACATAGTAAGGATCGTTCTCTTCAGCTTGTGACAATTTCGTTCTCACAGTCAGTATCAAGAAGACGGAGTTGATTCACCAACCTGCACCACGAAAGCCTTACGTATAGCCTACAATCACAGCAAATGGCCAAACCCTCGTGGCAGTGAAAACATTCACCTGCCTACGCAGCACTGTCACGTGCAGTCCACCTCAGTAATGAAATCAACGCCAGAATTGCTAAATCAGGTGTGGCCTTTGGCAATCTACGTGCAAATGTGTGGAAGTGAAGAAGGATCAGTCTACAAATAAAACTTAAGGTCTACAAAGCCCCTGAGTTGTTGGCCTTGCTATATGCATGCACAATCTGGCCCCTGTGTGACTTACATATTGGCCTTTCAATTTTTCAACTCAGGAACTTTTGAAAAACTTCATGAAATGAAATCAAACTTGGTACGAAGTTTGTATGGAGAACACCTACGTCAGCAGCTGTTTGATTGCTATGTTCTATAGCAAAATTTGATGGAGTTATGGCCCCTATTTCGTTCAACACTGTCCTTTAATTGCATTATATTGCCTAGGGTATCCATGGCATACAGACACATTTCTAGCTTCCTAATAAACTACATTTTGGGCAAGGGCCAAGAAGAAATGAAAATAATCTGAATAGATCTACACAGGAAATAATACTTTGTCTAAAACAGAAAATACTCTACAAATAGTTTTTACTTAAGAATTAAAAAGAAAAACCTTTAAGATATTCATTATATGTTTATTGGAAATTAATACATTACTGAAATATGTAATATACATGTTATAATTATACATCAAGTGAATGCTTTGAAATTAGTGTTTTTCATTGCTCTCTCTTCACAAACTGATATCAGATAGTGTACATGTTCTGTGTGTAAAGCAATACAACTGTATTATTCTCCAGATTCCTACATCAAGCATTAGACAAGCAAATCTACAAAGCAAGATATGAAAACTGGAAATTCATATAAAAACATCATTACAGTTGTCTGCCTACCATCAGTACTTAAAGTTAATGAAGGCCATACTTTGCTAAATTGACTAATTTCATTCATTCTTTATTACTGTATAAGTTTAATTACATATTGATGTGTGGACAACCCTTTAAGTACTAGTAGCATAATAAAATGTGTATTTTTTAATGCTACATGTACCACAACACTAGATATGTCTTTTTAAAACCTCCATGTTCACACTGCAAATATGCAGACTAAAATGTATGTCCAAAAAATGTTTTACAAAATTGAAATATTGAAATATTTGCATGAACTCTGATTAGTTCATCTATGTAAGGATAGAAACATATCTGCATCAAGTGGTTTTTACATAATCATACTGACATGTTTTTAATCAAAATGTTCAAGTCCATTTTAAAAGAATGGGTATCAAATGCAAAAACTGTTGCAACAAAATTACAATCTAATTAGGTAATTTATATACATAAATAAATGTACACAACTCCATTTGTATACCTCAGGTGTATTTTTATATTAATGATAATAAGACTATATATAATTTTAAAAAATTTAAAAATTATAAGACCAAAAGTTTTAAAAATGTGTAAAACAGAAGAAAAATTGCTGTAATGTCCTTTAGATATAATCAGGTAATCTATATATGCATACAGAACTATGCTAGCCAAATGTTTTGTGCAATTTTGTTAATGAGCTTCTTGGGATGGATAGGTATTTGCATGTACAAACGGACAGGGCCAAATCAAGATGCCTCCACTGCATAGGGAAAACAAAAATACAGACAAAATTCTTTAAAAACATGTACCCCTTGGTGTCTACTAATGATATTTTAATACTGTACTTCAATATTGCTTTGCTTTACACACTAATCCATTAATAATGTGAATTTCATCAATCTAAATATAAAGTGTTTACAAGACTTTGATGAAAACTAAACTACCAGCAATTAATACATCACAAGGGGCCATACTCATTACAATTTGCTTCACAGAGTCATAAAGAGAGAAACCTGTGCTGGCAAACCAGCCTTAAGAGATGGGCATTCAGGGGCCATGACTCCTTTATATGATCATGTTGAAATCTTTTAATCCAACTTTATCAAGGACTCATCAATACATGCAAGATCTTATGTAAAGGCATGAAACTGAATGACAAGGCCCATAACTCTGTCCAAAATGGAGTAGATGAGACAAAACCCATAACATGCATGAATGATTCTTGAGCTATGCTGATTATATGCATGATTCCATGTTAAGAGTTGAAATTGATAGACAAAAGTGGAGTAAACAAGATAAGAGAAATCAAATCCATTAAAGGCACTCTAGGTTTAAGAGATAATGTTCTTAACCAAATTCCATCAGAAAATGTTGAATGGTTCTCTGGCTAAGCTGACTGCAAGAAACATTATAATTTCCATGTAAAAACAAGAATTTCCTTCACAGGTTGGCACAACTCTGCACAAAAATGGAGTAGACAAGACCAAACCCATAAACGGAACTGTCCATTAGACAGCTTTCATAGCAAACTGCAACAGAAAATGTTGAATGGTTCTTCAGCTTTGTCAGTTATGAGCAAGATCAAATGTTAAACTATTAAGTCAAATGTCAAGTGCCATAACTTTATCCAAATGGCGCTGATGAGACAAAACCCATACATGGCATGTTAAGGTCTATGAAACAATGTAACCTCCAAATTACATCATTAAATGGTTACTGAGCTATGCTGGTTTCAATTATCTGCTACACTTAAAATGTCTTGAAAAAGGGCAAGAACTCCATCAAAATTTGATCTGAAAAGATGAAACCTTAGAAAAGCACATCCACATGTAATACCAATTCACCTACCAAATGGTGTCCAATTATGCGAAGGGGTTGCACAGCTTTGGTGGTTACAATAAGTGTGAATGGACACATTGATAGACAGATGGAAGAGGCGATTACTATAGGATTCCCACATTTCAAAGCCAGGCCCTAAAAATAATCTGATAATAAAAATTATACGAAAATATAAACACTACATCTTAAATTTCTATAAAAAATAATTTAAAAATTTTAAGTCTAATGTAAAACAAGTCTGAGTGTCTGTGACAAAAGTCTGAGCATCAAATGCAGAGTAAAACAATTCAAAAATGCTTGCAGACTGAGCCAGTCTTCTACACTGGTGCTTCACCCTATCTGTTCTTGGCACTGAGTCAAACATTTTACCAGTTTGTCTTTGCTTCACTGCAAAACATGAGAACAACTCTATATATATATATATATATATATATATATATATATATATATATGCATGCATTGAATTTTATGGCAGTCTGAAGTATTATATCTTCTGCAAAAATTATGAAAATTTATATTTTCTTGACCTTGCAACTTTTACTTTTGCAAATAAATGTCTTGGTAGCATTACATCAAATGTGAATACATGCAGTTATGAAAATGTTCACAGGTTTTGGTGTCTAAATAATTATGTTCTACTGCTACCAAAATATGTTCCTACAGAGAAAATTTGAATGCTCTTGTGCTCACCAAGTAATGTAAGTACTTAATTTTAAATAGAGTCCAACTGCAAACTCCAGCATAATGTGCTGGCAGATCTGAGTCTGTGTGGTTTCTTAGGAGTAATCAGTAGAATAAACAACATATACTCTGGTCTGCAGGCACATTATGCTATGGTAGATCAGGATCTCTGTTGTTTGCAGTTTGGCTAGTCTTATAAGCAAGTAAATAAGGTATAAAATCGGCCTTTATATGCACCATATAAACTCACAAGTTGAGTCCAACTGTAAACAATACAGACCCTGATCTGTCATTGCATAATGTGTCTACAGATCCAAGTCTAAACTGTTTGTTCTGATTACTCCTAACAAACTGTACAGACCAAATCAGTCAGCACATTATGTGATGACAGATATGGGCTTCTGCAGCTTGCAGCTGGACTTGACTTATGAGTAAGTACATAATGTAAATGTTATAAAATAGTAAAGCTCAGTGAGGTACTCATGTCAAATAAGATTTGGACCTTCATTTGTAGAATACATAAATGAGGGAAGGTGATGTTTCAAATATAAATATATATCAAAAGAACGCAACACACACACACACACACACACACACACACACACACACACACACACACACACACACACACACACACACACACACACACACACACACACACCTCTCCCTCGATAACTCGTGTGCAATGGGGTCCACAAACATAGAATGCACTATAAGCGAGGGCGTGAGTTACGAGGGACCTCCAAAAGTTGAAAAATTCGCTTAGACATCGAGAAAACAGTGGAGGGGGAATCGGGTTAGGGAACTGGGCCGAAAATGACTGAATGCTCAATTCAACAATCACGTCGATAATAATTTTTAATAATGTGCTTTTTCTAATGAAGTTGTTTGTTATTCTGTTTAAATAACATTTCTTTTCAAAAGGTCCAGCATGTGAAAGATCGTCCCAACTGGTTTCAACAACCATCACGGTTACGTGAAAATAATTGTGTATTACATCACTTCTTTTTGTTTTCTTGATGAGTCTGGTTCCTGGAGTGGTATTTGCTAGTATCCTGCCAAATCGGGAGTCAAAAGAGCGGGAACTAGACTAACTGTCAATACACCACCAAACAAGATTCCTTTTTTTCAAAAACAATCTAAATTTTTTTCGTGAGACAATCGTCTACGTCGAATCTCAATTTTTGTATTGTTCAATTAGTACACTATTGATGTCATGATTTCATTGGAAGTAATAATGAATCTTCTTATCATCCTTGAGGATATCTCTAAGTGCCAGTACAAGAATTCTCTGAAAATCGCTTGCCCACAATGGTCTGTATCTGTTGCTCTTTATTTTACGAAGTATTCATTTCGCTTGCTTGCCTTGCTATCTTTGATCACAGTTACCAATGAGTTGTTTAATTTAAGGTAGTATATGTTACATACACAATAACATTTATAACAGTGACTGATCAAATGAAGTGAGTTCACCTGGCATATGACTGGGGCCGCTAGATTTTGAGTTTGTAGGATTTTCATGCCTTTTAACTTTTCTTTTATTCCAGCTCCTTTATTTGATTCAAAATACATAATTAACGTGATAATACAAAGGAGGCCAACTTTTAATTCAATGCAACAATACAAAAAATACTTCCGCAAGTCAGTTATCAAAACATGGTTGGCACCTAATTAGGTTCTCAGAGAAACGCTCGCAGACATAGCCGTTACAGTAGATTGACACATTTTACGTTTGATTACAAGAGGACATATTGCATTTATGATGATTAAACTTAAAAGGAACTAAAAGATAGAACTAGAACATAAATTTCAATTGATAAATTATTTTTAATTTAATTTATATGTATTTATTAAAGTACTGCCACTAATTGGCGTGACATTTTCATTGATCGAAATTTCCTTACATATCGTTAATTGTGGTGTACGACCGTTTGGAAAGAAAATGTAAATAATTGTATGACTTATTTTTAAATTTGATATTTCATAAGGTTGATTAAAATTTCAGGTCCTATCTACCGTTTTTGATGATAAAACGAGCGATATATCAAAGTTTCCATTACTAATTTTGATCGTGATTTTCTTCAAGTTCAATAAATATAGATCAATTTTTGGGGTATTGTCTAGTTTAAAAAATGGGATCCACGCCTGACCCCACGTTATAAGCGGGTTCGAGAGCTATCAGGGCGCGAGTTATCGAGGGAGTGGTGAGTGTGTGTGTATATATATATATATATATATATATATATATATATATATATATACACACACACACACATACCTATTTATACATTAGAAGTATATGTCTGGAAACAAATGCAATCTAAATGCTTTGTCAAGGAGTTTGTCTAATCAGACAAATGTAAACCAAATTCTTCAAAGTTTCTGGAGTTATGTAATACTTAATTAAACTGACACTGAAGTCTAAAGTGTGGGAATAGAAGAAAAAAAAAGAAGGAAAATCCAGGTATTAAAAAAAAATTTCATCAAAATCTATTTTAATATATTTTAACATAGATCTGATTACTATATTTTGCAGTTAGGAATCTTAATTTGTTAGGCATTTCAAGTATACTGCTTCATTCACTGGATCCGGAGATTTGGAAGTTTAATCACCATGTGACCTCTGTTGAAACTGAGTGACTGATCGTAAACAGCATGATATGCATGTTGAAACTTGTGTTGCTTGCAACATTGTTTCAATGATTTGGCACATATAAAGATTCCACCACTATTCTACAACAGCACATGTATTTAAGTCTTAGGCATATCCAAAAGAGATCATTGTTTTACATTTCCAATTTCTAAAACAGAAAGAATAATAACATATACAAGTAAACAACCTATGTTGGGATGGCTGGATTACAAACAATGAAACATAGGTCATGATGACCTAGTGTTCCAAGATGGCTGTAGTGAAACATATGTACCATGTTATCTGGCTCCACAAGCGATAGCGAACAAGAAAAATGACCTAAGCACAAACCATAACCTTAGTGTTGTTGGTAGAGAGATGGACATTTGGGATAGACATTATCAATCCATAAACCAGAACTGTTTTGCAATCAGGACACAAATTACAATGGGCAAAGCTGGGAAATATGGAAATAGTTCAGAATTGTTGGGGGATATGACTGAATTCAGATGTGTGGTTTTTGGAAGATACTGAATAGTCACAGAGGACTTATTCTCTAATATAATCACAAGGATAAATTATAATACTTCTTTTTATTCATGTTTATACAGCCTATCTAAAAATCTAAATTTATACATAGTACAAAGAAAACATGATTTTTCTTACAAAATGAACAACTACAAAGAAATAGCACAAAAAATAAAAACTGCACCAAGATTTACAAGAGCTAAGAATAAGCAACCTGATTACTTTTCTCATTCTGACTACATATAACAGGTCAGTAACACTGAAAAATCCTCTATGCTAGAAAAGTATCCACATGGGAATTCATACCATATAAAAGACAGCTATACTAGCTTCCAAATAATTGATGAACTAGTATGACATGTTAGCATATTGGGTACCAAATTTGCTCATGCCACAAACTGCAAACAGCATTCTGACTTGTTTCTACTGCCATTATTATTTCCTGCTCAAGATATGAGTCTGTTAATTTTAATTAGGATTTTGAGCAAATAACCTTGAACGTTATTTACTGTATCACCCACTTAGAGGTTCAGTCTAACTTCAAACAGCAAAGACCCTTATCTGCATTCATATAATGTTCTGGAATATCAGGATCTATGATGCTTCTTCAGCTGATTGCTTCCAACAAACTGCATAGACCCAAATCTGCTGGTGCATTATGTGGCAACTGATCTGGATCTGTGCAGTCTGAATTTGGGCTTGGCCTATGAGTGAGTATATATAGTATGAATGCATTACAGGTCAGCCAAGCTGTGTCTGCACAGTCTGCAGTTTGAATTTGGGCTTGGCCTATGAGTGAGTATATATAGTATGAATGCATTACAGGTCAGCCAAGCTGTGTCTGCACAGTCTGCAGTTTGAATTTGGGCTTGGCCTATGAGTGAGTATATATAGTATGAATGCATTACAGGTCAGCCAAGCTGTGTCTGCACAGTCTGCAGTCTGAATTTGGGCTTGGCCTATGAGTGAGTATATATAGTATGAATGCATTACAGGTCAGCCAAGCTGTGTCTGCACAGTCTGCAGTTTGAATTTGGGCTTGGCCTATGAGTGAGTATATATAGTATGAATGCATTACAGGTCAGCCAAGCTGTGTCTGCACAGTCTGCAGTTTGAATTTGGGCTTGGCCTATGAGTGAGTATATATAGTATGAATGCATTACAGGTCAGCCAAGCTGTGTCTGCACAGTCTGCAGATGGGAAGGCATAATACAATATGGAAGAAGAGTCAGAAAATGTGCATTACCATCATGACTACTAAACTAAATTACTGGCATTCTACCAGTTCTCATCAATAATACAAACATTACTTCACTTTTCAAATAGTTCTTTTAATATACTTCGAACAATTTTATGTAAAAATTAGTTAACTTCTTTACCTGAAAGAAACTATGGGTAAATCATTCTGTTGTGAACAGCCCGACATTTAGGCCATTTCTGAAAATAACCTGATTGGAGCAGATGTCCTCACTCACTGAACCGGTTTTCGTCATCCACCTTTAATGTACTGTAATCCACTGACTTGTGGGATTTCTTTTATTTCAATTCAGATTTTCATTTCACATTTTTATACCCAATGCCTTGGAATACAATCGTTTGATCTAGGAATGATAATTTCAACATGTCCATATTTTTCCAAAAGGTGGCTCTCAAAATAATGCTAAGTTGACATTATCCTTAATATTATCATGCATAGTTTATTCACTCATTTAATTCCTAATGCATACATTTATTTTTTTCCTAATACATACATTTATTTGGCCATTAAGTACATGCAATAAAACAAAGATCCATATATGCAAACTCAGCATGCAAAGTAATGTTAAAAAGATGGATTTATTGTGATTCAGGTTAGTTTTTTTGAAAAAAACACAATTACAAGTCAATGGTAACTGTTGCTCTTTAAACTTATTCTAGAAGTGACTAAAAGCAAAAAAATCACACAAATGCTTCATATTTCAAAAGCCTGCTGACAAGAATTGATAGGATGCCAGTAGAGTATTATTGGAGTTGTCTTTCTAGAGAACATTTATCTGCTATTTTTTTTACATTGATAGGATCCCAGTAGAGTATTATTGGAGTTGTCTTTCTAGAGAACATTTATCTGCTATTTTTTTTACATTGTTAATAATAATAATCCTTTTCACTCTATAATTCACAGTTTAATGGAGATTGCATACTGCTGTATTATTGTTTTCTTACTACTTTGTTAACCAAAACAGTCTTAGATACATTAGTTTTTAGAATATAAAAAACCTGCAAATATGTTTGAAAAATAAATATTTATCAAATGACTAATCCAAATATAAATGAAGGCAAGCTGGTCTAGGAAAACCAGGGTGTCACTACAAAGTTCTAACCAGCCATATATGCTGGGACGGAGCTATGTGGTATCAACACTCGCAAGCTGGTCTGTTATAATTAAAAGGAAATTTATGTCACTGTGTATTACAGTAATGAAATTTGAAAATAAAATCCAGAAATTAATAAACCTGTATCAAATGGTATGAATAACATGTAGAGCAATAACTAGACTGATACATGTTGCTTTTATAAAAATGAAATGTATGAATATCTGATAAAGGCTTTCAGTAGAAAAATGTTTTAGAAAGTATAAAAAATTTTTATGGCTAATGGAGAAAATTGTCTGTAATGCTTGGTGATAGGTAATTACATTAAAAAACATTCTGGTTCTGAAAATGTTTCAAAAGATAATCAAGAATAAGTTCTTGCATCCATAATGAAAACATGATACAATAGGTAAAAATATGAAACTTTCTAAATATCAGGTCAAAATGGAAGATGTGTACGCTAACAACAGACAAAATTTAAGATTCGAAGAAAGTAATCAATACTATTTCTTTGCTATCAGAAGCTAGCTGAAGTGAATGATGACAGAAATTGAATTAGAATTAGCCTCATCTTAACTCTAATGACTGTAGGGCATATACAGTTCAAATTTACACGTTTCGTAAAGAAAAAAGAATTATCAATGGATCAAACATACTACGGATGCTGCATTGTAAGATCATTCTTCCTCCTTATGAGCTAAAGCTGTTCAACAATGAATTTATGGTGAAAATTTGAGATGATAAAACATGCATGCAAATTATAAAAATGTCAAGATTTGTTTCATAAAAATATTTAAGTTGTGGCAAAAGTCATCTTCATAAATACAAAATCGACTAAATTTCTTACAAAACAATAGGTAAATCAGAGATGGAAACCATCACATGCTATTTCTTTTTACCTCTGAAACTACCCCTAAGATGGCATTCAGAATTCAATACCATTGTTGTCATCAATTCATAAACATGAAACATCATTTATGATTACCCTATCTCAATCACTATGGACAAGATTTCAGATTACAAGGAAAAGAAACTAAAGGATGTACTAATGCCAAGACACACCTTTGTTCATGAATGATCTAGATATATCATATATACTTGCTTATAAGTCATGTCCACTTGCAAACAACACAGACACTGATCTGCTATCATAATGTACTGGCAGATCAATGTCTACGTTGTTTGTTCTGATTACTCCTCTTAAACTGCACTGATGCTAATTTAATGGCACATCAAGTGCGGGTAGATCTGGGTATATGCAGCTTGCAGTTAGACCAAACTTAAAGGCAGGCGTATAAGGTACATCCACAAAAATGGAACAAATAAACATTCAACAGTGTAAATACTCGCTTATATACTTGCAAACTGCAAAGACCCATTATGTGATGGCAGATCGTAGTCTGTGCAGTTTGACTTGACTTAAAAACAAGTATAGACAGAATTTAATCCGACTCAGAGCATAAGCAAAGTCAAAGTTTTGAACAAACATCCACATGACAGAATGTGCACACTGACAATCACAGATAATCTTATGGAAGTGAAAAATGAATACATAATCACTAACTGTCACATTAACTTCACATTACATTTGCAATATATAATAAAAGTCTCCATATTTTCTCTTTGTTAAAGAAAGAAATGCAGTTTCATATGATTACTTCAGTCCAAGGTAAAATATTATTTTAACATAAATTTACAACTCGTTGAAGACTAAATTTGAGTTCAATTAAAACAAAATTTGTAAAATGCATGTCAAAGATTCAAAAGTAAATAAACAAATGCATTAAAAAGCTCAAACATTACTTTGGTCAAATTTGTGTTTTAGATGAGGATTTAAACCTGGATCATTGCTATTATGCCCAGTTAAAAAAATGTCAACTTACACATGTTCTAACAACTTACAGCATACACTTGCCACAGCTTAGATGTATGTATGGGAGTTTTTTATTTCAGGTTTCGGCAATCTGATGATTTTCATGCAATCACTGGCCATGGATAGTGTATACTTACCCTTGCACATGCCAAACAAAGGATTCAACCAACAACCAGGACAGTGCAGAGCAAGCATACTGCTGAACAACTGAAGCTTAGTTTCCAACTTTTAAAGTGATTTTGAATAACTTTGACCATTTTAGCTGTGTAGAAATGTCAATAGTCAAACATTTAACAATTGATCATCCTTAATTGTGTATCACCCACCCAACTGTAAACAATATATACCTAGATCACATAATGTGATGGTAGATCTGGATCTCCATTAGTGTAGATTCTGATTTTACTGAACAGTAGAAAATGCTAGGCCTGGCTTAACATTTTTTTCTGTGGTAAACCCTACATCTAATCAGGAATTGGATAAAAGCAACTGATAGTTGATTAATAATGGATTAATTTGTTCACATGGTATCTTGCCAAATATGGATACTTTTCAAATAGCCTTAGGCCCCGATGAGCAGAAGCTGTCTAAAACAAATTCTGACCAGAATCTATCACAGGCATCATAGTCAATTTATTGTGATTTTGTTGAATGTGATCAATTCTTGATCAAATTTATTAATTGTAATGGCACTATCTAAAGTCTATGAAAGAAGAATCAAAGTTTTGAGAATACTGATGGCTGGAGGTATGAGCTGATATCAGTCTATGTAAGATCAACTATAAGAACATAACTTGGGAGATACTGCTATTTTTGGTCCTTTGGAGATCATAAAGATACTGCTGTTAATAACTGTTATATTTTTTAAATATTTTTTTAATGATACATCACTAGAGAATATATGTTGACATCTGAAACATTACTGAAGGAATTATTGTGGTGATTTCCATTTCAAACATTTTCATCAGTGGAATGATATCTCAGGATATAAGTATTTTCAGGTCTAACTGTTAACCTAAAGTTTAGCTGCCTCCTTTGACAATTTACCTGAAAGGTAAGTGGATCTATACTTTGTGTCTAATTTTAGTAACAGCATTATCTTTGTCATTATTATTAGTAATTTGAATTAGTAAATAAGAATGGACACTATACTAAAAGACAAGAAGGGAATGAAATCCTTTCAAAACCAAAACAATAAATAAAGGGAGAAGCTAACTATTATACTTTAATGCATACAAATTAAAATTTTAATTTGATTACATCAAGTTACATCAAGATATATATATATATATATATATATATATATATATATATATATATTTATATAGATTACATCAAGACACACACACAGACACACATATATATAGATAGATAGATAGATTACATCAAGATACATATACACACACACACACACACACATACACACACACACATATGTATTTTAAAGGCTCTGTAATAATGTTCCATTTTTACAATGCTTAATTCGTTATAGCATTTGATTTGTTTGGTCTGCTTGAGAAAATGAACTCGATCATAATTTATATCACCTGATATGCTGAAGCCAGATAAACAATAACGGTTGTTTCAATAATAAAGGCGTAACAACAAAGGCACCGGGGTAACAAAAGCATGATAATCATTTGTCATTCATAATTGGTAAATAAAAAAGATCAAACAAAGGTGGCAGGTAACAAAGGCATAATAATCACACTTCATTCATAATCGGTACTTTAGAATCATAGGTTGTTTGTTTTAATGCAATTATAGGAAAAACATAATTGTTTTGTTTTATTATGTATTTTTAAATTAAACAATTAGAAATATCCTTTAGCTATCATTCCATGCCTGTATGTTGCCTAAACCGAGTACAGCATAATAAAAAACAGATGACTATTGACAATTACTTTCTGTCCAAATAAATAAAAGACAAATTTACTAGTCATTAAGTTATTGAAGAAAAACATTTTCACATAAAAGTTTCTTTTATTGTTCACCGGCTGGCACATGTTCCTGTTGACGCTTTCAGCAGATGGTAAAACATACAAATTTTTCATTTTTTTTCCTATGATAACAAGTTTTTATACAATCGTATCTTGTTTGAAAATTTTATCGCCATTTTTAGTTCTGACATTAATCATATCAGTATAAATTGTTTACAACATGCATGTCCAACATCATCAACATGGACAAGTACATAAACATTTTGAAAATAAACAATGAATAACATTTCTCAGTTACAATGTTCTGAAAATCCCCATCTCCTGTGATATGCTATAAACAACCTTTACTGTGTGTGTGTGTCTATATATATATATATATATATATATATATATATATATATATGTATATATATATATATATATATATATATGTATGTACACACACGCACATATACACAAATGCACACACACACACATATATACCTACATGTAATGAAACTGATTACATGCAAACATACACAGGAAAAGTTCAAAGTATGTGACACAACATGGACAAAATATTTTAAGTACTGACAGGATAAGAAAAAAATCTTTGGAAAAGTGGGCTACATATTCTATGCCTGAGTAAAGATCAAAACAAAGTTTGTACAGGTATAGTTAAAGCTTTATATAGCAAGCTCTTATGTTAAGGCATATATTAATATATAGATTTTTCAATGCGTATGCTATGAAAATATTAAGTCAACTGAAAGTTTATAGTGAAATCAAAACAGAGTAAAGCACTGGGAAGCAACCAAAGATCCTCAATTGATTATAATGATCATAGTCCTTCCTCTTTAGCAAAGCAATACTGTTGATCTCATTATAAAGCATTCAAATGGTTTACAATAAACAAATTTGTCTTTACTTACAAAATGACAATTAAAATTAAAAAATCTGGATGTATACCATGCAATAATGCATTGTTCCTTTTGCTAAGGTAAAGAGCACTCATGTATCCCACTGAAACATATCTCTATGGCGTCTTGCACATTCAATGACGTCTCAAGAAGTCGGTCGGCTGCGTGCATCTAAGACTATGCCTATTTAATAATATTCTGATTATTTTCACAGCTAAAATCACACAAAGTTACAAAAGATACACAAATACACAACATGCCATTAAATTGACTACGTCCTCCAACAGAATAACCAATTCAAAAATGTGACAAACATACTGGTAAAAGCCTTGAAGAGTTGAAACTTTATAAGAAAACCTGACTGGGTCTTTTCATGGCCTGGAGATCATACAATTCTGAGCTGGCATTCTGAGATTGAGTGACCACTAACATCCTATTAGAAGAGGCACTTTTGACTGTTCAAAAACAAAGGTAACAACAAATTCTGAAGCTCAAACTTCCAGGCCAGGTCTATGTACTCTAATGGCACATCATCTATTTACCTAGAAGGCATGAGTGACTGAAAATACATGGGCACTGATCCTTTCATTCTTTTACAAGAGAATAAAAACCAAAATTTGGAATAATCAGAAAAATGCTGAAAAACTGCGTATGAGTAAAAAGAATTTCGTTTTTTCAGAGATCTTTTATTGATGCATGCAGTGTATAGCAAGAGGCTGAATTGACTAAAGTTCATTTTTATGTGATTAGACAAAGATGGAGGGTTATGTCCACCTACTGCTAATATCCCTACCATACAATATATAATCATTTCACTTTGTGTCTCTTTGGCTCTTCAATGACAATTAATGATAATCTGTTGAACCTATGAAAATCATGTCTTCTGTTCTTGATATTATTTTTACATACACACATTTTGATAGATCTGCTTCTGTTCCTTTTCATCTAGATACTGAACCAGGGTCTTGTAACAGAAATTCAGCTGCTCCTGAAACACAAAACAAGATATTTATAGAACAAATCATAGGCACCCTATCAAAGGAAAATGTAATGGATTTTCAAGTCAAATTGTGCATGACCTTTGAACCATCTTACTTAAATATCGACCATATATATATATATGTGTGTGTGTGTGTGTGTGATTTAGATTTTTAACGTAGCTTTAACAATTTTTCAGTAAAATTGCTACGATATCTGCAGTGTGACAGTTTATAGTGATGTTTAGCACTAGGGCATCATGCCGCAGACATGTAGCATGACGTCCCACCCAGTCACATTATCCTGACACCAGGCCAACCAGTCCTAACACTAACCTCTTAATGTTGAGCGCCAAGCGAGGCAGCTGTTAGTACCATTTTTGAAAGTCTTTGGTATGACTTGGCCGGGGTTTGAACCCGCGACCTCCCGCATCCGAGGCAGACGCTCTACCACTAGGCCACGGAGTGGTGTGTGTATGTATATATATATATATATATATATATATATATATATATATATATATATGTATATATATCAACCACGCAAATGTCACAGTATCTGAATTAGATGACTCCAAAGGTAATGTTACTTGACATTTAAGACTTGTGATACAGGTAAATGCATGTAAAATAAGTATATTGTCTTCAATCTATTTTGATTCAGTGTCAGGTGTGTCATCTGAAAGATGCAAATCTTTACTGAACAAAGCAAGAAACTTGTACACTGTCATTTGAAACTTTTCAACTTAAAAGTTAAACCCTTCTCTGGAGAATTGTTGGTTAAGTTATGATCAAAGAAAGTCCCTACTTGCATTCATCATTCACTCCCTTTATGGTCTGGTTTTATGGTGTGTTATGCAAGCATGAAAACAAAACATTCAAACTGAAGAAAATATGGTCTCAGCTACAAACTGAAACAGGTGAATATATTTAACATGCAACAACTGTATCTCAGCGACACTCCAGTTCTTCAGCATAATAGCTAAAAGACTAGATTTCAGTCAAGTTATGTGTGAATTTTTAGTTTGCCCATGTACATCATATACAAACTGATAAAACTGCAAAGCAAAATCCCAGTATAAAAAAGAAAACCAAATAGCACAGGGATGCAGAACTCAAATATTTCCATGGGCCAGAATTGACCATGATTGGAAGTATGAGGCCCGCACTACGAAAGTCCTGTGTCTATATTAAAGGCATCAATATACATGCATAAAGAGATGGGCCACTTTCTGGCAGGCCATATGTTGTGCACCCTTTGAAAAAGAAAATGGTAGATATTAAATATACTATTATTCATATTAATATAAGGCCCCATAGGATTATACTCTGACGACTAGTGTCTATCAATAACAATAATTTCCTGGGAACAAAAGTTTGCTGATTTATATTTCCAACCTGTTTTTGTCATTTGACAAGAACAGGCTCAAAAAATATATTTATATATGTCATTCAACAAACATATCAAACTTGAATAACAATAAATTTGTACTAGAATAGAAAGTGTGCATCAAATGAATCGGTAATAAAATATATTGTCAGCTTATTCAAAAGCATGCAACATCTTACTTTATTATGGACCAATGAGGGTCGTCTGCTCCTCAACTTGAGAATGGTCTGTAAGAGGTTAATTCTGCCCTCCATTGTTAGTTTCTCCAGAAGAGTGGATATCACACAGTAAAGCCCACTCCTTGTGGAGCCATCCCTGTAAAGACAAAAAGATTATAGATATGTGTCTGAGACATGAAACAAGACTGACACAGAATCAATGTCAATGTAACACAATATCATCATGGCATGTTTGACACAACAGACTGACAGAATACAACACTGGCTTGAATAAAAATTGAGAATGATACTGATGGAAACAGAAGATCACCATCAAATGTAAATACAAGAGTACAGTGAATGGCAAATTATATGCTTGCCCCATGTTACACAGGTTCCTATGTTGATCAATGAAATTTTTGTGCATAAAACATTTTTTATCTTTCAGTCAGTGACCTTGACCTTTGATCATTTGAATCTAAATGTAGTATGCTGTTCTTTAACGGAAGTGTAAGCCGTCCACAAAGTTTGATCGAGGAATGTCATGCAAAATTAATTTTACTGTGCAGAAACTAGTTTTCTTCTTTCATTCAGTGACCCTGATCTTGTGAAATTTTGACCCCTAAGGCAATAAACTTCTACCTTACCGTAAGTGCAAGCCATCCAGAAAGTTTATTTGATATTATATTACAAAGAACAGGTGTTATTATGCACAGGACGTTTTGCTTTTTTTCATCAGTGAGCTTGACCTTTGATGTTTTTTTATCACAAAATCAATAACATTTTTCCTCACCCCAAGAGGAAGTTATCTTTAAAGTTTAGTTGAAGTATGTCATGCAATTAATGTTATTGTATGGAAACCATTGTTTATTCTTCAAGACTCATGGTACTTATTCAGTTCCCATAGCTCATGATCAAACCTATATTTATCAGTATAGATGAAACCTTGATGTCAGCTTCTATGTTGAGGAAAGGATATGAGCCACTGCATTTTCTGGACCTGCATGTGTTTAAAACATGTGCTTTCAATTCTGCACCAAAGAGTCAGGTGCTAATTTCAGTAACGAGTGTTCCAAACTCAAGACGGTTAAAGGACTGAAATTCCATCAATAAAACAATGTCTCTATTTTTTTTCACTTACAACTAGGATAAGCTCTCAAAAGATTCTTTTTCCTAAAACATAACTTACATTATTAACCAATCCTGGCCAGCCAAACCCACATATACTCTATTTTATGTTCACCCATTTCCAGGCTGGTTCCCATTTTTCCATACCATTAGTATCGTGTGTCCTTCCAGTCAAAGTGGTCTTGCACTTTTATCTATTAACTCCACAAAGTTTGGTAACTGTAGATGATAAACAGGAAATTATCTTTCTTCTTTTCATTAAGCATGACCTTGACCTTTGCCCTTTTAAATCCCAAACTGATAGGGTTCTACTTTAATACCCTGAGTGCAAGCTATTTATAAAGTCTGGTAACATTAGATGGTGCAAAACCTGAGTTAATGTGCAGAAACCATTTTCCATATTTCAGTCAAAGACCTTCACCTTTGAGCAACTGAGTCTATATTTTGCAGATGAACTACAGTCTGTTCTATAAGCTGCAATGGCAGCTATACAATCTGTTCTTCACTTTGCAATGGCACCTACACAATCTGGTCTATAGTATGCAATGGCAACTACATTTTGCTGTATATTTTGCAACGACTGTTATAGTTTGCAATTACAGCTACATCCTGCTCTGTAATTTGCTATGGCAACTACGTAAGCTGGTCTATACTTTGAAATGACAACCACACAATCTGGTTTATAATTTGCTATGGCAACTGCAATGTCTGCTCTATAAGTTGGAATGATTGCTACAGTCTGCTCTGTCTTTGCAACAACAGCTACATAGTCTGGTCTATAATTTGCAATGAAAACAACACAATCTGTTCAATAATTTGTAAAGCCAACTACAGTCTGTTCTTAAATTTGCAATAGCAACTACTCAGTCTGTTATATAATGTGAAATGGCAACTATACAATTTGTTCTATAATTTGCAATGGCAATGACACAGGCTGCCCAATAACTTGCAACGGCAGCTACACAATCCGGTCTATAATTTGCAATGACAACAACACAATCTGGTCTATAATTTGCAATGACAACTACACAATCTGGTCTATAATTTGCAATGGCAACTACATAGTCTGCTCTACATGTGGAATGATTGTTACTGTCTGCTCATTACTTTGCAGTGGCAGCTACATAGCCTGGTCTGTAATTTGCAATGACAACTACACAATGTGTTCTATAATTTGCAATAGCAACTACACAATCTGGTCTATAATTTTCAATGACAACTACACAGTCTGGTCTATAATTTGCAATGGCAACAGCACAATCTGGTCTATAATTCATGGCAACAACACAATCTGGTCTATAATTGGCAATGACAACTACATAGTCTGGTCTATAATGCATGGCAATGACATAATTTGGTCTATAATTTGGAATGACTACACAATCTGGTCTATAATTTGCAATGACAACTACACAATCTGGTCTATAATGCATGGCAATGACACAATCTGGTCTATAATTTGCAATGGCAACTGCACAATCTGGTCTATAATGCATGCAACAACACAATCTGGTCTATAATTGGCAATGACAACTACATAGTCTGGTCTATAATGCATGGCAATGACATAATTTGGTCTATAATTTGGAATGACTACACAATCTGGTCTATAATTTGCAATGACAACTACACAATCTGGTCTATAATGCATGGCAATGACACAATCTGGTCTATAATTTGCAATGACAACTACACAATCTGGTTTATAATGCAAGAGAACTACACAATCTGGTCTATAATTTGCAATGACAACTACACAATCTGGTCTATAATGCAAGACAACTACACAATCTGGTCTATGATTTGCAATGACAACTACACAATCTGGTCTATACTTTGCAATTTGCAATGACAACTACACAATCTGGTCTATAATGCATGGCAACGACAAAATCTGGTCTATAATCTGCAATGACAACTACATAATCTGGTCTATAATGCATGACAACATTACAATCTGGTCTATAATTTGCAATGACAACACAATCTGGTCTATAATGCATGACAACTGCAAAAATCTGGTCTATAATTTGCAATGACAACTACACAATCTGGCCTATAATGAATGGCAACTACACAATCTGGTTTATAATTTGCAAAGACAACTACACAATCTGGTCTATAATGCAAGACAACTACACAATCTGGTCTATACTTTGCAATTTGCAATGAAAACTACACAATCTGGTCAATAATGCATGGCAACAACACAACCTGGTCTATAATTTGCAATGGCAATGACAACTACACAATCTGGTACATAAATTGTAATGACAACAACATAATTTGCTCTATAATTTGCAATAGCAACTACACAATCTGGTATATATTTTGGAACAAATATTACAGACTGCCACAGTGGCATAACTAACACATAGCAAGATTTTGCAAAGCATAGGGGCCTACAAATTTTCTTACACTATAGCTTAGGCAGGGGCCCAGTGGTAAGCTTTGCATAGGGGCCTAAATATTATAGCTATGCCACTGGTATGGCCTATACTTTGCAATGGCTGCTACATAATATGCTTTGTAAATTGCCAAGACAGCTCCTCTGCACTGGCCATGGCATTTTGCTTTATAATTTGCAATGACAACTACACAGTTTGTTATATAATTAGCAATGGAACCTCCTGTCAGTCTGCTCTATAATTTGCAATGGCAGCAACAATGCCAATAGCAATATTGCATTGACAATTTTCTTCTGAAATACTAAAATTCTAAACTTAATCCTGCATTTAATTTATCAAGATGCCATTTTTTTATATGCAAAAGTGGTTCCACACTGTATGGCTTGAAAAAGTAAGTGTTATCATTTATATTCAATATCATTGCTAGACTGCAGAGATGCTGCCAGGATTTTGCCCAATAAGGAGAACTCCCTTCTTCTCACCAATACAAGGTGGGGGGGAATTAGAAAAAAGAGGGGAGGAAACAGCCATAGTTCAATATTTGCTTAAAACTTAAATATCCATCTATATTTCTTCCTGCTCCACTGTTTTTTATTCTTTATTGCAATCAAAGTTCTCCAAAGATTCCCCCTTCTGCTGTATAAGAATTAATCTGTCGACTGTTTCTGAGCATAATCTGTTCCCTTTCTGTGTATAAATGCAGTTGCATCAATCGATAAATGTAGGGAAGACTTTCCACTGGTCCATACATAACCATGTGATCAGACCCAGTTGCATTTATTTCAGTATAACTGTACGGAGAACTACTTTATACTAACTTCTATAAATAGTCATGTGCAAAATAACTAATGTAAACAATGAATTGGAAGGCCTTTAAAACCAAATAAAAACACTGGGTTTGTATTTTATTTAGAACATTTAATAAATTGATCTGACAGAATCAAATAAGAAAGCTTCATAATTTTTCTAAGATAAATAAATTTTTAATTCATTAGATGTGAAAAAATGTTGGGATGCTCAAAATCTGCCAAGAACAACGTTGGATCTATGTTGTACAGTACATGCACTGCAGCTTGTTACAAATGAATTTAAAACCATAGGTAAATGGATATAGGGACTGGGAGGAGGGGGGGGTTCAAAGACTAATATTACAACAATTGGAGGGGCCCCGAGTGGCCGAGTGGTCTAAAGTGCTCACTGAACAACAACAAGAACAACAACAACAATTGGATTCTCAGTTCTATGATGTAAGAAGGTGACCTTGATAGTTACAATGTGTGGGGGTGTGGTAAAAATCCAGCAACCCCTCCAGTGTAACTGTCATGGTTGATGTCTTGCACTGTTTGACAATTGGATCTCTATAACTATAACCATTTAATTTCATTTTTAAGTAGCCCTGTAGGTAAACTAAACTGTCAGTGAACATGAAAAGATTTAAAGAAACAAAAATTGGTTATTCACGTGTCTGGACAATAATGATGAACTCACGAGTGCATCAAATTCAAGAGTCATTCATATGTCAAACAAAATAACACATCCTTGGCTTTGAATACTGAACTACTCAGATCACATATGCCAATTTAGATAAAAGATAAGACCATGCTGTGGAATGTTCAAAACCTTAGATATCCTACAATTGGTAGAATTATTTGTTTGATGTTGATATAGGCATTACGTTGCAGATGGAGAATCCCCTGTTCTATAAAGAGCTAAGTAGCACATTTCCTCAACAAGAATTCATACACTTAAAAAAGGCTCTAAAACTGATATTGAAATATCTTTTTAAAAAAAACCTAAATAACAATAAGAAATAAATAAAATTAAAAAAGAATTGCATTTATAAGAGCTTAATGTTGTTTTTTTTCTGAGTTTTTCATGGTAAAAACTCAGCTGCCAACTCACACAGCTTACACAATGCCCATTGGGTGTTATTTGCTGTGTAACTTGGCAACTGGCAGTTTATACCACAATAAACTCCCCAAAAAACAACATTAAACTCTTAAATGAATATTGTTCTGTGCTGAGAACCATCCTTTCAAAGTCTGCTGTCTGAAGGGGCATATGCTTAGCTAGCTGAGCCAGTTTCAACAAGTTAGGAAGCAGTTCTATATCAGTTTTGTACAATTTTCCACCATTCAGAGGTATTGTCTCTGGATACCTCTGTTCAAAAATAAGATTTTTCCATAAATCAAAGCTCCGCCAAAGTTTCACTTTCCTGAATCAGTGCATTGCAAACTACTATGTCAGATTTCTCATCTGTTCCATAATCATGTATTAGTGTTTGAAGTCCATCGATGCCATAGTCTGCTTGTTCTGACAGAAGTATTTTGATTAAATAAATATTTTGACTTTTATTTTCTTTTTAGAGTCTTATTTATTCAATTTATCATAACCCTTAGAGTACTATGTAGTTGTGTAGCACAAGATTCATCAGAGATGAATTGTTTGAGAAAAGAAATGAAAATTACACTCTACTCTTAAGCTGTCTTTATTTTAATTTGGCATTGCATTCTGCCTTTTCAAAATTTAGTTTCAAAATATCACTGAATAGACAGATGACCATCATGCCATCCACATTTGCATTATTTTTGGGTTCAAAATCATCCGCTGGCATTTCCAGTAATACTTTTCCAGCTGCAACCATCTGATATAGTTCAAAACTTCTAAATCATTCTTAACATTGCTATCCTCAGCCAGAATTTGCCAATGATTTCTAAGTACCCTGTTAGCCCATATTGCTACATTTTGTTTACTGGCTAAAGTCCTCTATACCTATCTGACCTCACCCACGTCTACACATCATCTAGAAACTTATGCTCCTCTACCAACACTCATATTCTCATTCTTCCCACTGTTAAAACGAAGTCAGGCAGACATTCTTTTTCATACCAGGGCCCAGCTACATGGAAAGAATTGCCCACTGACCTAAGACACAAGGACACTCTAATCTCATTCAAGAGTGTTCTTAAAACTCACCTATTCTGACTATAAGAACAGACTTAAAGACTAATAATGTTTACTTCCTTAATTATTGTCAGCATATTTTATGTTGTGTAATTTCATGGTGTTTGTTTTTGTAATCTTGCCGTTGTATCTATTTTTATATATTCTTGAATAATTTAAAGTGCTTAGAGCTTCCAAAGATTAGATGTTGTACTATGTACACATTATTATATTTATTTTAAACAAGCATTTATAAAACTTCCTTGCTGAATGCAACATTCAACCTATGTGAGAATGCTTGTTCCAGGGCTCAATGTACCAATCAAATTTAATTTAACAACCAATTCATGTCAAGCCAAAGTGATACAGATGTGTAAACAGTTGCCTACATTAAAATAGCTAAAACAGACATATATCGTGACCTCTACCAGCAGCACAATTTATGTCATGACAAGCACTTTAAGGGTCATCAGTCAAATAAAAATTGCATATTGTCCAGAGTACATTTGATATATGCATGACATGAAACTAATTTTTGGGAGTTCTTGCACATCACTACCCTTCAAATGCAAGTAGCTGAACAAATCTGGCACAATTTGCATTCCCTAGGAGTATCTCTAAGACTATATTTAAAGGCATGCCATGTAATCAAACATTCCAGAAGTTCATGTATACTACTGTAAAGAATGGAAACTGGTGCCTTTGTTCAAAACTGAAAGCCTTAAGATCCTGATGTTTTGCCTGAAATTTGATCAAATAAAGTCCCTACTTTTTAAAGAAGGCAAAATAATATATTGTTGATAGGCAGGCAAAGTACTAAAAATAATGGATACAGCTCAAATGGTTTTTGTTTCAGTAAGTTTACCATTAAACCTGGCCGAGTGGTCTAAAGCACTCACTGTTACGGATCACTGCCATCTCACCTCTGTCTGCGTAGGTTCGAGTCTCAGGCTCAGCCAATGTGATTATGTGAGAAAGCTTGCCAGTAGTTTCTCGTGGGTCGGTGGTTCTTTACAGGGTTTTCCTGGGTTCTTCCTCCACCATTAATACTGGCTGCCATGTATAGCCTATCTTGTGCTGAAAAAGGGCGTTAAACCCTACAACAACAACCATTAAATCTAATTTGTAAGAAGATAACATTGAGAAAATGCAGGATTGTGTTCTGACCCTGAAATGGGTAATTTTACCAGTGTGATGGAAACAGAATGCAAATGGACTGCAGAATGAATGCAAATGAAAAGGTGAATGCATCTTGAAGAAAACAGGTACTGCAAATGCAACATGCAGAACAATGCATGAAAAACAAATACGGAACAAAACAAAAATACAAAAATCAATTCTTTTAAGGCAGTCACTAAATTTACAGTTAAAGCTTTCACGTCATATTCCTGGATCAGATTCTTTATGATGCCAGTTTCTCACTCCTGTTCCTGTCAAAGCAGACATAACAACTGCCACTGATGTGATGACATTATTACTAGTAGTTGTACATGAAATCAAATTGGCAGATAAATACCCTACAAATACATTTTTACATTTATTTACAGTTACACTTTTATTTATACTGACCGCCATGTATAGCCTATCCTGTGCTGCAAAATAGTGTTAAAATCCTACAACAACAACAACAACACTAATAACGTTTTTTTTAAATATTTGTTATTTGTTAATTTTATGTAGTACATTTTAATGACAAGATATAAAAGCTCAAGTTCTCCCCCTTTAGCACTGGTGAAAATGGAAAACCTAACTTCAGTAAATGCATTTACATTTCATTAACATGAAAGGAAACAATGAATGGAAGCTATAAACACAATGTCTAACTACAATTCTGATGCTGCAAAAAAAAAATGCAAGATGACTGATAAAAATGTAAATGGAATGCAAATGAAATGAATTTCAAATCCATTTCAAATGCAAAATGAAGCAGAGATGCTTTGCAAATGGAATGCAGATTTAAAAATTATCCATTTCAGGGTATATATGAAGTGAACAAAGCAAGAACAAGAATTCTAAGTTCAGAAAGGTTTTAAAAAATTTGCCAAGTTAGAAATACTGCTCAAATGGCATGAAAAAGTAAACCTGTAATCTACATATGCATACAGACATGGATACAAAATTTAATTTTGTCACCTCAAGTTGCTTTGCATTTTTGAGCTAACAAGGATTCAGTTACAAGCAAAGTCCCAAAAGTTGTAGAAGTTTATACAAAACTGAAAACTTGCTAAAACGATGTAAAAATCTTGTTCATCTATGTTAAGTGGATTTTGTGCACTCTGGCTAATAAGCTTCCCAGGTCAGACAGACACATGTAGAGACAGAGGGATAGACAGGACCAAAATCAAGATTCCCCTGCTGCAAGCAATGAGAGCATAAAAAATGTACAAATATTCTAATATGTCTTACATGCAATGGATAATGGATGGCTTCTTTTCACTGTTTGATTCCCTTTCCCACTGCCTGACAGCAAAGATAAATTCTAAGAACAGGTTGACATTCTGGGGAACAGCTGTCTCAGATGGCCAGTCAGTGTAGCAAAACTGCTTTACAATCAGGACATTTTCTCTGTTCTGAAATACACAATAATTACAGTTTAATCATAAAATATGCAACGTTGCATCTTTAGTATTTGTCCTCAAATCTAGAGTAGTTCTCAAGCTAACAATGACATAGACACAAAAGAGCCCACCTCTCCTGAAAAAATAAAAAACAAACAGAAAACAACAGACCCAAATGAAATCACTTATCTAATAAAAGAGTAGTTGGCCAACAAATCTGGCCCAGCAGGATGCTTTCTATTGAAATTTCTTCAACTGCTGTTGAAAGCATGTGTTATGAAAACAATTGATTTCCAGGTTTCACATGTTTATGTATCCTCATCTTTATTGGAAGGAACATCAGCATTATATATCCAATGAAAGGTCCCTATACCAGAATGCTCTATGCCAAAGGTGGCCAAATTATGTTCAGCGATTATGTTTGTAGATAACAATTATAAATGTTTTCTATCTTTAGTAACAGCAGATATATTTGATGGCAGAACATCATCATCTGCACAAATCTGAATGGCATTAAAGCTAGGACACTTTCTGTCAAATTTTAGAGGTCTGTTAAACAGTTCTTTTGCAGAAAAAAATTATTTAAGGCTTTAATATTTTTAGTAACAGCAGCATTTGATTGCAGATTACATCATTTGTAGAAATTCTTCCCTTCGTGCAAGAATGCTTAGTTAAAATTTGGTCAAATTCTGTTGCATGGTTTTTCACAAGCTGTTTCAAGGATTTTCTATTTTCAGTAATAGTGGCCATATTTGACATTAACTGGCATTGTTAATTGGCATTGTTTATACAAATTTGAAAGCCCTTAATACCAGAATGCTTACAGTCAAATGTGGTCAATTTCTGCTGTTGAGCAGTGTCTGAAAAATAGTTATTTAAATTGGTTCTGTCTTTACTAACAGAAGCCATATTTAATGTTGAACTGGCAGTGTCTGTACAAATTTTAAATCATTCGATGCCAGTATGCTTTGTTATAATTTGGTCAAATTATGTTAACATCAAAGTGTTTTCTTTAAATTTAGTTTTAAGAAATTGTGGCCCATTTGATAGAGGAGTGGCATCCTTAGTACAAATCTGAATGTCCTCTAGGAAGGGATAATTTCAGTCAAAGTAGGTCTAATTTTGTCGAGTGGTTTTTGTGAAGATGTTATTTAATATTTTTTTCTATATTTAGTAACATCATCTTTACTTGAACATGCAGCAGCATCAGTAATGTAATTTTGAAACCAATTTTTTTCTTGTAAAATGTTTCTTTGATAATATTTATCCAATCATAATACCTTAGGAAAATGCCTACTACCTCACAAATCCATCCCTCCCAGGCTAAAACTTTTAGCTAAAAATCTAAAAGCTATCTGCCCAACTAGGTGACAGATTGATCTCCCCTTAATACAGGGATTGGCACCAAATCCCTTGAAATCATCATTTACTACTGTAGCAGAAGGCAAGCTCTCTATATGGATATAACTGGGAAAAGCTGGGAGGGTGTATGTATATTATGACTGGGTAAGTATTATCGAAGAAACATGTTTTACAAGAAAATATTGGTTTCTTCTTCTTGGTTACCCAATCATAACAACTTAGGAGAATAGATAACAGGTAGAGGATGATGCATCCCATTACCCCACACAGACTATCTCTGGTTCCCTAAGGTATGTGAGACAGATTCTTGATAACCTGACTGAAAATATGTCAGGGAGTGGCTTTGAATGAGAAAAATTTTATCCTCCCACAATTCCAGCATTAGTTGTGAAGTCACATCTTTACAAAGCTGTCGAACAACCCAGAATGGTAACCATTTGCATCAAGGGTAAAAGTTCCTCCAGATCAAATTTAGCATTTTAGGATTAAAGATCTGATAAAAACGTGAGAAGTGTACTTGGATTTCCATCCCACGGCATGGATGAATACAGTTAGAGAACGGTTTCACTCATATGCAAAGAAACATAAGAAAGTGACCTAGGACTAAGATGTACGTTGCCACATTGAGCAATGCCTGGCATTGAAGGAATTCTCATGCAGACAGAATGCTCTGTATAGATAAGGAATTGACCATTGCATGAATTCATTTCTTGTTCCTGGGGGAAACATATTCCTTTTACTTGAATATGGATTCCAGACCTAGTCAACCAAAATCTTGAAAGAGTATGAGGTCATAAATGTCTTTGTTGATATGGAGATACAGAATGATGAGGGTAACATGAGAAATCATGTCTTGTTCAAACATACAACTAGCCTGCAGTTTTGTAGCCTGTTGTAGGTGAATCACAGAACTTTTGGAAGCCATGTGAGTGGGACATGAAGTCAAGCCTCTTGCAAGTTCATGATGATTGTGTATTCTCCACAACAGACAGCATCAGAACCTGCTGTTGCATTCCATCATGAACCAAAGGGCGTAAAAGAGTTGATTGAATGCACCTAGGTTGACGACCAAGTCATATTTGTTGCACTGTAGCTGAAAGAACTAAGGGCAATGGCTCAGGAGGTGGGCTGAACATGATACTGAATATCTCTGGAAACCATTTGTCGTGTTGACATATAGTCAAGGTAAATCTTCCCCATTCTGCAATGAAAGACTGAAACTTTCTCCCTAATAGGATCTGTGATAAGGGGGGCATAAATGTATGTCATTTGAGATAAGAAGGATCTGGAAGAAATGCTGGTGAAAATGATCAACCTCCCTTTGACTCTTCTGCTTAGTTCTGGAGAACTGTGGTTTTCAACAGCAGCTATAGCTAAGACTATGAGGCATGATGGAATGTGTCCTTGGCAGCTTTTTTGAATTCCATCAACCTGATCATTAAAGAGATTAGATGTTGATGGTTGCTGGCATAGCTTGGCCTATGATGGTCTTTAAGAAAGATGGAGGAAGACAGCATGGTATCTTGTTCCACCTGTTGTAAGTCATAACTGCTGTTATGGTCATGGTCATAGTGTTATGTATATCTATATTTTTATAACTACTGGTACATGATTTTTTCTAATTTTTGTAATTTTTATTCATGGCTGTAAATTATACAGAATATCTTTAGTTAGATTTTGCATATGTGACCAGAGTCTCTTAAAATGCTTAATATTGCACAGGATCTATAAATAGATGTGTATGCATGCATTGAAAATTATTAATAATAATCTTAATAAGCCTTAAATGGCACATATGGCTTAATTTCTCATTGGCTGATGGGGTTTGAATGCTTCTAGGAGACTTCATGATCTTCCCATTGGTTGGGCTAGGTCACATGAATAAGCAACTTTGACACATAATCAGTAGTGTGATTGGTCATGTGGGGTCAATTTCAAACTATAGTTACAACAGGTGATGTATATGAAGAGAGGACTGAGCAATCATTCAGATTTTGGAGTCAATCTCACTTCTTGTGTTACTGTAGCAAGTCCTCAGACATGTTTTATGTTGTACATAGATATTATTCGAGAGGCAAAACATTTGCTTGGACTGTTCAGTGGAAATTTAAAGTGCTCATTATTTGGACTATAATATTATTCTGGAACTGTTGTGAATTATTCGAAGGTTTTCTGGATGATGCCATCTTGACGTCATAATTCTTGGCAGACCAGTGCACTTCTGGTTTTGAAATTTATACAGAACTTTAAAGTTCCTTTCGTATTCTTATTTATGACTTTGGTAATAAATTCTTTGTTAAGTTTTACAAAACTTGATGGTTTTGCTTCTTTCTATTACTCAGTCTGTGACTATAAAGTCATAACAATAGTATCATTGGCCTCTATGTTACAAAGTGGGTCATTCTATAAACATGCTTCTAGTGAGATTTGGGGTGGGGGAATGTAAGCTATGTTTCACCTATTGATGATCACCATAGATATTAGATATAATGTTGATCCCATGGTCATTATGAATCAACTCACAGGTATTTAAATGGAAAAATGAGGGAATGTGTTGCGAAGAAAAAGTCCATAGGCAATTGGAGCTTGTAATTGATGATATAAGCAGTCCCAAAAAGTCAGTAACTCTGACAAAGTGCGGAAGCAACTGAAAGTAGATTCTTCTGTATACAATGATCATCTCATGTCAGAACTGTAGAATCAGCAAGTGATGTAGATCAGAACTCCGATTGTAGTGGGCGAAGCTGAGTTTCACTCATAATAGTAAAATCTAATAATGACGAGGGAACCTGAGGGCTAGTTTTCACCATTTATGGATTAAGGTAGTGAAGCCAATGTCAAGGATGGAGGCTGACAACACCTGCTGCATGTTATGAGTTAGATCCAGAGTATTTCCAAGGTTTTTCTAAGTAGAGGCTCCCTTTGGGTAGCAGAGGCTTGAGGGTGAGCAAAGATACATCTTAGAAATTGAGGAAGTGTCTAGAGGTACTATTCAAGTTAGATTGATTCATATAAACCATCCACAGGAAGTACGTGCAGCACTATGCAGGTTAGACTGATCAATGAGAGTGTCTGTATAGACTGGGCATCGTCTGCAGAAGTGCTCAACAGCACTATGCAGGTTAGTCAGCTGTACAACTGGTTTCATCAGATGAATTCTTGGGTATTGCAGCATTAAATTGGGCATTGTATGCACGAATTGCCTAGTAGCACTATGCAAGTCATGGAAAAGGACCAGTTCATTTTCTGGTGGTTGATATTGTATGATTGACTGTAGTCATGGCCCATTGTGATCAGAGTTATATGGCAGAGTCTGGACATGAAGGAACATGGCTATCTTGGATGGCATGATGTCGTCCAGTTCTCAAGGCTGAGACTGGGTATGGGATATTGATCCACACTGCTGGTCAGTAATTCTGATATGCGAGACTGTAACTGAGACTGTTGCTTCTCTCCATCTTGCTCTCCTGTAAATCATATGGTTTCGAACCCTTGAATGCAAGCTGATGTTTTTGTCTATCAAGCTACGCTTCTGCACCTTCCCCTTTGTACTCAAAGAGTAGCCACCCACTGACTTCTGTCCATAATATGCAAGTCCAATATATATTCAAGGAATGACAACCTGAGAAAACTACGCTGGTTGAGTGGTCGTCAGATTGGTCTTGCTCATGGTCTAAATCTGTAAGACAAAATAGAGAAGACAATATATACATGTAGTGTAGTAAGTGTCCAGCTTCATGAGCTTGTAAGTGTCCATGCACAGTTACCTACTTTTAAAGGGCACAAGTGGGCTGTACAGGTACAGAATTAGAGCATTGGTATTAATATTTACAAAGTGGATGCTAAATAATCAATTCAAGTAAAAAGTAACCTGTAGGAAGGTCAATTATGACTGCTTATACAGGTGAAATCACTTATGTGTTGCTTATAGTAAATACATGTATGAAGCAGAAGCCAGATAAATAATTATAGTAACAACTTACCAGTAGGAAGGCCCATTTTTGACTGCCTATACAGGTAAAATCCCTGACACATCACTTATAGCATATATGTATGAACCGTATACTATTGCATAAACTATGTATAGAAAACTTACCTGTTCTTATCTGACCCAGCGGAAGCTATATAACATAAGTGTGTTTCATACTGCACACAAAACCCGTACATAAAGAAGAAGCTGAAGTGTCATTATTGATACTTATGAAGTAGATACTATACTACTCATCATGAGACAATGTTACCTGTAGAAAAGGATCAATGTCGTTCTAAACAGGTAAAATCAGTAAAATGTAAATTATGACTATGAATTAGATGTGAATACAATAAACTTAACTGTATGTATCCTGACTCTGTGGAAATTATACAGCAATATTAAATGAGTTTTCTGTCATGCACCAGACCAGCACTTACTAAAATAGTTGTAGCAATGCGAGGGGATGCTATCACGATCCATTCGGGTACGTACCAAAGGCGAATAAGTGTGTGAAGACAGCAGAGTGGTAACATATAAAGTTAGGAAACTTTGTCGCTGGTGATAGAAAAACAGAAAAATTAGAAATTTATAGATGGAGTAAACTTCCCTTCAAAGATGAAACTCCAACTTGTTTTGAGGGAGAAAACTTCCAAACTGCTTGTATGGATTTTGTGAGGCCTCTCTGTCTGTAGAAAGCATGCTACTCTGCATGAGTGGAAGTAGTAACTAACGATTTAATGGGATTTGGTGCCAATCCCAGTATCAATGGAATCACTCTAACTGCCACCTCAGTGGGCACAAAACTTTTAGCTCTTCAGCTGAAAGTTTTAGCCAGGAAGGGCTGTATTTGACAAGGTATTAGCAGTTCTCCAAAGGTATTATGATTGGGTAACATATTTGAAGAAGAACATTGTCTATGCCAGAATGTTTTCTGTAAAATTTGGTCAAGTTCTGTTGAGTGGTTTCTGAGATTCATTAAAGGTTTGTCTGTTTTTGAAAATGGTCGCCAGATCTGAAGGAAGATTGGCATCATTTGCATAAATTTGAAAGATCTTTTTGTCAGGGTGATTTCTATGATATTTGACCAAATTCTATTTAGCAATTTTGAAAAAGTTATTACATTTTTTACTTGTAACAATGGCATCCAAATTCTGATGCAGATTGGCATCATTTGCAAATTTTTTTAAAAAAAAGTCTTTATGCCATGATGCATTCCATAAAATGTGGTAATTCTCATTCAGTGATTTTAGGAGAACAAGTCATTTAAAGGCTGTTCTATTTTTGTTTTGTAAAGGCCGCTAGATCTGATCAGCATCATCTGTATAAATATTAAAGATCTTCATACCAGGATGCTTTCTTTTGAATATGATCAAATTCTGTTCAGCAGTTTGGACAAGTCGTTTAAAGGTTTTTCTGGTTTTAATAACTGTGTCCATATCTGAGGGTGTACCATCATCATCTACATAAATCTGAAATGCCTTTATGCAAGGACTCTCTGTGTTTGTTTGGTTATAATTGATCCACTGGGTTTCAAAGAAGTTGAAATAGCAATTCTTCTGACATTGGACTGGTTTTCCTATTTTTAGTAATGATGGCCATATTTGGAAGTGCTTGAGCATCATCTGTAAAATACTGAAAGGTCTTCATGCCAGAAAAATTTCTGTCCAACCTGGTCAAAATCTTTTCAGTGGTTTTTAATAATAAATTGTTAAAAGGGCTTTCTATTATTAGTAACAGTGGCAATATCTTAAGGTGGATTGGCATCTTTTGTACAAATCTGAAAGTCCATCATGTCAGGATGCTCTCTGCCAAATCTGGTCAAGTGGGTTGAAGCAGCAACTGGTGATAAACAACGACAGAGGGGCCAAGCAATAATCTCACCTGGCTTTAAGGCCAGTTAAACTGAAATAAATTCCAGCTGGAGACCTGCAAGGTGATATTAACTACTGAATGTAGTGAAAAATGAAAATATGAAACCTAACTCTAATAATATGCCACAATATTAGACCTGCCACTTACCCAGTTCTTGTACCGGATTTTAAGAGTATTAGTTGTGTATCCATTATAAAGCATGGAGTCAGTAATCTCAATGGTGATTCCTTCCATTGTAATGCTGCCTTCTGATGGTAGGTACTCTCCATATGTCTGATGAAAAAAAAAACACATACATGAAAGCCTAGTCAGAGTAACCCTCTTCAAATCAGAGGAATAATAAGCAATTTGTTCACATAAAAATACCCCTCCTGTATCCCTCCCCTACCCAATGATAGAGAGGAGTCTATCATAAAAAGAGTTAATTAATGCCCCACTGGCTGTAAATAATTTCCACTACTCCAAGATAACAGAGTTTCCTCCTTTATAACTGCCAAGTGTTAAAAGCATCTCTGACAGTGCTGATCAATAGGAATTTTAACACACTGAAAAACATGCCGACTCACTGCCTGGAAAATAGGTAGCACTTAATTTATGGACATTTTTGTGAAGTCAGATAGTGACGTTTTATTTGATCAGTTCCCCAAATAAGTCATGGAGGATGATAATAAGAGTTTAGCTATTGCTGCTAGTATCTTTTTGTTACTTTTCCTCTCTATTTTTTTCTAAAGGTATTGTGGGCTGACACACCATGACAAAAACTGTGCAGTTTAAGGGATTGATGTAATAATGTCTACAGGAGAGATCCTGGGGCAATCATTCAATTGTAGGATTTTTGAAAAATTCAGGAAATCAGCTTTCATGTTTATTTTGTCTTGTGTTTTGCAGCTATAGAGAATTTATACAATAGTGAAAACATAATGACCAAATAAGCTTAGACAATGGCACCTCTACTGATTGTTCTAGAAAGATACAATGTGTACACCAGATCTAGCCACCTTAGACTTAAGCTTTTTCAGCAACATTTTTATTTATTGTCTGATAAAGACACAATCTGTAAATAAGACACAGTGATCACTGCATTTTACTTTGTTGTTGTTAATTATTCAGCAGGTTAATGGATAAACAAACAAAGAAAAAGTTAATGTATTTTATAACTCTTATGACCAATAACTGGTTGTGCGAGAGAGAGAGAGAGAGAGAGAGAGAGAGAGAGAGAGAGAGAGAGAGAGATAGATTTATTTATTTTTATTTTCATGTGGTCTTTATTCAGGGGTGTTTATTCCTAATAATATGACAGGGCAAAGTATCTGAAGGAGAAACTAAATCAGAATATTCAGCATAATGAAATATTTTAACTTTGTACCCTCACCATATTCATTTCCTAAAATGTTTGAGAAGTAATGATCATCTTCATGTATAATGTTGCTTCCTACTTTTTATGGTGAATAATATTTCTATGTCCTTAAATTAATTCAAGTTTTATTTTTATAAAATTATAAAGGAATGCATCAAAACTGATGTCATCCAAAATCTCCACATACCATTTCAATACACAAACTGTTCATTTTAAAGTATTGTATTAACCGGACCATGAGATAAACCAATAAGATTTCAAATGACTGCAACAAATCTTCCCCATCATTGAGTCATGAAAACAGGATTGAAACATAAATGCAAGTCAGACAAACAAGAATAAACGTTTATTGCATGAAAATGCAATGATCATCTAATAACAAAACTAATAAAAAAAGAAACCATTTGTTGAAGGGTATCACATTTTACCTGATCTTCTGGGTCATCATTGTTCATCATGACAATTGTAGTACAGTTATGATCACAGACCATCCGCCAAAAATCTATCACAGTGTCTGGTAGTGGCATCTGGGTTAACAAGAATGCTTTCTTTTCCATGTAACTCTATGGATAAAAGTATACAACAAATTTTAGATTTAAACCATTACTTCTTGGACATATAATTTGGATACATTGTAACCTCTCTCAACCAGCCAGACAAGGATAGACTCAATATGGTTGTCTGAGAGGTTGTTGGCTGAGAATGAGGGGACAAAATTATAGATAAGGAACAACTAGAGACTGGCTGAATATAAGGTTGGCTGTTGAAGGAAGGAGGTCATACAATGAGGTTATACTGTGTAATTAAACAGCCAGATTTCTATGGGCCTTAAACAAAGACTATACAGGAAAATTTTACATATTTCATGTTCAACAGAATACTACACATGCCTAAATAAGTGCACACCTCTCCTTTGGTCAAAACACATACGTATAATATCCATTCCTAAATACAAGCATATCATTCCTGCCTTGTCTTGTGAAAGGGATGCAACTGCTAAAACCCACACAGAACATCATAATTTTCTTGGACATTAACTCGAGCCATGCCTGTTATCTTGTAAACAGTTAATTTGATGACTTAAATCAATCCCAAAAATGAATCTAACATGTGTTTTACTATGTGTGACCATATCTGGAGACAGAAAAATCATCTGATGAGGTGAGCTCATAACAAAAACAAATGGAAGCTAACTCATTTAGTATGTACATATATGTGATTGGGACATTACTGACAACATCATAACATCATCCATGTGCACTTACTCTGATAAACTTGAACCTCATGACGTTTCAGTAAATCAAAAAATTTTAAGGACGATGAGTATTATGATAAATATGGCATGTAATACTGCGAAACTCATCTGTCAGAGATGTTGACTACTTTATGTATAAATGTAAACCAATTTAAATTTACTGGAAAAGTGAAAACAAAGATAATTAGCACAATCAAAGCAGTTTTATGGTCCAATGGCTGGCAACTCAATCACAGATTTTGAGTACAGAAAAAAAATTAATTTGTTTACTTTTCAACTTGAATGTTGTCATTTTTCCTTGGCTTTTGAAAAAATTTGGTATTAAGAAATTGTTGTACTATTTAAAATTATTACATGTTTGAAAACATGGTGTCCAGAAAATTGGACAGTCTGGTTAATTAGGTTAGTTCCAGCAATTTGTGATAAATATAAGTACTGGCAAATTTATAACTTACTGGTAGGAAGACAGCGTTTATATAGTCATTTCTCCCATCCACCTGCATGGACAAATATGGTCGTGCAGTTTCAACTGGTGAAAAGAAAAGAACTGAATTAGTCATAATAGCCTCACTGAACTGCCTGGTGAAATAAAGGCCTGAGTTGACCTTACACTACTCATATGACTGATTGTTTAAATGAAAGCCTGAGTTGGCCTTGCAAAACTCATATGACTGCCTGTTTAAATAAAGACCCAAGTTGTCCTTACACTACTCATATGACTGCCTGTTTAAATAAAGGCCCGAGTTGTCCTTACACTACTCATGTGACTGATTGTTTAAATGAAGGCCTGAGTTGGCATTACACTACTCATGTGACTGATTGTTTAAATAAAGGCCTGAGTTAGCCTTACACTACTCATATGACTACCTGTTTAAATAAAGGCCTGAGTTGGCCTTACACTACTCATATGACTGCCTGTTTAAATAAAGGCCGAAGTTGTCCTTGCACTACTCATGTGACTGATTGTTTAAATAAAGGCTTGAGTTGGCCTTTCACTACTCGTATGACTGCCTGTTTAAATAAAGGCCTGACTTGTCCTTACACTATTGATATGACTGCCTGTTTAAAAAAAGGCCCAAGCTGTCCTTGCACTACTCATGTGACTGATTGTTTAAATGAAGGCCTGAGTTGGCCTTAAACTACTCATATGACTGCCTGTTTAAATGAAGGCCTGAGCTGACCTTATACTACTCAGTTTGATTACATACTTCTAAGGTAAAAACACATCAATTTGCATGGATATTTTTCTCCATTTTGTGCCAATGCAATTAATGACTGCATTACCACACTGATAGAAAGAAGCTTAAAAATTTTAATTTCATGATAATTGACCTATCGCCACTTGTCAATCACGCTGGATCAATTAACCAATCAGCGAGCATAAATTAGACACACCTCCAGGCATTGCTTCAGTCCGCCATTTTCCTCCAACAAGCCGCTTGTAGCAACAATGGATTGATTATGATAAGTATTTACAAATGTTGCAATGATTTGTTGATTTCTTGATTGATAATGGTGAAAAGAAGTCTTGCAATTCTGACAGTCAATATCCAGATCGTCTAAATGGAGGAATTTGATAATAGTGAAAAGAAGTCTTGCAATTCTGACAGTCAATATCCGGATTGTCTAAATGGAGGAATCTGATGTATTCCTTTCCCGAAACATAGGCGAAACTTCGATGGATGATGACTTGTCGCGTGTATGATCAGCTGAATAAAGACACAATTGATGGCAATTACAACGTGTTTGTTTGCATAAAAGTATGTCCCGTTGATAGCTTTAAAAAAAAAGAATTTGAAATTGAAAAATATATATGTAAAAATTAATGTTTCAAGAATATAGGTGGAGAACCCCCTAAATTTCGGGATTTGATATATATTATTTATTCTTGTATAGGAATCACTGAACCCAAGGCTGCATTATTTTGAAGTTTGAAAATTTACACTTTAATGTTGGCTTGTCCCAAAATTAATGATTTATCGTCTCGATCTTTCATACACTTGAGTGACGCTTTACTTTCTCATTGGTTTGAAGGAGGGATGGGGATACAAAAATGTAATTAGTAATAAAGAAATACAAAATAAAGGTTTCAAATAATTATCTTCCGATATATTAATCATGCATTTACATGTTTACATCAACAGACATCATTGATCAAAATTCCGTCTGAAGAACATAGCAGACCTTAAAATTATTATGTACAACAGTATACTTCTAAACAGTAATTATTTACGATTTTGCTATTAATTTTTAATTCATATACTTCCAATGCAGCATAAACATAAGTCAGATTCAATTAACAAGGATAACATTATCTGCTAAATACATCAGCATCTTTTGGAGCAAGTTTCCTTTCATACGAATAAGTTCTTAAACAGATCTACAATTAATTGTTATTATTTACTGAAATAAAACACTTAGGTTATTAATGTACAAACTTGAACTACATATATAAATATTGTCTACTGCAGTATAATTAATGCAACTTTGTAATTTTATATTTTTAAGAATAATACAAATCACATTAAATAAACATATCACTTAAACTGAAACATATTTCTTTGCCAAATACTGCATGTTTGTCGGAGGTTAAGTCACGTGATTTGGTAGGCGGAGTGATCTATCATCTGGCGTAAGGTCAATTTTAGGACTGCAACCTTGTACAAATTGTTGGGGTGAGGGAATTGTAGAAACATCACAAAGAAGTCATATCTGACAGCTTTCAGAGCATAACGTCTTTTTAAAAAATCATTTTTGAATGATTTAGTTTACCTTTAGATATTTTGGTTCTTTATTTTGTTGATTTCTGTTTTCAAACATGAATTTTTGTCTCTGGCAAGCTTATAGTTCAGTTTGGTAACAGATGCTATACCCAGATTTGGACTCACTTAAGTTTGGTTTGCAATCAACACTTATCAATGACCACTTTCTCCATTAATTTCAAACACAATTAAAGATTGTGTTGTGAGTTAAAACTGCTACTAAAACAATTCTACTGCAATATCAAGAGTTTTTCCTTAAAATTGTGTCCGTTTGTTGTAGTGTGTAAGAGGTATAATGCTATGGTTTACATAGTACAGTGATAGGTCATACAATTCAGTCACCAATTTGCATGATTCATGTGGAAAACTAACAAACAAATGGTTAATAATTGAACCCTAGCTTTTATTGTTTGGCATTTGTTTTAGTAATTTTTTTATGGAACTATCTTATTGATCAAATAAATGCATAAGAGAAGGTCTAAAGTCCTGACAGATTTTAAATTCTGTTCATCCTGATGAGAGAGAGAGAGAGAGAGAGAGAGAGAGAGAGAGAGAGAGAGAGAGAGAGAGAGAGAAACAGAAGAAAATAGATGAAATAGGCCTAAATATGGAAATACATAATCGAATAACATCTATAAGGGCAGATATATATCCCAAATGGGAAAAGTAGTTTCAAAAGTGATATTGCCAATATATTTCAATCTCTCATTAAGAAATATATAATGAAATATGTTATAATATCACATAAAATAGTCCTCAAATGATGATCACTCTTCTGAATTATTATATTTCAATTTTTGAATCTCTTTTTGGTGTTTGTTCAAATAAGTAACATTTAACATTAGGCTATATTGCCTTATAAAATCTGCATAACCTCAGACATCCTTAAATTACCATCAATAATAGTATGTCATATTACCCTGACACAATTGTGATATCAGATCATATTATCATCACACACTTGCAACATCACATCATATTACCTGCTTACACACATCATATCATATTGCCCTGATACAAATGTGACCTCAGATCATATTATCATCACACACTTGTAACATCACATCTTGCTACCCTCACACACACACTTGTAACATTACATCATGCTATCCTCACACATGACATCATATCACCCTGACACAAATGTGACATCAGATAATATTATCATCATCACATCATATTACCCTTATACTAATTTGTCACATGTGTGACATCACACTATACTACCGTCACACATGCAACATCACACCAATACTACCCTCACATGTGTGACATCACACCAATACTACCCTCACATGTGTGACTTCACACCAATACTACTCTCACATGTGTGACTTGATTCATTCAACATAACTCCCATTGTTGTGATTGTTAAAGATAAGTTTATGAATGTCTTAATTATTTATACTGATCGGTACACAATATGCCTAAATTCATGACTTAACAAATTTCATCCTACTTTGCTGGTAGTATCTATAGTAATTGCATGTTAACTGGCAAAATAATTCCATGGAACATTTCATTTCAACTGTGCTCTAGGCTATGATGTATTTCAGGCATTTGCAACCCACTTATTTACATCATAGGTCTGGCTTCAAAAATCGCTTATCCAGCCTGTACGCTGAAGGAAGTTGTACATGCCTGATAAATGTGTAAAATAAAATCTGAACATTGTTGATATCACTAGAACTGTGATACCCATATCTCACGAGTTGGTGAGAATTTGGAATTCAATATGACAGAAAGTAACAGGAATCATTAAAAAAAAATGACCAGGAGGGTGCTAGGGGTGAAAGGGGCAATGCCCCTTGTAAGAGTGTGGGAGGTGGTTAGGGGGCCAAGCCAACCTGAAGCTGAAATGGTGTAGAGATAAAGACTCATGACTCGCTTACTTGGAGGAATATGAACTTTTTTAAAAAAATTTTTTAATGATTATATCATTTTTATAAAATTCATACTGATAATAAATATTTCAGGGTATTTTTTCTGGTGATCTTATGGGTTCCATCTTAATAATAAAGCAACAACTTATGCAGAATCATCAGGTTTATGAAGACTCATATCAGTATTGAACCAATGCAATAAGTCTAGCACATGGCATCATTGCTTCACTGCTGGCAAAAAATCACTCCTGATCATGCCTGACTGGGCATGAAAGAAAAGAGTTTGTACGTATATGGTTCTATTTGATGGATACTGAATCATGTGTCAGGCAACAAGTACATGCTTCCAATAATGCACAATCACTCTCTTCACAACACCTAATCCTCTGCTAGCAGAGACATGCTGAATCCAAAAAAAAAATCTTCTAGACTTCCTCTAATTGAATCAAATGAAAGACACTAATCTTAACTGGATGAACCACATCTGATGAAATACACAATGAATTATAAAACTTTAAAATAAATCTTTTTGAAATTCTCAAATTGTAGGTGGTGGTTTATGTAGAGAAAACTGCCAAAAAATGCCATCAATTTGCTTCTTCTGAAACCTCTATAAAACAGGCAAGACAAGAATAGTTGCAGGAAAGTTTATCAGAAGAAAAATTCTACAAAACAAACATATACTATTTCCATAGATAATTGTTTTTAATATTCTGAGTAAAATGTACAAAAATGTTTTCTTGCTGAAATTTTTCCTGCAGTAATGACATAGGCAAGTAAACAAAATGCAAATTTTTAAAGAATAATTCAATACTAAATCCTCAGCTTGTTAAATGGTTGGTCTCACATACAAATTGATTTAATCTGCCATCCTGAAATATATTTGTCACTAAAAAATAAAACAAAACCTCTCCTTGTGATACTCCCAAAATGAAACCACGCCTCCCCCCCCCATTGGCAAAAACCACTAATCATTCCATTTTTCTTGAAAAGGATATGCTCTTAATATTAGCACCATCTCCATCCAAATATGACATGATCAATATTTTGGATACTGACCTCTGCATGCTTTTTTCCTGTAACCCAATGAAACAGCAATATCATACAAACATAAATAGTATCTGATACAAAGTTTTACTGACCAATACTGATGTACTTATTATTACTATAATTAGTCCAACAAATTTTGCTTGTTACATTTCAAGTAAACATACTCATAAGATCACCCTCTGTTATTTACATTGTGTGGTTTGTTTAGAGAAAAAAAATGCAACTGTTGATTTAGCAACAAAGTAGTCTTTATCGTGGTATGTGCCTTGTGAAGGCTTGCATATTATATACAAATTGTTATCAAAGTTGTAATTTTATTGCCTCATTAGCTGGGAAGAAAATATAACTCTACCATCTGCTAAAATCAGAAATATCACACAATGGCCTGTCTGCCAAAATAAGTTCTACTGACTGAAGATCAAATATGGACCAACATGTAGGAGAGTAGGGAAAAGAACATACTTGTTCAAAAATCAAACCATATCTATATTCAAAACCACTTTTGCTCAGACCACTCAGAGATCTTCACAGGGAGATTTCAATGTACATTACCTACAGTCAAAATGAATTGGTCAGTGCTACATTCTTTACGTTGTAAGTACAAATTTCAACCAACTGCTGAACCAACAATTCCCCAAAAATGTTTGTGTGATTTAGGTTTTTATGGCACATAACAATTTTCATACTTTATGACAATGTTATGTAGCAAATTCAATACAAAAATACTTTTCTGCAACTTCTGTATCACTTTCTACTTGTCTGGTAGAATTTCAAAGTACCTCTTTTCTGTTTACCTGGCAGATTTGCTAGGTATCTGTTTTCTGCCTACCTGGCAAAATTTCCTGGTATCTGTTTTTGGCCTGATTTTCTTCCAGCTTCCCTGACCAATAGTCTGCCTCACAGAACTGTGCTGTCAGCTCTTGAAGTTTCTTTAACAAAAAACAGGAAAAATTATGTTAGAAAACTGTTGTCATATAAGGCTAGATGGTTAGATAAAGTCATTTCAAAACAAATATGAAAACAAATCCCTCAAAGGAATTGAAATTTGTCTGTTCAAAAAGAATTTCCAGATGAATGGACCATTTTTTTAAACTGCAGAGTGTTGTCTTGGATACTTTTCAGTGATAAGATTTTAAAATTAGCCAATGTGGAGGCCATACTGGATTTAAGATTGGCACGATTTTCAACTAGAACTAACCAGAGATCATTAGAAGTCTTTCTGTTTAACAAAGCAATTCATTCTTCCTCAACTAATGTCTGTAATAATCTAAGATTGTTAAGAATGAATACCACTAAGGTCATATTTCCATTCAGATGTTATTAATGAGTTGGAAAGCATATCATCTGATATAACTAATGCATGACAGTTTTAGACGATAAACTACCTCAAAGACATATCTGAGACAAAAGACCCAAGTCAGCCTGACATCACTCACCTAGCTTACATAACTTAACAGTTGACCATTTCACAAAGCAGGCTAATGCATTATTGTAAAAAAACAATCTATACATAAACTATGTCCCAAACTGTGCATCATGTTCTTTTTACTTATTGATAAAAATTCTTTCCAAAGAGATACAGTCATTAGTAATATGCACCATCTCTTGTACATAATCAAAATCATCCAAGAACTTAATGAAATCAGCTAAAGATTTAATGGTTGTCTACCGAGTCACATGGCTTTCACACTGAAATGATAATTCACAGGGGGCTTTATTTGGTTAGGCCATGGGTTTCTTTACTCTTGGTAATGAAATTGGGAAGGATTTCAGGAGAATAACATAATGCAGCATTTTTTTAAAATTAAAAGCTAAAAGTACAAAAGACAAATTTTTAAAAAATGTTAGTAATGGCATTGAATATGAAATACTATAATATAATGCACAATATATCTCATAACAAAACTTAAGAGTCCATTAAAGGGATTGGTGCTCTACTTACCAAAAAGAATTTCCTGCAATTCAAGATAACAACCTTAAGTTTCCTCTTTTTAATTGCTGAGCACTGAAACCATCTCTGATACTCTTGATTGATAACAAGATTATCAAATTGACCAATGTAGTGGCCATAATGTATTAAAATTGGTACTATTTTCATTTAGGACCAAGCTGATTTTGTTATAAGTCTTTTTTGGATGAAAACCCAATGTCAATATGACCATCCACTCTGGAGAAGTAGTGATAGCAGAATTTTCAAGATGGTAGTTGTGGAGGCCATAATGCATGTAAGATTTGCATCATTACTTAGGTCATTTAGTCAAAAAACCATCTCAAAATGATCATCCATTCAGGAGATGTAAAAATATTCTGAAGATGGCCATCTGGCAGCCCAATGAATGTCAGATCAGCAACATTTTCATATAGGACCAAGCAGACATCATGAGAAGTCTTTTAGTGAAAATCCCATGCTGATATGGCTTTCTATTCAGATGAAGTAGCAATAATAAGATATTCAAGACAGCTGCTATGACAGCCCTATTAGGTGTCAGATTATTACCATTAGTAGCAAGCAGACTTGTGAAAACCTCCATGTTGTTATGACTTTCTATTAAGGAGTAGTGATAACATGGTTTTCACGATGGTCACAGTGGCAGCAATATGGAATGTTTGAATGTTACTATTTTCATTTAGAACCAATTAGACCATATAATAAATGTCTGTCTAAAGTATCATGGCAATCCTCCAAGTAGTTTCGAAGGAGCAGCAATACCAAACTTTGTGATAATGGACAGATGGATTATGAAATAGGCCATCACATAAGCTCCTCTGGTTTATGACCAATAGAGCTAAAAACAGCATGCTGGATTGGGAAAACCATGACTTGACATCTGCTACATCTTTCAAATCCAAGATTTATCCATAATGCTTTTAAAGTCAGTAGTGTTCAAGCTTTTTTCACAATTTTCAAAAACTTGGCATCCTGGTTCTGATCACTAAACTGCATTTTCAGAGAAGAAAATTTATCATCTGATGCTGCTTTAGACTGAAACAATGCAGAATCTGCAAAATGGTAAAAAAATTAAATTTTTGCAAATAGCAATGCCACTTCTTCAAATTGTTTTTAAACTGCAATGGGCACAATTATCCTCTACCCAAATGCATCTAGAAGACCAAAGTTCTTAATCCATATCATACCTGCCCTAACACCACCATTCACACAAAAAACACCCGTGATTTTTCACTTCAACAACCCCTCCAACATGATTTTCAGTAATCTTAGCCAAAATTTTATTCTTAAGAACTGAGAGAGATGAACATTTCTTGCCCACCAGGATATATACCTGTAACCATTAGTATGCATAAACAATAATCAGGCCTACTCAGAGCTCATGTAAAGCTATCCTTGGGACAGTTTATACAGCTGATCGTCATAGTGGCAATTAAAAGCTAAGGTGGTCAGAGATAAACAACCACATTTCACATATTACTTAATTGGCTGGTAATAGCTAGAGAGATGTTGCACCAAATCCTCTGAACAATGCTGTGGAAAAACCCATTAGGCTGATGTGCATAGGTTAAGTAAACTAAATGTGACAACCCAATTTGTCTTAAGTTAGATAAATGAATGAGATAAATGCTGAAGAACAAAAAAGAACAATAAATTACACATAACTGCACTGAATAAGAATGCAGAATCCATCTTTATTGTAGATTATTGGAAAGTTTTATGTTCAGCAGCAAGGTTTAAGTCAGATTTTTACTACATATATAACATTCTAAAAGTAATTATTTGGTAGCTGGAATAGTGTAAAGTGTAAGTCATTTCTGAAAATGTCAAAACGTGGTTGTGATTCAGTAAATGATAGGCCAGCTGTGAAGTCAGTAAAGCCAAGAAAAAAGTTTCAGAACTCCTGGTTTGACTATGCAGCAACAAGGGGAACATTTGTTCTGTGCACATATTGCAAACACCATATCAACATTAGATATTCTGGGATGTATAACATCTGTCATTAAAGCAACACTATCCAGGCAATTCTGGAATATGGAGCTCAATCCCAAAAGTGACTAGCATGTTTAAATAGTCACTGACAGACACTAGCATGTTTAAATAGTCATCAACAGACACTAGTATGTTTAAATAGTTATTGACAGACAATGTCTCTACAGCTGAAGTGCTTTTCTGCAATTTCATTGCCAAGTACAATCTGCTATTTTCTTTTGCAGATCAATTTTTAGACCTATGTAAGGAAATGTTCCCTGATAGCGATTTCACTAAGAAATTTAGTTGCAAAAGGACAGAGTGAACATCACATTAATGCTACTGCACCAAAGAAGTAACTGAGTAATGCCAAAAACAAAAAGAAAATGATCCTGATAGATAATCTAATAACAAGGGAGGTAACAAGACTATTCTGATTCCGGTGTATGACCATGCTGTGAAGAAAGTTTGTACAAAATTTGCAGGATTACTAGTATGTAAGATTGGAACAAGCAAGAACATATTTGACAGGGTAGTTGTCTTTCCTATTTTTCATTATCTTAATCTTGTTAAACTACCAAGTTTTAACTGCTCCATGTTTTTCTGGATGGCTTTAGCCATGAAACAAATTGATTCAAGACATTAACAAGCACATGCTCATGTTTACATATCTGATTTGTAGTGATCAATGATCACTGGACAAAAGCTTTTGCCGTGCTACCAGTAAGGCTCCATAATGCTGGTAAAACCAATGTTGTCCACATTGCCCTGAAAATTAAATGATCAGTCCCTAATGTGATATATTTTCTTTTCTATACAGACAAGTATGGGCCAACTGCATTATGCACAGTTCTGACAATGCAGTGTTATGGTCAGCAAGAACAATTACATTCCATTCTGCCCAGGATTTGCTCAGAGAAATCCAGCAGTGTATGACCTCAGATAAATTTGCCACCTTTCCAGCCTAGTGGTACATTATGGTATGAAAACTCACAACAGCCCCAGATGAGCTACTGACAGACATGTACTACCATTTGAAGCACAGGTAAATAACTATTATTCTTTAATATAATCCTGTTGTCCTTAAGTTTCAGTGAGGATTTAAAATTATTCTCTGTAAAATGGAAGATGAAGTGTTTCTTTTCAATATTAATTATGTACAATTCTGAAATGTATATGAAATTGAGGCAGCACAATAAAATTGAAACATCATGTCTGATAAAATCAGCCTTGATTGTCCATGTTATTTTCTTTCAGTTCAAAGTGTATCCTGAGCTCTAAAGAGTTCATAGACACTCAGTCCATGAAAATCCTACAGCACTGTGCAACCAGATGGCTGTCCATGGTGAAGTGCCTGATGTTGAAATGACTTCCTGTCCAGGATACATAGCAATATCAAGATTCTCATTATGGCTGTCATGTTGATGATATCAGACATCAGATCAGCACCACTTTTGTTTAGAACTAGATTATGGCCCTTGTGGGCAAACAGCTTCATATGCACTTAGGACTGTTACATGTAGGTTCGTACAAAAGTAACAAAAGAAAAGAGTGAAGCCAACAAGTTTTGTATATTTTAACAAATAATTTATTTCCAGACATGATTTTGGTCTTCCATAAAAAAAGCTGAAAATATTTTAAGGGGGGTTTGTGGGTCCTCCCCCAATGGGGTCTCGAGGGGCAGCACCCCCGATTCGGGGGTCCAGGGGGCCAAAGGCCCCCGGCCAAAAACACATTTTACAATCATAAAAAACTGCTCCTGGTGCAACTTATGATCATAATATAAAACAAAATAATCATTTGAAAAACTAGTAAACTTACCAACAATGTTCAACTTGACTTGAATAATTTCACAATATTTATTGTCACATGAATTTGTTCTCCAATACTATTGATGATGAAGTTATTTCATGTGCATATCAGTGTTCACAACGTAATTAAGTCACAATAATTTGTCACTTTTTGCAGCAAACATATTACACTTCTCTCTTTTCATAACAAATCTGTAAAATAAAGACCCAAGTACATCAACTATATACAAATAATCCCATACATTCACTTGTCTTTTTCTCCTCTGGACAGAACCTGTTGATATGTCAGTCGTGATCTTTTTGAGGCTTTGGCAAAGATTTCTTTAGCCTTCCTTTTTGTCACCACTGACTTTTTTGGCTCAATGTGCAATCGTTTCTTTTCCTTCTCAACGAGAGTCTTTTTCTTTCAAGCTATTGCTTGTTTTGGCGACATGCAGTACACATATTCTGTCAGAGGGCTACATCTGTTCTCTCATGTAAGAAATCCTACTTCTTATAGTAATTAACTGCACTTGTTCCAGATGCCTTCTGAGCTTCAATTTTTCCGTATGCAGCTTTTTTTTTTTAGGTGCTGTTCCAAACTCTTCCAACCGTGATTACCGCAATTCAGATCTTTCTTGCAGAGGTCACAAAATGCCAGTCCTCTAACGTTCAGTTTTCTTATAAACTGACCAACTAAATTTCCGTCAACTTTTCGCTCCAGCCATTCCCATTTCCATACGTTTTTTAAACCTTTATCTAAACTTTTCGTGTCATGGTTTATCTCAACAACTCGGGATGCCATGTTTTGCAAGCATTGCTTCTTCTTTCCACTGCCATCAGTTTCCATTACACGAAGATTCATTGGATGAATTTAAACAGTTGACCAATCAGAATACTCCTTACGAGAGTCATGTGCTAACTAATATATGGAACGAATACTTTACAAGGGTTGTTGCGGAATGGAACCGGACAGACCGTTTTTTAAAAACCAGATCGGAGATGATATAAAAAACGGACTATATCAAGAAAAATCTGATTCAAGTCAGGAGAAAAGCGGAATTCCGCTTTAAAATGGAGAAAAATCATGTCTGTATTTCCCTAGAAAACAATGTAAAAATAGGAAATAGGACTTATGGTTTGTGAATATAATCCAAAAATTAATCCTAGAATTGAAAAATATAAGTCCTATCACTAAACAGGTTTAATTGAATCCAGGTTTGAATCTCTATGAAATTCCAACATGGAAGGCAATGACGTCAGATGAGGTTCTTGTACTAATGACAACAATTCCTCATTGAATCACAATTTATAATGTTCCCGTTTAGAATTCCAGAATAAATTGCCACTGAATATCTTTCTCCCAGAACTTTTATAAAAAAGAAGCACTTGTGTAGTTTTCTAGAGAATAAATTATTAAATCCCAAAAAATAGATGAACTTCAAAACAATTTGGCATCAACAATAGAAACACCTTGTGCCCTCAAGGTGTAAGAATACAACTGACAAAATTTCACTGAGATATCGGTATTAAAACCAACTAAAACGTCATTTCGACACTCATGATGGGTCACATGGTCACTTAATCATCAAACCGCGCAGTAAAAAAAATGCCATTTAACATGTAGGCCCAGCATAGCCCTATCTAAGAATCAGATTCTCACGCTGAAAATGAGTAATAAAAAGGCTGTTTACAATCACAACTAACATGTGGGATGAACATGACCTTGGTAACAGCCAATCAATTTCACTTGATGTTTACAAAATCTATGAACCAAAGTGAGGTCTATTTATTTTTTTAAAAATATCAAATCCCGTGAAAATAATCATTACAATAAAATGTAATGAAACAAAATTAAAATAAAAAAGAATTTAAAACTAACACACAAGTAATTAAATTACATATACGTAACAGGACCAACTAGACCTTGGAATGAATATTTGTATAAAGTTTCAAGGCAATTCTCTAAATTGTTTGGTAGAAATAGAGATAACAATCTTGTACTAAATAACAAACATATGATGGACAACTGACTATCACAATAAGTTCATCTGATATATGACCAGTATAGCTAACAACTGATTACAAATTCGTACTACTTTGAATTAATTTGTTTTCATGGGTATAATCTTTTGTGGTTTTATGAAAAATCACTTTTATGTCAGTACGTAAATTCATGAACTGGGTAAGGAGTGATATCTTCCCATTCAAGGAGCATTGTTTGTTGGATCTTTAAATTTGTCATTTTTAGCAACCACGAAATCCACAAAAAAATCATACTCCACAATAAACAGTGAATTCACAGTATTTGAGGACTGTTTCTACCAGTGCTAAATTTCACTAATATGTGCATATCTTCTCATAATAAAACTCATTGGACATGACAATTTAAGTCTATTTACCAAGTTTACTCAAAATTGGATCAAAACTTAAATTTTTAGACTTGTAACAGGCTGAGCCATTCAGATGTAACATCACCGGATAGATCATACATAAGATGTAAGTATGTTTGCCAGTCTTACCACAGAAGTAATTTTGCAAAACATTGCCACTGATGTCTATGGGAACTGAATTAGTTGCACCTGCAGATTTAGGTCTATACTTATCTCTTATTGGCTACCCCAGAAACTGGCCAAAATCTCAATCTAAAAATGTTTGGTTTGGGGAAGTCTCAGAGTACTATATAGTTTTGTTTATTCCATTTATCATTTTTATGAAACAACTTATTGGAGGACAATTAGAACCATACCTACTTACAGGTTAGTCAGATTTCTCTTATGTTTATAATGATCATGATTTACGATAGATTCTCTAGGCTAGACTGTCCCATGTAATTGGGATGATAACTGCCTGGAAATCATAAAACCTTTAAGCTTAGAGTTTGTTTCAACCAATGACAAATGATGTTAAAATTCAAAGCTCATTTCTGAATGGCTATCGATGGCAACTCAATCTCACAATGAAGCTCTAAGTTTTATGCCTCCAGGCCAGATCTTTCATAGCCTAATGTACTGGAAAATCAAGGTCTACTCTATTCATGCTACTGATATTTCAAGCAGACATTATAGATCCTGATCTGCTGGCTCATTATACAATGCTAAATCTGGGTCTATGCTGTCTATAGTTGTGTTCTCTTTACACATAACAGCTGTTCCATTTAAACAAATATGGTACCCTGGGAAGGTACCATTTTAAAAAAATATAAGCCACATAACTCTTATTATTCAAAGAGTTCATATATAAATGATACAAAATTCGAAATTGCATCTATTAGTTGCTAGTTCACATTATATGCCTTCCCTGCGTCCCAAGTATATTTTACTGAACAGCCCTAAATAAATACAGTATATTATACCTGAAACTGCTTTTCCAGTCTAAAATTGCTCTGAAGGTGCATGTGATATTGGTCTAACTGTCTGCTTTCGACCTCTCCCTCTTGGGTATGAAAAGCCACAGCCAAGAGCTCATGGATATATTCATACTGTATCTGTAATGCAGAAATAACTTTTTTTTAATAAAGATTTGGGATATAGGCCATCTTAATATCAAACAGACTACAATGCATCAATCACAATCTTTTTGGAACATATAAAGTTTTTTAAATGCTTCCACTGCAATACATACTTGCTTATAAGTTGAGTCTAACAATAAACAAACAGACCCTGATCTGTCCTTGCATAATGTACCAGCAGATCAGGGTCTATGTTTTTTGTTCTACTGATTACCCCTAAGAAAATGCATTGACCTAGATCTCACTGTGCATTATGCAGTTTGGATTTTATTTATAAGCAAGCATATACAATACCCCAAAAAAATCATGAATAAAATAATGTCACTTGCTTTGGTCTTGAACTGCTCTTCTGAACATGTTTGTATTTTGACATATAACAATAGCTACACTTTGTATCAGTAATGAATCAGGTATCCAATATCCCTTTCATTTTAAAATGTCTACTATTGCCTGCAGCAATAATTTCCTGTTCATAGCTATAGGAAAACACAGCTACAATGCTATGACATAACTCCCAAATTTTAAGACCCTCTTCACCAATTTATCCTGACTGATATTTGTATTGCTTCAGAATTATTTTGCACAATGAAAGAGAGCTGCATTTGCTAACTTGAAATGACGTACCATATTCTGCAAGAAATAAGATCAGCATTCATAAAATGAATAGAGATGTTAGAAGTTTCCATTTGTGAATGTTCACCTCATAACTTTCAATACAACATCACTGGACTTTATTATTAGCTTGTAATTTTTTGAAAGACCACAGCTATTTATATAAAAAAGGCTTATAATAATCACCTCATTTTCATTTCAAAGCCATCAACAATAAAAATAATAATTCTGTTTTGTCACTGTCATCAATGCATACACAGTTGTTGATCTCTTCTAGGCAAACAACAGACAATCAGAACATGTTCAATCAACCAACATACACACCCAGGTACCAAAATAATGCTATTGTTGAATTAAGTCTATCACCAAAATTGAATAATTAATTTATCTACCTAACTGAAAATAATCACAATTAATTCCACAGTGAATGATTGTTCCAACTATCATGCACTCCATTATTTATAAAACATAAAACATAAAAATATCACAAAACAGAAGTTTCCTTTATGCATACTGGCATGGCCATGCTGTGAACTGATCACCATATGTGACCAATTGACTCGCAGCTGAAAACAAATATGTTCTTCGATAGGCAATAAATACTATCCTTGAGGTCTATCTTAGGGATAGATAAGTGGAATGAGATACTTGTGTATGTATAAAGTAGATATCCAGAAAATTTGTTGATTGTTGTCCTACAGATGTTAGAATCAGTTTTGGTAATTGCTAAATATATATACCCTCAAAGCCCCTTTCATATTACGTTGTAAAGTTAGCTCCATAAATGTAAATATATCTATGCATTATGTCTTTCATTTATGTTCTTAAGTCCTGGCTTATATGGCTATACAATATGCTTAAAATCTAACTTGATCCTTTTAATGTCCCTATTATATATTCTGAAATGTAGGCATCATCTTTCAGACCACTCTGATATACAAAGACAATTTCAATTAGATCTATTTACTCTCACTGGACACCTTGACTTTAGAACAAGACCATTTAAGTTGCTGGGATGAGACTATTGGAAACACCTGGTGGCAGCAAGGGGAAGCAATCATATAAAGATATAACCTTTTGTTTATATGATATAGTCTGAAAAGACAAAGTTCATCTTTTAAGAAGGGCTTGATTCAGTAGGTAGCACGTTTATATCCCTAACGTTAATGTGATTGGGAAACTTTTGAAGGAAAAACAGTGAAGCGTAACAACTTATACAGTCTGAAAAGATTTGAGATGGATTTTTTTTTTCATTTTATAAACGGAATTATTAAGCAATTCTGACAATTAATGATTGGTTGGCACATCTATTAAAAGTAAAACATGCGCCTTGTTCATTTTATCTGCACTACTTTTGATGCAATAAATCTCTTCTTTTTGTAGGACTTTGCATCTATTTTGTGCAAATTCTGCAAACTCTTCCCCTATCTTGGGCTGGATATGAAGATCTAATCAGATGTGTTAAGAATAATGTTTCGAAACAGCCAAGCCCCGGCATAACAGTTCCCAAGGATTGGGCCTGTCAGCACATGTGGGGAAGATTATTTTTCTCACTCTCCCAAACCATACTTTAATGTATACAAGAACAAAAATTTGACTGCATGCCATATTGTTTAGACTTAACAGAAAGATGAATGTAGCAGCTGTGGTAAATGTTGAAGCTGACATCAGTTTATATTTAACTATTAACTCCTTAATGGAGTTATCTCATACAGAGTAACATTTAAGAGAAACTTGTTTAGTGGATGAAAGCAATTTATTGTACTTCACCTTTAAGATTCTGTCTCACCTGTGTTTGTACGAAGTTGGTCCTCTGGTAACGCATCTCTACAATGCACTTGAATACATCAATATAGTCTTCCACCTTTGCCTGCTTCAGAAGGTAGTCTAGCACAATCAGGGTACCTGTGCGGCCTATTCCAGCACTGAAAATTACATTATGCATATGTCACACTTTACAACACAATTCCTGCTGAGATATGAATTCATTACCTATAACATATTGCCATGATTGTCATCATCAAAAAATAATATTGTATTCAAAATCATAGGTCAAACAAAAAGTATCATATACACTCATGTATTAGTTGAATCCAAATGCAAACAACATATACCCTGATCTGCCATTACATAATGTGCCAACAGATCAGGATCTCTATTGTTCATTTAACTGATTACTCCTAACAAACTGCACAGACCCAGATCTACTAGTGTGTTATGCAATGGCCAATTGGGTCTGTGTAGTTTTTAGATGGACTTGATTGAAAAGCTAGTATGGAAAAAATATGGTAGTAGTAACATAATGATAAAATAATTCAATATTTGAGTGGACTACAAACTTATAAACACAAACATACAGATTAGTAAGAAGAAAGAAAATGTTTTTGGATTATACAATGGCAGATCAGGATCTATGTTGCTTGTGTGTGTGTGTGTGTGTGTGTGTGTGTGTGTGTGTGTGTGTGTGTGTGTGTGTGTGTGTGTGTGTGTGTGTGTGTGTGTGATTTGGATTTTTAACATAGCATTAAAGATTTTTCAGTCATATCGCTACGATGTCTGCAGTGTGGCAGTTTATAGTGATGTCTAGTACTGGGGCATCATGCATCAGACATATAGCATCGTGTCCCATTCAGTCACATTATCCTGACACCAGGCTGACCAGTTCTAACAATAACTTCTAAATGCTGCGTGCCTAGTGAGGCAGCTGTTAGTACCATTTTTATAAGTCTCTGGTATGACTCAGCCAGGGTTTGACCTGCGACCTCCCACATCTGAGGCGGATGCTCTAACCACCAGGCCACCAGAGCGGTCATGTTGCTTGCAGTTTGACTGGACTTATAAGTAAGTATATGGGACACAACTAATGATTAGTTTAACTTGAACCTTATTACATGGTTCCCATGCTTTTCTAAAGATAAATTTCCAGGTCATTTCCAGGTTTTTCCAGGATGAAATTAATTTTTTCAAGGTTCACATATGACCATTACTGAATGGAATTAAAGAACATTTTAGATTATAAAACATGCATTTTTAAATCAAAAGATGTTTCTCTTTCAAGACTCTCCAAAACATCTAAGTGAGAAAAGAAGATCATGCACAAAACCAAAAAATGTATCACACAAAACAAGTTTGACTATATTCCTATAATTTGGCATGTAAAGTCATTTCAATGTGCAGAATAAAACTGCTAACTTTACTTTGCTGCCATGCTTTATGTTGCTATATGGAAACAACATAATGAACATAGATTAGTTTTGTTTCCTTTCAAATCTTTAATTCTAAAGAATTACATATATATATATATGTGTGTGTGTGTGTGTGTGTGTGTGTGTGTGTGTGTGTGTGTTATACAAGTTAAACATTTACTATCACTGTATGAAAAAAATAAAAAAAAATAAAAGCAAAGTATTATAATCTTATCTTGAAACGAAAAAGTTTAACCCTGAATTTATCTGTGCCAATAAAATCCCAAACAAGATTTTTCAAACAACCTAAACTCCTTAAGACGATTTCATTAAAAATTATTCATTTAAAAAAAACATATACAAAAGGGTTGATTTAAATTTTGACAAAAGACCTTGAAACTTATATACTGTATTGTTGCATAAACAAGGCCTGACTTTTCAGTAAAATCAACTTGTCTTCTTGTAATTTGATAAACCAGTCCCTAAACCTCTATTGATACAGGGGCTAGTATCGTTTTTTAATATACATAATACATACAAGTGATGACAATTTCCCATTCCTTCTGTGTTCTACTTAAGATCTGAAACCAATGTTTTAAGCTACATGCCAATGTGTAATAGTTTTGCACCAACGTCTAGCTTAAGAGATTTGACATTTTGGACAAAAAAATTTGGCTTACAACAAATAGCAGTCCGTTTTCTAATCTGGGTTTCCTCCGAATATTCCACCCCATTTTTCACATCTGGACATTTAGGTTGGGGTGTAGGGTCAGAGCAATTGCATAAAAGAAAATTTAGAATTTGCCACCATCGTGCGGTAGTGGCATATGGTAGTCGCTTACCAGTGGGCCTAGAAAATTTAAATGATGTTATAACGACTTATACTTGCATGAAATCAATAGGAAAATGACTTATTTTCTCAGAAATAGCAAGTATTATAATCGTTATGTCTTTAATCCACTGACAGACCAGATGAAACTACTGAATAGATGAAACCTAACCCAATAGTCGAAATTTGCATTTCGCATGACTTCACAAATCTCAGACAACTACATCAGAAGTCTAATAGTCATGTGATATCAACAACAAGCTCCATTTTAATGTTGCTGTACAAAAATTTAATTATATTAAATGAAAGTCTGACACATTTTGTAAAAACCAGAAAGAACATATAATTCTCAACGTATTTATTTCGAGAACAATGACAAGAAACCAGTTGCTATCTCAGCAATTTGGCCAGTCAGATTCAACAAGCAGAGAACATATCAACATGGTAGTCACGTGATACAACAAAACCCCAGTAGTTGTTCACGGAATCTATATATATAGAGAATTTTGTGTTCCTTTGTTTTTGTACTCTTACTACAACTGGTATATGGCTTTCATTTAATGTTTTGTATTTTCTACAATGTTTGAAAATGTGGGTTGTGAGATTTGTGTACTCGTGTGACTACCAATGCAAATCCAAATACCAGGTGAAATTTCATGAACGCCGTAGTTTTATCTTGTTTTTCAGCAGATTAATGACATAAAGATTTAATACTCTCAATTTCTGACAAAATAAATCATATTCTTATTGATTACATGCAGGTATGACTTGATGTAACAAAGAATTTAACAACGGCCATCTGGTAAGCGGCTAAGCTTTGCCGCCACCATGTTGGCCTCTGATACTAGACTGGTTTTCATACCTACCATGTAAGTAAAAATATGGATCATCAAGCAGAGAGCACATCAACACGGTAGTCATGTGATACAACAAAACCCCAGTAGCTGTTCACGGAATATATGTTGTTGTTGTTGTTGTTGTTGTTGTTGTAGGGCTTAACGCCATTTTTCAGCACATGATAGGCTATACATGGCGGCCAGTATTAATGGTGGAGAAAGAACCCGGGAAAACCCCGGAAAGGACCACCGACCCACGAGAAGCTACTGGCAAGCTTTCTCACATATCCACATTGGCCGAATCCTAGACTCAAACCCACGCAGACAGAGGTGAGATGGCAGTGATCCGTAACGGACAGCGCTTTAGACCACTCGGCCACTCAGGGCCCCCGGAATATATGTATGTATGTATATATATATATATATATATATATATATATATATATATAGTTATATGTCTAGGTTCATACAAAAAGTAACAAGAAAAGAGTGAAGACAACAAGCTTTGTAAAATTTAAGAAATAATTTATTTCCCTAGAAAAACAAGGTAATAATGAGAAAAAGAACTTACAGTTTTACAAATCAAATCCAAAATTATTCCAAGAATAAAAAAATAGAAATCCTATTATTAAACAGTCCTAAATGAATCTGAGTTCGAGTCCCTATGAAATTAAAAATGGAGGGCGATGACGTATGCAATAGTCAGCGTTGTATTGATGTGTCAACAGTTCCTTGTTGAATCACAGAAAATAATATTCCAGTTTTTGAACTCCGAATAATTTCAATAAATGTCTTTGTCCAAGAATTCTGTATGAGCACTTGTATATTTCTCCAGGGAAATGAATCACAAATTCCATAAAATAAAATTTTAACTCAAACTGGTCACAACAAAACACCTTTCAGTGTCAAAGATTTAAAGCCCAACTGAACTATCTCTTATGAAGAAAACGGGTATACAGTAAGTTAAGATGCAAAAAAGATTCCCATATGAGGGTCACGTGGTCATTTTCTAGAACAATGTAGAAATTTCTTACATGCCTAACATCACATATTCAGTATAGCCTTAACTGAAATCAATGGTTTTTACTCTGGGAAAACAAATTTTAAAAAAATTGTTTACCAAAAGTCTTACTCGTTCTGAATCAAGGTCAGCAACTAGATACAATGTTTCTACTACTGGTTGTTTATCAGGTCAAACGAACTTAACTGAATTTAAAAAAAAAATCAAATCCAGTAAATAAAGTTATCATTACAATAACATGTAATGAAATAAAAAAAATTTAAAACTAACAAAAAATAATTAAATTACATATACATAACATGTCCCACCATAAAAGAAATAGAAAGATTTATATAATAAAGCTTTCTTTCTACCATAGATTAATTATATATGAGTTAAAAAAAAATAACATAAGAACTCTTATGAATTGTACAAAGTGTACATGAAATAATATTTCTATACACGGGGAATGTGCATCTGCTATTAACTTGTCTTTTCCCTTGATGTGCCTGATGTCAATATCATATTCCTGTAACAACAAACTCCATCTTAATAATCTCTGACTTTTGTTTTTCATCTTGTCAATGAAAGTAAGGGGGTTGTGATCACTAAACACAATAATCGGACAAGGAGCTGAACTAATGTAAGCTTCAAAATGTTGTAATGCCAATATCAAAGCCAAACATTCCTTCTCGATTGTTGAATTTCTTTGGTGCTTATTTAATTTCTTAGAATAGCACACTGGATGATCAACATCATTTCTATCTTCTTGAATCAATACTGCTCCAACCCCAACATCACTTGCATCAACAGACAGTTTAAATGATTGACTGAAATTTGGAGCTGTAAGAACTGGTGCACTCTTAAGTACGGCCTTTAACTTATCAAAAGCCTCCTGACATTTTTCAGTCCAAAGAAACTTGTTTTTCTTGCTCAATAAATTTGTCAGGGGTTCAGCATTACTAGAAAAATTGGAACAAAATTTCCAATAGTATCCAGCCATACCTAAAAATCGCATCAGTTGCTTTTTACTGACAGGCACAGGGAATTCAGAGATAGCCTTAACCTTAGGATCTATAGGTTTAACTTGCCTATGTCCCACAATATGTCCTAGAAACGTTACACAAGCACGGCAGAACTCACTTTTGGATAAACTGATTGTCAAACTTGCATCACTGAGTCTGTCAAAGAATTTCCAAATTGTTGCTAGATGTTCTTCCCAGGTGTCGTTACAGATGATGACATCATCCATGTAAGCATCACAATTATCTAGACCAGAGGTAAATCATATTCATTAAACGTTGAAAAGTACTTGGGGAACCCTTCATCCCAAATGGCATCACTTTATATTGATAAAATCCATCTGGAGTCACGAATGCCGAAATTTCCTTTGCCCTTTTCTTCAGTGGAATTTGCCAAAATCCTTTCAGAAGGTTATATTTGGTGACATACTTGGCATTTCCAATTTTATCAATGCAGTTGTCGATTCTTGGTAATGGAAATGAATCTGTTTTAGTCACACTGTTCACATTCCTATAATCACTACACATAAGGAAAGTTTTATCTGGTTTCGGAACAAGTATACATGGTGAACTCCTGTCACTTTTACTGGGCTCTATGAAATCATTCCCCAACAAATACTGACCTTCTTTTTTCAAGTATTCCTGTTTGAGAGGGTTCATCCTGTTGTTTCACATGTTTGGAATTTACAATTTCAATGTCATGGAAAATTTTGTTTGTTCTTGCAGGAACATCTGGAAATAAGTGCTCATATTCAAATAATAACTGTTTAAGTTCATTCCTTTCTTGTTGTTGCAAATGTGAATGTTTCTGGTCCAGATTATTCATAATTTTTGAATTTCAAAGATTTGTCACTCCAAAATCAATAGAATCCCATTGCATTCCTTCATTAAAATCCTCAGTTGGTGGGACACGTGCAACTAAATTAATTGCACGATTTACCTGGCTATCTCTCTCAATATACTCCTTTAACATGTTTAAGTGGCAAAATTGTTTTTGTTTTCGCCTCCCAGGAGTATTTATGATGTAATTTAAATTATTTACTTTCTTTTCAACCGTGTACGGACCATAATACTTGGCCTGAAGAGGATTTTGTGGTATGGGCAAGAGAGCCAGAACTCTATCACCAGGCTGAAAACTCCTTTGAGTTTTTATCATACCTTGATTTCATTTTTGACAGAGTAGAGTGCAGATTCACTCTTGCAACCTCACAAGCCTTTGACAACTTATACTTAAAAGTGGAAACATAATCGAGAAGATTAAGTTCAGTATCTTCATTAGAAAGAAGTTTCTCTTTCAACTTCAATGGTCCACACACAGTGTGTCCAAAAACTAGTTCAAATGGACTGAATCCTAAAGATTCTTGAACTGATTCCTGAACAGCAAACAAGAGTAAATGAATGCCTTCATCCCACTCTTTACCCGTATCAAAGCAATATGATCGAATCATATTTTTCAAAGTCTGATGAAATCTTTCTAAAGCCCCTTGGCTCTCAGGGTGATAGGCAGAAGATCTGAACTGTTGGATGCCTAATTAGTGCATAACTTGCTTGAAAATTCCAAACATAAAATTTGACCCTTGATCAGATTGGACAGATTTGGGAAGGCCAAATTGAGTAAAAAAAAATTATCAAAGCTTTTACTATTGTTTTAGTTTTAGTATTCCTCAAAAAGGAATTGCCTCTGGGAATCTTGTTGACACACACATTATGGTCAACAAGTATTGGTTATCTGACTTGGTCTTAGGTAAGGGACCAACACAATCTACCATTATTCTGCTAAATGGTTTGCCAAATGCAGGAATAGGTTGCAGATGAGCCTTAGGTATCTTCTGATTGGGTTTTCCTACCATTTGACAAGTATGACAAGATCTGTAGTATCTACAAACATCCCTTTTGATTTTTGGCGAATAAAAGTGATTCAAGATCTTGTGATAAGTCTTATTAATCCCTAAATGAGCAGCCAAAGTCGTTTCATGGGCCAGACTAAGAATTTCCTGTCTGTATGATTTCGGAACTACAATTTGATAGTTCACTAACCCCTCATCACCAGCAGGTACCTCGGGAGGTCTCCATTTTCCCATAAGAAATCCATTTTTAATGAGATAACAGACAGATACTTCAGTGGCTTCAGTTTCACTAATGACCCTTTGAAACAAACAGGAGATCTCAGGATCTTTTTCTTGTTTGACAACAAGTAATTCTCGTTTGTCACCCTGATTGGAATAACGAGAACGAGTAGTTTAAAGAAGATCATTATGATCAATATCTTTTGATTGATCTAAAATAGGAGTGAAAGTGACCTCATTCTAAATATCAAATCCAGAAGACAAAGTTACCATTACAATAACATGTAATGAAATAAAAAAAAATTAAAACTAACAAACAAATAATTAAACTACATATACATAACCATATATATATAGAGAGAGAGAGAGAGAGAGAGAGAAAGAGAGAGAGAGAGAGAGAGAGAGAGAGAGAGAGAGAGAACTTTGTGTTCTTTCGTTTTTGTATTCTTATTACAACTGGTATACAAGTTTCATTTAATGTTTTGTTTTTTCTACAACATTTGAAAATGTGGGTTGCAAGATTTGTGTACTCGTGCAACTAGCAATGCAAATCCGAGTACCAGGTGAAATTTCATGAACGCCATAGTTTTATCTTGTCCTTCAGCAAATTAACGACATAAAGATTTTAATTCTCTCAATTTCTGATAAAATAAATAATCTTCATATCGATTATATGCAGGTATGACTCGATTTAACAAAGAATTTAACAACGGCCATCTGGTAAGTGGCTAAGCATTGCCGCCACCATGTTGGCCGCTTCTGATGCTAGACTGGTTTTCATACCTTCCATGTAAGGAAAAATATGAATATTCGTGCTATCTGTGGAAAATATCTACTAGACGAATCTAATGCACTGGATGTTTGGATTGACTCAACAAATCTGTTTATGGCAAGCACCCAAACGATCCATTCTGGTCAGAACTCAATAAATTTAACTCAGGATCAGTTCAGTTACAACTCAATTACATAATTATTTAGGGCGTCAAGTGGTGGTGGAAAATTCCTTGGTTTTTCCCAACTTCATCAATATTTTCAAAATTCAAGGACTTTTCATGGTTGGGAAAAAAATTATCATTTCTCCTGACTTTTTTCTGATTTCCCAGCAGCGTGGGAACCCCGTTATTAAAAGGTTATAAACATTATTGAAAGAAAACTTGATGTCTTGACTATAACAAGCAATGACTGGACATGAAACTTGTTTTCAACGAAAAAAAGCTTTTTAGCACTATTGTAACAAATGTTTCTTGAAGGGAATGATGCTCTACAGTTCTAAAAGAATTTCCATGAATTCAAGATAAGACCATTCTTCCTTTTTAACTGCTGAGTGTCGAAACATTTTCTGACATTCTTTAGTAAAATGATTTTCGTATTAGCCACTGTGGATGACGGACAACAGATGATGGATGACAGATAAGAAGCTTTCCCATAGGCTCTTTAGCTCTGTGACCAGAAGAGTTGAAAATGGAATGTGATAGAAAACATGTATTTAACAGCTATATTCAACAGCATTGAGTAATTTGATTAAATAAAGCCTCTTGTCATAAGCAATCTTTATGGCATATATGTACATTATATCTAAATGAAGGGAGGGGTGAGAAACATAACAAGCCAGTATTAAGGAGTTATCATCTTCACTTGCAGAATAATGTGGCTCCATGGTCTCCACTAACTGATAGGCTTTTCTGTGGTTCCCAAGAACAGTGTTACAAAGAATCCTGAGTGTAACTGATCATGCAACAATAACAATCATAACTGCTATGTGCAAACATTTGCTGGAACACTCTAAAAAGACCATGACCTCTTCACCTCAAACTCTTATCTTGTGCACCTGCAAATATTTGCACACAGTGACACCAACATTTAGTTCCAACTCACAGAAATATACTTAACTGGCTGAATGTTCTTATTTCTATTCTATCCTATGAAGCCCACTTTGAAGCAAATTCAAAATTCTGACTTTAAGTTCTAGCAATTTATATCGATGAGTCTAATGGGGCTATGCAGTCACCCTGAGTGGATCTCTCACTGGAGATAACAAAGGACCTTTTTATAGACAGCCGCTTAATCTTGCCTGTTCAAGAACCAGGATCAAACCTAGGACCAAAGTGTTATAAAGTAAGTATGTTAAGACTACTCTATACATGGAACTGTTACCTTAGGCCTGGAAAGTGATACTCACCTACAGTGGATAACATTTGGTCCCATGTGATCACTTTCAGTGGACAGGATCTTTTCTCTAAAGTCTAAAAGTGACTCATGGTCAGAGGGTACTCCACGATCAGGCCAACTGGTATAATGGAAATGGTGTACTATCTTCATCTGAGAGTTTTTATGCTGCAATATACAATGCAATAATCTCGGCATCATCAAGACGGATAAGCAGGCATTCATTCCTGAACATCAAAAATATTTCTCTATTAACTGACTGTCTTATATTTAATTGTTCATGGACACTTTCCTTTCATTCATTCAGAAAGAAACAATAAAATACTTGTATTGTGGATCTTTTGCTGACCAAACTGCTTCCGTACCTTTGTTAACAAAAAATGGCCATTCTTTATAATTAATCTACACTGGTTATATACAAAACTATAGAAATATTTCATTTTTGTAGCTGTCATGTAAAATGTTGTGTTGTGTCATTTTCTGAGTTATTTTCTGAAATCAGGGCTTGCAAAAAAAGAGCTAAGATTGAGTTGACACTGATGCTACTATGGATAGATGAGCTTGCCTTTTATTACATTTTCCCAAAATGATGAGATAATTAGCTATTGTGCTTTTCTTCATTAATTTATTGGATTTAAAGTATTTGTTTTTCATGTGTTGATGGAAAATGATTCTCTTTATATAATCCTCTTAGAAGAAATCTTGGGAAATTTTATCAGTAATTTTTCATGAATGCAATAGATACTGCATCATCAAAATAAAATGATAGATTGTCTTTACATTCATTATTTGTAGTGTAAAATACAAGCATATTCAAAGCTGCAAATTGATAATAAAAAACGGGGATAATTTTTGCATACCCTTTTAGCCCATTAACTACCTGTTTTTTTATGAATACCATCTTTTTTCAAATTTTACATGCTGCTCTAAAGCTGACCCCATTCTGTTTGACCTTGTTAAAATTTTCTTACTCTTAGTACTCCCAATGCTTTAGTGTGATCACTATAACAAACACACTATCTCTACTTGATTCTAAGCTGTTTGGTTCAACCGTAAAAAGACCCTAAAACAACAAAGATCCTAATCTGCCACCAAATAATGCACTAGCGGATCAGGGTCTACGTTGTTTCTTCTATTGAGTACTTTTATGAAATGCACATACTCAGATCTACCAGCACATTATGTAATGGCAGATCTGGGTCTATGCAGTTGGACCTAACCTATAAGTGATTATATATGGTAACTTGGGTCCCAGTAATCACCTGAACTGGCTACTACAGTCAAGTCTTCAAAATATTTATGAAGTTCACTCTTCTACTATAGTCCTCTTAATACCTATCAAACTTTAGCTGATGTGGTAACCAACTTGTGAAGTTCAGTGGCTTGAATAATTTGGTTGCCTTAGACATTTTGTGAGCAGAAATCATTTGAGTGAAGAATAACTGTCAAAGATCACACAAAAGTGAAGGTTTTAGTTATGGCAAATTAAGACATTATAACAAAACATAAATTATTTTTAATAGTATACATTGCTCTTTCTGAAAGAACTGACAACAATAATCATTTGCTTCAACCTCAGACCAACCTTTAATATTTACATCGGAAATTCCCTAAACCATCTTTCCACATACTGCCCAGTCTCAGATTTACTGATAAATGGCCTTAACATCCATTTCTTTGAATGATGGTTTACATGTTTATCAATGAAATTTTAGCCATGACTGGCTTTATAACATCTGACAGTAATTCTATTGCCAACTATATTTTCTGTAAACATCTGCATTTTTTTAAAGGAATTATAAGTTAATACTTAGAGGACTGAAAGACTTATCAATAATTATAAATGCTCTTAACTGAACTACAAACAGCAAACTTATCTGAAAACTTCTCAAGGACGATACTAAAAAAAAAATACCCAACAAAAATGAAATTTTTTTGTATATACAAGTAGAATGTACGACTTCTTCCTCCACTCTCACAGGTATACCGTATGTTTTTATTGTTCATTATGCACTGAATTTAATGCCAGTATACATCAAATAGGTGACAAGACTTATAAAATACAGTAAACAAATTTTCACATGACAAGTTTTATATAATTCCCTTGTACATTTGTTTCTCTTGATGGGATTAGACACCCTAAACATGCTAGTAATTTTTTTTTCTTCAAAAGTATGATTCTTCAGCAGATGATTTATAGATTTGGAAAAGAAAGCTTAAATTGACTAAAGTGTGTTCTTCTGCTTTCTGCTTTTCATATTTCCTTAAACAGAAATTTGATTTATCAAGTATTTGTTGTGTACAGTATGCATTACATTATCAGCTTAAAGATTTTATGAACCTTCAAATATAATATGTAAAGATCCACATCCACATCCACGTGATTGTTTACAAGAAATGATGAACAACAAATAAATATTTCAAAAGCAATGCTCTACCCCAAAAAATAAACACTACTGGTACACTAGTACACACATGAAGCAATTATGGAGACAATATGTACATATATACCCTAAAAAATAAACACTACAAGTACACTAGTACACACACGAAGCAATGTATGCAGACAATATGTACATATATACCCTAAAAAATAAACACTACTGGTACACTAGTACACACACGAAGCAATGTATGGAGACAATATGTACATATATACCCTAAAAAATAAACACTACAAGTACACTAGTACACACATGAAGCAATGTATGCAGACAATATGTACATATATACCCTAAAAAATAAACACTACTGGTACACTCGTACACACACAAAGCAATGTATGGAGACAATATGTACATATATACCCCAAAAAATAAATACTACTGGTACACTAGTACACTCACAAAGCAATGTATGGAGACAATATGTACATATATACCCCAAAAAATAAACACTACTGGTACACTAGTACACACACAAAGCAATGTATGGAGACAATATGTACATATATACCTTAAAAAAATAAACACTACTGGTACACTAGTATACACACGAAGCAATGTATGGAGACAATATGTACATATATACCTTAAAAAAATAAACACTACTGGTACACTAGTACACACACGAAGCAATGTATCGAGACAATATGTACATATATACCCTAAAAATGGAGTTTAAAGGATATAATTTTTTTAAATTGTCCATTTCAACTTTTGTTATTATGAAAATTGAAAAACACAGTAATATAAAAGGAATTTTGCTTTAAAAATAGGAAAATACTGAGGACTCCTTGAATATATAGGAATAAAAGAGATAATACAGTCATCAAATTGAGTGATTCTAGCATGAACAGTGCTTGAGAAACAAACTTAGAACACAAATTTAACCATGGTTAACAGTGACCTATTTTTGAAATGATGCATCCCCTCAATCACAAAGTTTTTGTGCAAGAAACCTATGTGGTCATGAGTTTAAATGCGAACACACAACCAAGAATGTACAAGTAATGTACACATATGTATAAAATGTTAGATTAGATGTAATGACACCCACTCCAAACTAATGTCTTGGCATAAAGAAGATACAGTAAGTCTGTACATAAGATTTTTACCTGTGTGCAGACACTAAAACTGATGCATATGCCTGGGTAGGTACAATAGCTCTCAGTAATTCATACCAGCAGGTTAATATCCAAATACCAGAAGGTTAAAATCAACATACTGGCACGTTAAAATCCACATACCGGCAGGCTAAAATCCAAATACTGGAAGGTTAAAATCCACATATTGGCAGGCTAAAATCCAAATACAGGCAAGCTAAAATCCAGATACTGGAAGGTTAAAATCCACATACTGGCATGCTAAAATCCACATACCGGCAGGCTAAAATCCAAATACTGGAAGGTTAAAATCCACATATTGGCAGGCTAAAATCCAAATACAGGCAAGCTAAAATCCAGATACTGGAAGGTTAAAATCCACATACTGGCATGCTAAAATCCACATACCGGCAGACTAAAATCCAAATACTGGAAGGTTAAAATCCACAGACTGGCAGGCTAAAATCCAAATACTTGAAGGTTAAAATCCACATATTGGCAGGCTAAATAAAAATCCAAATACAGGCAGGCTAAAATCCAAATACTGGAAGGTTAAAATCCACATATTGGCAGGCTAAAATCCAAATACAGGCAGGCTAAAATCCAAATACTGGAAGGCTAAAATCCAAATACCAGTAGGCTAAAATCCACATACCGGTAGGCTAAAATCCACATACCGGTAGGCTAAAATCCACATACCGGTAGGCCAAAATCCACACACCAGCAGGCTAAAATCCAAACACCAGCAGGTTAAAATCCACATACCAACAGGTTAAAATCCAAATACCAACAGGTTAAAATACACCAGGAAAACATCCATGAACTTGTATTTTTATGCTTTTCAGAACACAGTAATGTATGTAGCCATGAAGTTACCATTACCATTTTTAGCCCTTACAAAACATCTTCCTATCCTGTCCATGCATATGGGGAAGATTCAGCCAATCTGCACAGATTGGCAGATATATTAACAGATCAAGCAGACACAATGACATATCAAGGGCAAGAACTTACCATTGTCATCTTGAGAGTCCTGACAACAAAGTCAGCAAAGACTTCTTCCTTGATATTCTTTACAGTAATTTTGCCATATTTCTGTGTTTCTTCCTTGTCTGGCCAATACTTCACACACTTTATCTACGTAGAACAAAATAAATTAGTACAGTAAATTCAAATTATCTTACCCTTATTCTAATTTAGATTGGTCAATTTGTCACACATTATGACACAAAGAATAAGTAGGAGTCTTTCAAAACATCCTTGTGAGAAAAATCAAAAGAACATCATCAAAACAAATTAATGTGATAACTGGTAATTGAGGAATGATGTTCCAAAATAATTAGGCTAAATAAACAAACAGAAATGTTCAAGCGTTGGACTTGAATTGGTGGTGGTCTGATCCCAATTTCACAGAGGGTCCCAAATTTTCAGGCAGCCCAAAGGTTATCTCACCAGACATTTTACTAGAAGGTGCAGGATGGAGTCATACCTGGACCAGCCCAGATCAGTTGCCATGGCATGTCCCATGGACAAGGCACTTTGCTCTATCAACTGTTTTTTTTTCTTAAGAAACTGATGAGGATTTTCTCAAATTTGAAGAAAGATGTATTACAGTTGCATGTGCTTATGATGCTTTCATTTCTAAATTGAACTTCCCCTTGGCATTGCCTGGTGTCAGTAGTTTTTTTGAGCAAGAACTAACAAGGATGCTTGCATGGCAGGGTGGTTGGGAGGGTTTTAAGTAATGTGTGCATTTGCACATTCCACGTATTGTCTCTGTGTGGTTCAAGTAGTGCTTGAGATGTAAACAGAATCTTGCATGGCTGCTGATCTTTACCTGTTCATGGAAGCTAGCGAGCGAATGAGGACTTTTTGGTTACTGACAGACAGTAACCTATTTTGGGCTACAAAGCCTGCCTGTGTCAAGAGAACCACTGAACCCTGCATTCTGAACTGAAGAGAGTTCATGTTGACATAAAGGGCATGCAGCTCGCTTTCCCAATATGCAAAAGTTTAACTCTTTACCTCACTGAGTGTATGGCTTTGTAGGCAGTTGATATACATGTACCAAAGTTACACAGAGCAGTGCTCTATAAATAAAACACCTGTTACACCTATTTGACTAAATACACATAGGCCTGCCTGTTAACTGCTACAGAAGTATAATATATGTTACTTTCAACAACATTTTTAATCATTTTACATTTTTGGTACACATCTATTAAGTATAGAAAGATTTAAGAGCAAAATCTAATTATTAAAGCTGTATAATTATTTTTCACGGAAGATTTTTTAATGTGTTTAAAATCTTGAGAGAACTCAATCACCATCAAGCCAGTAAAGCCATGTCACTAACCACAACTGCCCATTTTTCATACTCAAAATTTATCAGTTCTTTGTCTACATCTACATCCCTAAATCATCTCAATATGATAAATTATAAAAACTAAGTGTTTCCAACATCAATATCAGAGCCTTTATTTGAGTTACTGAAACTTTCATAGTAGTGATTCTAATCGTGCAAACTCAAGAAAGTAATGAACAAAATCCACACCCTCCATGTTTGTGAGTGGAGAATCCGACCCAGTTACTTTAAATAACAGATTATGGCTAGAGATTAAACAGCGACCACATGATCTGACGTAATGGTCATTCACTTAAATGAATGTAGTATCTAACAGGAGATTTTCCCTGGAGGTGGCACTACGAAAACCAGCCTGGCTGATGTTTACAGTGGGCATCCAAACACACTTCCTCCAAAAGCACTTCCATGAGAATGGGGTAGAGGCATCCAAATGCACTTCCATGCAAATCGGAAAGAGGTGTCAGCACTTCCATGAGAATGTTTACAGTGGGCATCCAAACACACTTCCATGAGAATGGTGTAGAGGTGTCCAAATGCACTTCCATGCAAATCGGGAAGAGGTGTCCAAAAGCACTTCCATGAGAATGGGGTAGAGGCATCCAAATGCACTTCCATGCAAATCGGAAAGAGGTGTCAGCACTTCCATGAGAATGGGGTAGAGGCGTCCAAATGCACTTCCATGCAAATCGGGAAGAGGTGTCAGCACTTCCATGAGAATGGGGTAGAGGCATCCAAATGCACTTCCATGCAAATCGGAAAGAGGTGTCAGCACTTCCATGAGAATGGGGTAGAAGCGTCCAAAGGCGCTTACATGCAAGAGGTGTCAGGGAAGAGGTGTCAGCACTTCCATGAGAATGGGGTAGAGGCGTCCAAATGCACTTCCATGCAAATTGGAAAGAGGTGTCAGCATTTCCATGAGAATGGGGTAGAGGCGTCCAAAGGCGCTTACATGAAGTAAAGGGTTAAGCTATCAGGAAACATGACTTGTATGATTGTGACTTTAGCGAAGTGTGGACTAGAGGTTCAAATGGATTCTAATTGAGCCATGCTAAAACCCAGGATTGGTTCTATTTGGAAACAGACTGAGGGATTCTGGTCAATTGCAACCAAAAAGGTCTAATAGATCTGATCAGTCTATATCCTTCCCAAAATCACGTCTGCCATGAAGGTGGAATGTGACCAATATCATGGGGTGGTAGCCTTGATAGTGACTGGGGCCAAATGTTTCTCTTCAAGAAGCCAGAGAAAAAGGTTGGCCAGATGAGAGATTGAGGCTCCCAAAGGGATGACATTGTTGGTACGGTACCAGCCACAGGAAATACATCACTGTCCCTCATGAGCCTTCATAGTGGTGTGCCTTACACTCTTGAGATTCTCTCCACAATCAAAAGTTTGAATTGTTTGTCTCACAATGGTGTCCTGATAAGAGCCAAGCATGTAGAAGAGGATGGTCCAGGCTGGGAAGAACCACCCTAGAATGAGTAGATCGGTGACCTAGGACTTGTCCCATTTGAGAGGGGTTATCAGAATCATCTTGCCATTCTGACCCCATAACTTCTGGATTATTTTTGGTCTCAGCATCTTGGAAGGGGAGGCAAATGCCCCCAACCCCTTCCAATTGATTGACAGTACATCCACAGCCCACGCTTTATGTCTGGAACTGGAGAGGCGAAAGTGTGTAGCTTGTGATTCCACCTCGTTGCAAAAAGGTTGATCATCGAATGCCCTCATAGTGCACAAATCCCAATGATGACTGATCGATGGAGAGACCATTGTGTATGAAGGGCTTGACCTCTTCTGGTTAGAGTGTTGGCCAAGACATTGAGTCTGCCAGGAATGTGTCTGATTTGTACGTTGATACGGAGATTGTTGCATCAAGGTAGAAACTGCCAAAGCAGAAAACGCAGGTTGGGTGATTTGGTGCCTCCCTATTTGAGGAGACAGGTCACCACAAGCGAGTAGTCAGACCTAACTAGAACCATTTGTGCTTCAGAATCGATTTGATCATAAGTGAAATGTGTTGATGACAACCTTCATTTCTAGCATGTTAATGGGTAAAGGCCATTACCCCGGTAGCCATGTGTTGCTGATGGTAGTGAAAGTTGGCAACAGCTAGGCACCCGAACTGTGGGAAGCAGTTTTTTCCCACTGGGGCTTCTTCAGCAGGATTCCCATAGTCAGCCAACCTGGGTTGCACCAATGACACCTGAACGATCAAATCTCTGGCATTATCATGACTGTTTGATAAAGAGGACTTGAAAAGGGGTACTATTGTGCTCGCGATGTGAGCATAAAAAAGACATCTGAGCTGAATCAAGTTGGCTGCCGCACTGAATAAACCAGGGAGTTCCAACTCTCTCACTTAAATCTAGGTCTTGTAGGAAACAGACGTAATGAGCTTGACAATTCTGATTATGCGACCACGAGGATGTCAGCCAGATTCCAGTTGGTCAAAAATTCCATGTTCAGATGGACAAAATTCTGAGATGGACAGAGGTCTGATGTTTCCCAGTTTACTAAAAGCCTCAATGATCTAAAAGAGAGAGGAGATCATTCCTGCTTTAAGGTAGAATAAAACACCATTTGTTTCTGGATCATGTCAACCAGGTACATTGCCGTCATTGTAGATGATGTCAATCAGAACTAGGTGACAAAGTAATCCATAATCTCAGTAAAAGCCCAAGGGCTGATGTTGAGGCCAAACAGAAAACTCTGAACTGATAAACTGTATCACGGTAAGTAAAACCAGAGAAAATGTTTGTGACATGGGGGTGGAAAGGGATGGAAACATATGCATTGGTCAGATTGAGACTGATGGCATATTCGTCCCATCAAATGCTGTGGCAGATTGAACTCCCCATATCCATCTTGAACTGGTCAAGACAACTCCAGTCAATGATGGGTCTCAACTTGCTCCAAGATAAAAACTCGAGAAGGTTGACTCTGTAAGCGATTGAACACTAGGCTCTGATCTTTTGAGATGTCAAAGTATGCCAAGCATATAACCCACTTAATCCATGAAGATTGGGCTTGGGAGGTGATATCCTGTTTCCCACCTTCATGGGAGAAAGAGTCATTTTGGGTCAACTGAAAAGGCACATAACTCACTCAGGCCCTGCATGGGACTTGCAGGCACCACCATAAGAGTGACAAAGTAAAAGAACATAGATTCATATGTAAACAATGTATGTTTACTTTTCATTGATCATTAGCAGAAACTGAAAAAAACACCCATCTTGTTTTATCATTTTGACTGGACAATATTTATCCCATTTTGAGTCAAAAACAAGTCCACTTGAAACAGGTATAGCATATACTGATACTTTATCAATCACTTCTTGCAGGATCAGCAAATTTAAGAAGTTTGCATTGTCTCATACTGGCATTGTTGCTGGTCATAGGCTGTAACTGGCTTTACTTCGTTATAACCTATGGCCACCTGTGCCAAGATTTCCTTGTTTCTTATGCACATGCATGAACCTGCTTAACCAATCACTGCAAGAGCAAGTGAACTTTTCTCATCATTGTGCCCAACATGACCTTGAATAAGCCAATCAAGGTTTCTCTTTCAACCACAATCACTCATCGATCAATAAAATGGGCACTTTCATTGATGCGTAGGAGATATTTACATTGTGTTGTTGATGATGTATTTTTGTTTATGCTTATACAAGAAAAATGAGGAAATGTCACCTGTGACAAATACATAGGGACCAAGGATATTTTTTTTAATTAGAAAAACAAATAATTTAAGAACAGGTATGGAATGAATGAAAATTTTTCTATCTCTGAAAATTTCCTTAAGTTATATAAAGGTTCCAGTGAACTGCCAAGTTTTAAATATAATGTAATTCAGAACTATGTTATGAAATATTAAAGCAGCACAGTGTTTATAAATTTGATTAGAAACTATTTCTACCTTGCCCTCTTCCATCAAGTTTGTAAGCATCACAATTCTGCCACAATCCTTTTGCCAAATCATTCTCCAAAAGTCATCTACTATAGTTTCCATGGGACCTGAAAATTGGAGATAAAATATGTTAGATTAGAACAATCAATTTAATTTGCCAGATTTTTGGTCAGTACACAGCAGTGTTGTAACACTGAAATCTGTCTTGATAACCTTGAGGTTTTCAATTAGGTAGTTTGCTTGAACCAGCCTCAAGATTTTCAAGTAGATAGACTACTATTGGCCAACCTCAAGGTATTCAAGTAAGTAGTTTACAAGGGGGTCAACCTCAAGATTTTCAAGTAGGTAGTTTACTAGGGGCCAACCTCATGGTTTTCAAGTAGGTAGTTTACTAGGGCCAGCCTCAAGATTTTCAAGTAGATAGACTACTATTGGCCAACCTCAAGGTATTCAAGTAAGTAGTTTACAAGGGGTCAACCTCAAGATTTTCAAGTAGGTAGTTTACTAGCGGCCAACCTCATGGTTTTCAAGTAGGTAGTTTACTAGGGGCCAGCCTCATGGTTTTCAAGTTTTACTAGGGACCAGCCTGAAGATTTTCAAGTAGGTAGTTTACTAGAGGCCAGCCTGAAGATTTTCAAGTAGGTAGCTTACTAGGGTCCAGCCTCAAGGTTTTCAATTAGGCAGTTGACTAGGGACCAAACTCAGGGTCTTCAAGTAGGTAGTTTACTAGGGGACAAGAAAATACACAGTTGTAGTAATTAGCTTGACACTTTCGCAGTCTCACCTTCAATCCTTAATACAAAGCATGTCTAAGTATGTGTTATATAGACAGTTTCATTCTTGCTTTGCTTTGCTTTGAAGTATTCAAATCTCTCCCCCTTCTAATCCTCCTACATCCACCCTACACTGCAAAATAAGATGATCATCAAGGCATTAAGCATAAACTTATGAAATTACATGTAAATGTAGAATTAATATATAATTTTTGTTTGGTTACAACCTGTCCTTGGATGATACAGACGATGAATGAAAGATCTTAAAAAATTATGGATGGTGACGAAAAGAATATGTGCAAAGACTTGTGAATTTGCTGTGATACAAAACCTGAACTAATTCTGACTCCGAAAAAATTAATTTGTGAATAATGGAGATACTATTGTTATAGAGGTCTCTAACTGTAACAGATATTGCTACTACATATTCCTGGACAACATGAATGCCTGCTTGGGACCAATTAAAGAAGACATACAGAGATAACATCCTTTGTTATGAAGAACACCTAATTTAATACTAACAAACAGTTTGTCTGTTGCAAAAAGTAAGGGGTTTACTGTAATATGATTTCAGAATCAGACTCCCAACTACTCGAAACATTTTAGAAATTTTCATATATTAGAGAAAAGTACAAACATGTAAATGAAGATGAGTACTTCTTTCTGAATCAAAGGAAGTAAAAGTTTCAAGAAAGCATAATATATGTTACCTTGATATAAAAAATTCACGGTGAATATCTCAATTATAACCTATAATTAATAATAAACTTTCAATGCAAAGATGGTAATGCTGAGATCATGTGTAGCAAACATGAAACTGACATTTTCTGGGTACCAGTAAACAATTATTCAATGAGATTTAATTTTTTCCGACTCATCTATGAATATTCATGTGAAATGATAACATATTGTCCATCGATTTCATTCTACCATATTTCAATAAGTTGTACACTGAATGGAATATGCACTGAATACTTCATGGAATATACACACAATACTGACTGAAATAATCCTTGTTAAATTCCAACCATGGATTTATTCAAACTGCATTTATAATGTTAATTAACTTGTACAAAGTAAGTTCTGGCCATTTTTTTGGCATCACAAGTCAATAAATTTAACAGAAATATAAAACCAGAGGCCAAATATATAATATATAAGCCTGAAATTGTTCACCAGGCTTATATAACTTAATAGTCGACCATTTCATGAGGAAATTTTCCATTGTATTCTAACTTCTTAAAAAAACTGCCCCAATGGTATATCATATTGATTTTTGGCATTTTAAATATATCCTGATAAAATTTCTTTAAATAGATATAGGCATTATTCATAGTACAGAAACTTGCTTCAAATCAGAATTGTCCAAGATGAGATGCAAGGTCAGCTCACTAACAGGCATGGATCTTGGTCATTATCGAAGTCATCCATGACCTCCATATGATGTAAGTGTATATTCCATCTTTTTAAAAATAAAAATCAGATCAGAAAACAGGCTTTGAGAGTGGAAAAAAGTTAAGTCAATCAGATGCAAAAAAAAATCATTAATATATGTGGATATTGCTCATTATCAAAGTCATCCATGACCTTCATGATTTAAGCATATACAGTGGGACCCCGCTATAGCACGCTCCGTTACAACACAAATTCAGATATAACACGGTCGTGGCATGGCTCCCGAAATTTCATTTACCTTATTACCTTGTAAAAAAAAAAAAATTCTTATAAGTACAAAAAATAAAATACGTAAAAAGTTTTATTATCATTTTGGAGAAGAGATTGCATATAAATTCGAATATAAGACGATTGTGGCGTGGTTCCTGAAATATCATATACATGTATTATTCTTGTACACGGAAAACATTTCTTCTTTGGGGAGGTAATCGCATATAGATTCGAATATAAAACAATCGTGGTATCGTTCCTAAAATTTTTTAATTTAACCAATTTCTTACAGTTTTGTGCCAAAATAAACATCGGAAATACGAGTTTCTGAACCAATGGCTGGGCCTTTTGAGAACTTTGATCTTTGTTTGTTGTTGAAAAATGACAGCTCATAAGTGTTAATCTTATTATTACTGACCCATGAGCAATGAAGCCATCAAGTCTACTTTCTGTTTGTCTTCAATGCATTCCGTATACAGTCGTTGCTCAAACAATATCCGAGATATGTTCTCTAAACTGACTACACAACTAAGCAACAAACAATGCGGCGGTTGATAAAAGATTCTCACCTGAATTTATAGATCAATTAATTTAAGTACACTGCTCATCATCAAAGTCAATTGCCGAGCTAAACTTGTTCAAATTATGCGGCAACGATTTATAAAACATCAAAGAAACAAAAGCCGCCAACATGTGCGCGTGGCTTGGCAGTGTTGTTTTATGCAATCAGTTGACCAGTGAATAATGTTGTCCACTTCCTACAAATATACCTCCATTGTTGACTGACAATTATTCTTGCTCTAGTCTTTTAAACTAATAGGTGTAAAAGTGTTAGTTAGTGGACATTTTGAATGGAAAACGGGAAACGGAAACGTAAAGCTTTTACTCTTTAAGGAAAGATGCAGTCACGCGACTGTGTTAATGAATGGCTCAATTTTGATAATGACTGCCCAGTTGCAGATCACGTTTCGGATGCAAAAATTTTTCAAAATATTATGTTCAATAACACCAATGGTGATGATGACAATGGTGATGCTTCTGATGACACTGAGAACACCACACCTGAGGATAATCCACTGTCAGCAACAGAAGCAGTCAAAAATTTAGAGTGTGCTTTGAGATGGATAGAGAAGCAAGATATTGACTATGTTCGAATTCTTCAGTTAAGAAATATGATTGACTTTGCGAAGAGCAAACATGACAGTAGCTGAAAGCAGCTGAAAATCACTGAGTTTTTCAAACAATAATAAAGAATTACAATTCACAGATGAGAAAATTTAGCAGTATGAAATTTATACAAACACCGTTTTTAACCTTCAGACGTACTGTTCCATCATTCGGTACGTAATATTTCCTATTTATTTTTCCATTGAATTCAGTCACATAATGATCTGTGGCAAAGTTATTGAATATTTTAAATCTGTGTGCGGATATTTTTGATGGAAATACTAGTATTGCGGATTCAATGTATGTGATTCGATTCACGGGTGAGTACACAGTGTTGATACTCTATTCATGCTATAGATTAGATATGTGTATATAAACTATACACATGTATGTTCCAATGCGTGGTTCTCTGAATAAAGAAATATATTATATATGCAATCTCTGTTATCACTGTAGGTGTTTTCTCATTTAATATACATTGATTTAAAATGGTAATTATGCCAATGAAGCACATGTTTCTGCACCTGTTTTCATTACCATCCCCACCCACCCCGCTAACCCTGCAAATTTGTCGGTACTGTACATGGTTGCTTATAACACGGTTCGGTTCACAACACAGTCGGGTTCTATGGCTCCCAACTACCGTGTTATAATAGGGTCCCACTGTATTACATCTTTTAAAAAAATCAAAATCAGATCAGAAAACCAGCTTTGACAGTGGAAAAAGTTTGGTCAATCAAATGCAAAATAATGTCATTAGTATATGCGAATCTTGCTCATTACCAAAGTCATCCCTGACATTGATGATATAAGTGTATATTCCATCTTTTTTTTTTTAAAAAAAAAATCAAAATCAGATCAGAATACTGACCATGAGACTGGGAAAAAGTGCAGTCAATCAGATGTAAAAAAAACTCATTAATACATTGGATCTTGATCGTTACTGAAACAATTTAAGATACTGATGGTATATACCCACATTTCAAGTTCCATCAAAATTAGATCTGAATTATGGTTTCCAGTGTGTTAATGAGTTCAACAAATGAGATGCAAGATCACCTCAATAACATCTGAGCATCTTGCTGATTACTGAACTTGTCCAAGATCTTGATGATAAAAGCATAAATTCTAAGTCTGATCAACACTGGTTCAGAAATATGGCCTCCAGAGTGGTAACAATGTCAGCCAATCTGCTGCAGGGATCTCACTCATTTTTGAACTCATTCAAGATCTTGATGATATAAGCTCAATATTTCAAGCTTAATCCAAGTCAGATAAAAAAATATAGCTTCCAGGGTGGTAACCAACTCAACCAATCAGATGCAAGATATCGTCATTAATAAGCATGTATCCAACTCATTATCCAGTGTGTCCAAGATGTTAATGACATAATCATGGATTCAAAGTCTGATCAAATCAGATCAGAACTATGGTCTTCATATTGGCAACAATGTCAAAGAATGATCTCCTTTACATCCATTGATCTAGCATGGCTGAACTCATTCCAGGTTTTGTACAATATAAGAATATATTCCAAGTTTGATTGAATTTGATCAGAAATATGGACTCCAGTAGAATGGTAACAAGCAACTGTTGTCAGATGGATGCTGCACAAACACATGATGGACACAGGGCCATTATCTTAAGATCACTTGGCTTTACAACATGGTAGTTAAAAAAATGATTACTCGTTGAGAAAATGAACCTCCAAAAAAAAGACATTGTGAGATGGAATGAAATTCCATACTCTTCCTCCCTATATTATATATCACAACTATGGTGAAGACAAAAATTGTATTTATAGTTTTATAGCTCTATTCTATCAAGAAGTAGCTGCAACAAATTGCATAAAAGCATTCTTACCTTGTGCTGCTATAAATGATCCTGGTGCATTGAAACCCTGAAATGGTAGAATACAACAATCCTGAACACAAGATAATTTTGGGTTAATGTTAAAGTGACTGGAAAGTAAATATGACATATATTTTACATATATCATGGTCTGACAAATTTTTAAATCACATGGTAGCCCCGTAGCCTACAAAGAGCAGAACTGTTAGCCCAGTTTAACTTCAGCTGAGTTGTAGCTGTATGGCTTCCTCTTCTTCTTCCTGTGAGTCATCAATGACTTATCTTTTGCAAAATATTTTTATAGCTGTTCTTCAAAACTGTAGAACAAATCCTTATTGTATGTAATCACCCGAATGGCTACTGGACTAATTAAACACTAATTGTGGCATAGGCAAGAACCTGAATCCAGCCCTAATAAAAGATGAAGATTCATCTATTTGCCTACGTACAATAGCTCTTGTCCACTATCTGCCCTTGCAACCACTTGCTGTTGCCAGTTTTTAAGCTGAGCGAACTACTATTAACCAGGATGGTTGCATACAAGAGTAGAAGGAAGGATCTTTAAGTAATGTAATCAGATAAGTTTTCTTGGAGAAATATAATTTACTAGAAAAATTTGTTTCTCCTTTGAATACATTCACCAATCACATTACCATTTAGGAGAACAGGCATTAGGAGGAGGAATGCTCTGTACTGGATATTCTTCTAGGGAAGAAAGATTGGATTTCCTATGTAAATGATAACCCACTCGCCTACTTAAAGCACATAGCCTATGGTAATGTGAACCATGACTGCTCTACGGTTTAAGAAGATGATTATTGAAATCTTCTTATCATCAAAATTTTCAATGGTGAATTCAGCAAAACCAAAAGGCTGTTTTAGTTTAATTGGTTCTGGTGGTCAAATGGGCCAAAGTCACAGGACCAACCAAGATTCAGGTTTTGTCTCTGTGGAGCTAAATCTCCAAGATAAAAACTCGAAAAGGTAAGGTTGACTCCATAAGCAATTGAACACTAGTCTCAAATAGGTTGCTCTAAGTGTTATTGAATGACTCTGATCTTTTGAGACATCAGAGTATGCCAATCATACAACCCACTTAATCCATGAAGATTGGGCTTGAGAGGTGATATCCTGTTTCCCACCTTCATGGGAGAAAGAGTCATTTTGGGTCAACTGAAAAGGCACATAACTCACTCGCACTGCATATGAAGCTAAAGCTATCAGGTTTTGTACAATAACAGCTTCAGTGATTTCTGGGCTAACAGTAAGTAATATTTGTGAAATGAACCATGTTAAGACCCAAGAGAGATTCCAATTTTGGACACAGGGTTAGGGATTTTGGTTGATTCAGATCAACATTCATTTGGCTAGTAGGTCTGATACAGCTTTATCATGACTGATATCTCTTTTGCCATGATGCCTGAATGTGTCTGATATCATGGAGCAGTAACCTTTGATAGTAACTGATTCCAACTCTTTACCCATATCCAGAGAAAAAGTTGGCTAGTTGAGGGATCAAGGCACTCGTAGGGACAATGGTTTTGACTCAACATTAGTTCCTGAAAATACACTACTTTCCCTCATAAGCCTTTGAAGTGGAGGGCCTTATTGCACTCAAGATTCTTTCCACAACTAAAGGTTTAATTTTTATCTTTCGCAAGGCTGTCTTCACAAAAACGAGGCAAGATGGATAAGACTATCCTGGCAGGGGCTGAACAACTGCAACAGTGGTTTTTTGAGAAGATTTGGCTTGGCCCTAAATTTTCCTGGATATGTCTATCATTAGATCAAGTAGATCATTGCCCCAGGACTCAAGGATGTCAGAATTACCTTGCAATTCTGACTGCTTTTGTCTGTTATTATTTTTTGTACTAAGACTGGGGGCAGGGGGAGATAATGGCTATAACCCCTCTATGGCCCAAGCTTCTGGGTCTGGAACTGGAAAGTTATTTGTGGTTCCACCTTGTAAAAAAGGTGATCAGTGGACACCCAAAAGCAAAATCCAACTGAAAAACCATGAAGAAAGAGACACTGAGTCTGCTAGGAATTTGATTTGTACAATGACCTGATGTTAGCAGCATCAACAAATAAACTGATAAACCAGCATGCACAGGTTGCCCCCCCCCCCCCCCCCCCCCGGTTTGACGAGCCAAGTCGCCACTTATGGAGTTATTCAACATAATTAGAAATTACTTCCCCCAGAGTGGTCCTTCTAGAAGTGAAGGTATTTATGATAGCTTTCATTTCCCCATGTCCCCTATTTTCACTAACCATAATGAAGTCTGGCAGTAAGTGAGCCCACAACTGTACAAGCTGACATCTCTATATATCGTCACCTCCAGCTGCAGCTTATCCTGAATAATTCCTCATATGAGTCAAGTGTAGACTGGAAAAAGGCTGCCATTGTGCTCTCAAAGTCATTTCTAATAAATGCGTATAAAGACAGCCCAGTGGGATTAAATCCACTGCCACATCAAATAACCCAAGGAGTTGCAAGAGGACTCTCTCTGTAATATTTGTCCTGCTGGAAACGGACTCTACAAGTCTGACAATTCGTGTGATGCACACGAGGGAGATTACGAGATTGGTTATAAACTCCATACCAAGGTGAACAAAACACTGAGATTGGTTACAGTTGGATTATCCCAATTCACAGATGATTCAAAAGGGACAGATCACTTCTGCCCTTGTGGAGAATAGAACTTGCCATGTTTTTGGAGAAGATTGTCCACATAAATTGTACATGAAGTTGACCATAACAGGGTGATGATGGAAACCATAATTTCTCAAAGACTCAGGGGTTGATACTGAGACAAAAGAATGTCTCAAAAATGGTAAATTTTGTTAGGGTAAGCGAACCAAAAAACTTTCATGATATCCGATGAATAAAGACATGAACGCAGGCATCTGTGAGTCCATGACCAATGGTATACTTGTCTGTTTGGATTGAGAGTCATATAGATCTCACCATCTCTATCTTGAACCTCGGCTGAAGAATGAATTCAATGAGGCAACTGAAGTCTATGATTGGCTTCAATTTGCTGTTCACCTGTTTGATAAGGAACAGCCATAAGATTGTGGTTTTTTTAAATCTCCACCACCGTTTGTCGATGTGTGACTGTCTCCTGCCAAAGAATATCGTCTTTCTCCAGATCTGACTGGATTCATTAAAAGGGGAGGGGAAGAAAGAAAAGGAGGTTAAATAAATGAAATCCAAAGACCCTCTAACATGACTTGGTTCACCCATCTGTTTTGTAGAGATGTTGATCCAAATGTAAGCAGAACTGCATTAGTCTGGTGCCCCCTGGTAAACTGTCTGCGGGCAGTGGGGATGTTAAGTCAGTGGCTAGAAATTGGAGGCTTGGGGGTGGAGAAACTTGCTTTCTTACCTCTCTTGTAAGGGTGAATTATAGACTAGTTCAGCTGTTGTCTGCTGGCATAAGTATGAGATCTGAATGACATTTGGGATGTAAAAGATTCCTTTTGCTTGGCTCACCTATCATCCCTCCAATGTTGCAGGAACAGTCGGTTTCTCAAAGAAGGATATGGGTGGAGTGGCAAGAAGGGTAATTCCTGAGCTGCCTGCATTTTAACTTTTTTAGTTTTGCCCACAAACAACAATGGTGAATCAATAGCTTTAGCAGTGTGGTGTCAATCATGCATCACTACATAACAGTCCAGATTAGCAGAGCTGTCAATGCATTCACATGTGAATCGTGAGCTACTCTTTTAATGGCCTAAGCAAGTCAGGCCTCTGAGGCATAACGGTTGCCTGATTTCTCTGCCAGTCGGAAAAATGCCAAGGTGGCCAAACCCAACATTGATGCCAGTGCCAAAATGTTCGAAGCAGACTTTGATGTGGCAGCCACTTTATAAAACAGTGGAGCAGACATGTTAACCACTGTCAGATTTTCCTTTAACACCTGGAGTTCAGTATGGTAGGTAGTGGAACGTCTCATGTACCAGCATGACAAAAATGTCACTGGTACTAAACCCCCAGAAAATAAATCCTTAGCATTCCCTTGGTCACAGATAAGTCTAGACAGTCTATAGTTACTCTCTTTGATTTTGTTAAGTAGGGAAGGAGCAATCTTAAGACTAAAGTCTGTCTTCTCCACTGCAAGAACCAACTCGGGCTATTGTTCAGGAGTATATTCACACTCACTGTGTGAAGTCTTCTGTTCACGGTGTGTACCAATTTTGGGATAAACCATTTGCTGAGGCAATGATGTAATGCCATCATCTCTATATAATTCACAGCCAATACCCTGTGACATAACAATGAATTTAGGGCACGCCTGTTTTTCTGGTGGAAGATTTTGTTGCACCAGTACAGATGGCTGGTTCATTGGGAATATGGTTAGCATGGTTAATGGCCATGTGGAAAGTGGTCCAGTTGGTGCCGGTACTGGGCGTGCTTTTTAGCTTAATAGAAGGACTTATCAATAAAATTACCATCATAATATGCTTGTGTAGCCTTGTGTCCAGTGAGACAGACAAATCTATCATTAAGATCCCAATAACTGTAACTGTATATAGCTGCAGCATGATAGGACAAACAGATCTATCAGTCAGATCTCTGTAACTGTAGAAAGATTCATCCATAGGCCTGGGGAGGCAAATGGATCTTTCATTAAGATCCTTTGATTGAGATGGCTGGCTAAAATGGTTGGATTATCATGGATGGCTCCAGAAAGCAATATGGACACGATGGATCTGTTAGATCTATTAAAAATCCTATGCGCCATGATTTACAGGCCCAAAGGCCATGCTTAGACATGCAGTGGGCTACCTAAAAATGGGAGTACACTCCCCCACTGTATCATAATTACCTGTAGGAATTTAACATTTGTGTCATTATCACCTTCTTTCTTTGCCTTGGTCAACTTTTGCAAAAACCACAGACCATATTCTCTCAGACTATATGACACATACACAATGCATGGTATTGACAAAAGTACATTTTGTACAAGCAAGGCATGACTCAAGAGTGTATTCCTTGCCCTTGAACTTGTTACATTTATTACACTTCATCGATAGGATTCATGGAAACAACAACAGAGACCAAACACAACAAAAATATACAAATTACCAATGCCTAATAAGTCACAAAAACACTCATTACTAACTAGGTGACAAGATCACCTCATTAATACGTGTGGATCCCACAAATTACAAAACTGTGCATGCTTCCCACTAACTTCTAAAATTGTCAAAGATCCTAATGATATATGCCCACATTCCAATTTTAATAAAAACTGGTTCAAAATTATGGTTTCAGAGTGATAAAAAAACCTTAGCTAATCAGATGCAAGATCACACCATTAATTTGCATGATCTCAGTCATTATTGACAATGTCCAAGATCTTGATGATATAAGTATATATACTAGTTTAAACAAATTGGATCATAAATCTGACCACCAGAGTGGCTATCAAATGCAAGATTACCTCATTAAATGTGTGAAATAAGTCCATTTTTCACATTTGATCATAAATCTGGGCTCCAACAGGTAATAAGATCAGCTAATCACATGCAAGGTTACCTCATTAATACACAGGGATATTGCTCTTCACTGAACCCATTCAAGACCTTAACATTATAAGCCCATATTCTAACTTTGATGCATGGATTCTCACTCATTATTAAACTATTTGAAGATCCTTATGATATTAGCACACATCAGAAATATGGTATTCTGTGTGGTAACATGTTCAGCTAACCAGATACACTTGGATAAGAAATAAATGCCTCCTGAGAGCTAAGAAGTTCAGCCAATCGGCTGCAAGGTTACCTCATTATTATGCATAAATCTCACTCATTATCATGCATAAATCTCACTCATTACAAAAATTGTCCAATAATTTGATGATATAAATCCATATTTCCAGCTTGTTTCAAATCTTATCAGAAATATGGATTACTGAGTAGTAAGAGGCAATTGCTGGCAGACTGACGACCTATGATTGACACATGTTGGATACAGTGCCATACCATAAGCTCACCTGGCTGTACAGAAGAAAGTAATTTAGCAAACTTACATTGACATAGGATGCATTGATAAAATCTGAATAGGGATCACTGGCTTCCTTCCTCAGAACAACTCTGTTTTCATCATCTGTAATAACAAATACCCTAAAGGTATGTGACTTTCCTTTGATTGAGTGTTAAATACATTGTATACAAGTTGTGGATTAAACACACAGATATACACCTTAGATTCATTAGCAGTATCAAAATATCTCCTAGATGTCACAAACTGAATAAGGGTTTTACAATCTCCCCAAAAAATATTGGAGATAGTTTCCAACCTTCTCAATTACTACAATGCAATTTTTAAATCTGCATTGGAAAGAACAGCATTTCATCCACAATGTATAAGTTTGCAGCAAAGATGCATTATCTCCAAAGGTGGGGGGTGTTTATCATACACATCTTAGACATATACACAGAAATGTTGCCATCCATCAACTTCCTTAACAAGGGATGGATCCAAACAATACAAAAATTGTGCACATATGGAGACCATAGTTTAAAGTGTCCAAGTAAAAAGGCCAAGGGCAGTTAAACCAATCCTTTGCACATACCAATACATGCAATCACCCACACATAAATGCACATCCACATGGCCAGGAGAACATAATCCCTACTTCTGATTTTAAAAGCATGCAGATAAATATGAATATGGATGCCTTTCCTATAGGCTGATATTTCTTTGCACAGTCACACTCAACTACTAATTTTTTTAAAATAAAAAATTACTATATTTAATGTAGTGTGGCAATACTTATTAAAAAATTTCAAGCTGCTGACTTTTTTATATCTCTTCAAATGCTTAGATGGATGGTTTCCAAACTACAGCTCTTCTATTAGTACAATTCTGTCCATGAAAAATGACAAAAGTACAAGACACAAAGAACTAACTTCTAACAATAGAAATAATCTGCAAACTGGACTATAGGGAATATTACTTTCAGGAGAAAAATTGCATTGTAATATCTGTAAGTGTGTAATTGATAAGTATAATTCTAAATACTGCATTAAATTGGTGAACAAAATGTTGTTGTTGTGGGATTGATGCCATTTTTCAGCACTTGATAGGCTACACATGGCAGCCAGTATGACTGGTGGAAGAAAAACCTGGGAAAACCCTGGTAAGAACCTCCAAACCATGGGAAACTACTGGCAATCTTTCTCACATACCCATATTGGTTGTGCTCAAGACTCAAACCCACATGGACGGGTGAAATGGCAGTGGATGGTAAAGGTAAGCGCTTTAGACCACTCAGCTACCTGGGGCCATGCCCATCCTCATATAATACTGATATCAAAGATGATGTTAGAGCTGATACTTCAGCTTTTAATATATCAAAAAATATGCAACAGTCTTTTTGAATCAATATTAATGTTTCAAAAATAACCCAACTTTTCCTAAAGTATTTTGTGGGTTTTTATTTCATACAATATTCTTATTTGTTCAAAATTATCAATGCAGTAGGAGCAGTTCTGCTGAAATTTCACTAACATTCCACTCCTGATTATATAGCCAGTACTTTGTTTATCATGGGGCATACAGTACTGAAGTATTTCCATCTGTAATTTATTAGCACAATTAATACAGACATTCTTCTACTTATGTGCAAAGACCAAAATGTAAATATGTAATTACTGCAAGGCAGAATAACTCTTAGCAAAACTGAGAAAAAACTGATGGATAACTGTCAACTGTAAGACAAAAAAAAAGCTAAACTGACAAAGAACTGATGACAAAATATCAACTAAGACTGAAAGATTGGTCACCGCAAATATGACTTCCCAGAACATAGAAAAATTCAAATAATCCTAATAAAATTTGATACTATTCTACAATATGGGAAACTTTGTAATTAAGAGGTATTTCATACAATAAAATGAATAATTCTACAGCATAAAAATGTTGCAATAAAATCAAAAACAGGAAATGCAAGTACTAGTAACTCAAAACACATACAAGGATAAATATTCTTGTATCGACATTTTCCTCTGTTCTCTACCAGCAGTGCTGCATCTGATGACTTCAGCATTCCCTTGGGTAGGCTCTGAAATTTAAATTAAAGAATTAAATAAAAACTGATCTGTAGGATAATGAGACACTGTTGTGTTGCAAACATCAAAAGTTTGGTGGCAATATATTTACATGTATTTATTAAATTATGGCATCATCTGAAAATTACTTATGGTTTGTACGATTTCAGTACTCAAAGTTCAATCATGAGCATTCTTGATACAATGCAAAACAGAGCTGGGGAACAAACTGTATACATTTACACTTTTGAGGCTTGGACTCTTCCTATGCTGTCTGAGAGAAACTCTATTACTCTGAGGATTGTGAAAAAATTCTACAATTATTTTATAACCTAGTGTTTATACTCACTTACAGGCTGAGTCCAACTGCCAACTGCACAGACCAAGATCTGCCATTGCATAATGCACCAGTAGATCTGGGTCAATGCAGTTTGTTAGGAGTAATCAGCAGAACAAACAACAGAGACCCTGATCTGCCTGTGCAGTATAATGGTACCAAATATGAATTGAAAATTTCTATTAATAGTTTGGACAAACCGATATTCATAATACAGTACTTGCTTGTAAGTTAAGTCCAAGTGCAAACCAAACAAACTCTAATCGGCTATCACATAATGTGCCATTTGATCAGGGACAATGTTATAATGATTTCTTCAAAAAAATGGTGTAGCCCCAGAGCAGCTGGAACACTGTGTTGTTCTTGTTGTTGTTGTTGCAGGGTTCAACGCCATTTTCAGCACAAGATAAGCTATACATGGCGGCCAGTATTAATGGTGGAAGAAGAACCCTGGAAAACCCCGGGAAGAACCACCGACCCATAAGAAGCTACTGGCAGGCTTTCTCACGTACTCACGTTAGCCAAGCCTGAGACTCGAACCCATGCAGACAGCGGTGAGATGGCAGTGATCCGGAACAGTGAGCACTTTAGACTACTCAGCCACTCGGGGCCCCCTGGAACACTGTGCGTCAAGCAGATCTGGGTCTGTGCAGTTTTCAGTTCGACTGGCTTATAAGTGAATCTATTGTAGCAGGGTCCCTGTACTTTCCTCAGCTCTTTATACCTACCAACACATTATAACCTCCCCAGCCTAATGAGCTGCACAATGCTGACAGTTGGTGGATTAAACCTTAAAAAATTCAAATATATGTCTGCACATCCATATTCATGTCCAGTTTATTCCACAGAATATTGGGGATCATATATCTAATGGTTTAGAAGGTGAACATTATGTTACACAAGAGCTGACATTAAGGCATGATTTTTTTATTCCCAACCCTTTTCTCCCTTAATGGCCACTCTGGTGGCTTTAGTGGTTAGAGTCTCTGCCTCAAATGAAGGAGGTTGTGGGTTCAAACCTCTAAAGAGTCATACCAAAGACTTTTAAAAATGGTACTAGCATACTAGCAGCTGCCTAGCTTGGCACTCAGCATTAAAAGGTTAGAGTTAGGATTGATCAGCCTGGTGTCAGGATAATGTGACTGGGCGGGACATGATGCCACACATCTGCAGCATGATGATCTAGTGCTAGACATCACTATAAACTGCCATACTGCAGACATCACAGTGATATGACTCCAACTGTTAAAGCTGCATTAAAAATAAAAAAAACACTCACATTCATTCTCCTATAATGCTGGGACAAATACTAGATCCAAATATAACACAATTTTTACCAGAAAAACTAGAACACAATAAAATGGTCTTATTTGTTGTTGATGAAACTTCTAAACTTGAAGCCAACATCAAACTTAAATAATATGTCTCCTTTACAAATCAAATTAGTTAACTTACATTATGCAAACTATCCACACATATTCCATTTAAACCTACCTGGAATGTGAAGGTAGAACATCATATTTTTGAATAATACAACAGAATAGCAAGAGTGGTACTAGTGGAGATTATTAACCAACAGGTCTCATTAAACATAACTGCAGTTTTCTTGAACTAAAGTTAATGTCCAGAGATTATTATTTTCAAATTGGACTTGCATTGCTAACTTTCAGACACCAGAATCTATATGTTTCTTTATTACTCTACATGAAAGTGCAAGCCATCCACAAAGTTTGGTCAATAACTGAAATTTCTGACAGAAACAACCTTTCTTCTTTCAGTCACAGTGACCTTGACCTTTTATTTTTTATTTAACCAAGAACCTGAAGGCTTCATCCTTACCCCATATGAAAGCCATCTACAATGTTTTGTCCAGGACTATGTTCTAGAATAGCACTGTGCAGAAACCATTTTGTTCTTTCTGTCATAGTGACCTTGATCTTAAACATTCTGACCCAAAAATCAATAGGCTTCTTCCTTATACGAAGTACAAGTCATCCATAAAGGCTGATAACTGTAGATTGTTACTGGTGGAGACAATTTTTCTTCTTTCAGTCACAGTAACCTTTCACCTTTTAACCCCAGAGTCAATCATTTCTTCCTTATCCCATGTGCAAGCCATCCATTAAGCTCGGCAACTGTAGACTGTAGAAAATTTGAGGCATTGTGTGGAAATGAAATCAGAATGACAGATGGATGAACACCAGATGCATAGAAATACATCATAATATAATACATTCAGCCTTATGGCAGACATAATACAAAGCATACCGAATTGTTTTTAAAAAAAGGGTCGCTCTAATGGACTGACACTCTCTTGGTTGAAAAGAATTTCCAGGAATTCAAGGCAAGACCATTTCTTCCTTTTAGCTGTCAAGTGTTGAGACCATTGATGATATTCTTCACCAATAACAATACACTACTGTGGTGTACATATTGGTTGTCAGTTTGGCACCATTTTCGTTAAGGACAAAGTAAAACATCAATAAAATTCTTTCAAAGAAAACCCCCATGTCATAATGATCATTTATTCAGGGGGAGTAGTGACAAGATTGTAAGACATTATGGAAACCATACTGGATGTACTGGCACCATTTTCATTCAGAACCAACTAGGTTTCACAAGAAGGATGTTGGTGAAAATCCCATGTTGACATACCCATCCATTTGGGATGAGTAGAGATAACAATATTTTCAAGATATGGCATTTCCATTATGGAGTAGCAATAACAAAATTTCAAGTGGCACTCTACAGTTTCGTATTTTGAATAGGGTTAGAATTTTAAAGAAAAAGAATTTCCCCCGGTTTCCTCACTGGTTATACTGGCTATTTAAAAAAGACCTTGTATATCTTAGGTATTGTTCAAAGAACCTTTAATCCTCCTTATTTTGATGTATGATTGAATGGTGTAGTATGGGTTATCGAGTATACAGCTTGGCCTTACTCCAGATGTGCACCTTTCAAAAAAGTACTAGCTCCATTTTCACTTCCTGAACTTCAGAGGTAAATTGTAAAAAAAAAGAGCGGATAACTTTTTTTTACATTTTATATATTTTATTTCATTCATTGCACTTTCAGAAGCTGGTATTGTCTAGTCTGGCAAAATTCATTTTCCCTATTTTAATAGCTGTTAAGGATAGTGTAATTTAGACAAATTCAGGCTGATTTTTGGAGCACAAGGGAGCAGTCATTTTAGTTAGCAGTGTGCTAAGATCATTTACAATTTCCAAAAGTACAATATCCAAAGAAATGTCATATACACATTACATCAAAGTAGCATAGAGGTATGCCAACATTCTCTCCACTGTGCATGTTTTAAATGCAAACAACTTCACCTAACATACGTCACTCTCTCAAAAGTATATAATAACTGGTGAGTGCCCCCTTAAAGAGCACATAGGTATTATTGTTTTATGATTTAATTTTGAATGTATGGCTGAAATATTTAAGTCACAAGCATCAAAACTGTTCTTTTGAATAATTCTCCTTTATTTCCCCCCAAAAGAACAGTATTTGTTAGTGACAGAGTCTCAAACAAGTACAGCCCCCCCCATGACAAAAAGTGAGCTATTTTAAAAATGCGCAATGCATTTTGTCAACATAGCAACCAGTGTTATTCTGAAAGACAGGAACATGAAACTAGCCATAATTATTCCTGAGATGTCAACAATATATTTTACAGTTTGAAAAGTGATGGAACAGATGAGCTTCATAAAGGTCAAAGGGGAAAATATTTGCTTATTCTTTACTATGGAAGAAAGTGAATTTGCTTTGTCATCTTTTATTTTTCAATTTCATTGCAAATAAATGAAAAGAGACATTGTCACTATATACATGTATTTCCTTCACTTCATGCAACAGTTTTAAATTTAAGTTGACTTTATTCCTTTATTTTAAGACTTCTAATTTCCCCATAATTAAGGTCACTACTCACACAAACATGCCACATGGCAAATTATGTAAGCAAGAGCAAAATAAGCATAATTAGCTTATTTTCATGCATAAAATCAATGTTAATGTACCATTTTATTCAGAACATCATATATAATGATATGAAAATAAGAAAAATAATTGCATACATTTTTATATTTGTTTTAGAGTGGTGCTCTACAGTTTCGTATTTTGCATAGGGTTAGAATTTTAAAGAAAAAGAATTTCCCCCGGTTTCCTCACTGGTTATACTGGCTATTTAAAAAAGACCTTGTATATCTTAGGTATTGTTCAAAGAACCTTTAATCCTCTTTATTTTGGTGTATGATTGATGGGTGTAATATGGGTTATAGAGTATACAGCTTGGCCTTACTCCAGATGTGCACCTTTCAAAAAAGTATTAGCTCCACTTGCCATTTTCACTTCCTGAACTTCAGAGGTAAATTGTAAAAAAAAAAATGAGCGGATAACTTTTTTTTTACATTTTATATATTTGGTAATTCATTCATTGCACTTTCAGAAGCTGGTATTGTCTAGTCTGGCAAAATTCATTTTCCCTATTTTAATAGCTGCCAAGGATAGTGTACTTTAGACAAATTCAGGCTGATTTTTGGAGCACATGGGGCAGTCATCTTAGTTAGCGGTGTGTTAAGATCATTTACAATTTCCAAAAGTGCAATATCCAAAGAAATGTCAGCCACATTACATCAAAGTAGCATAGAGGTATGCCAACATTCTCTCCACTGTGCATGTTTTAAATGCAAACAACTTCACTTTACAAATGTCACTCTCTCAAAAGTATATAATAACTGGTGAGCACCCCCATTGCTGCAGTGGTGGCCATATTGGGTGTCAAGATTGGCACCATTTTCACTTAAGACCAACTAGACATCATAAGATGTCTTCTAGTGAAAACCCCATGTTGATATAACCATCCATAGCAATACAAGATTTTCAAGTAGGTTGCTGTATGGTGGCCAGATTAGAATTTATATTGGCACCATAATAAGAGTTTTAGATGGCTTCCATGGTGGTGGCCATATTGGAAATCAGATCAGAGCAATTTTTGCTCAGGACAAACCAGACATCATAAGAAGTCTTTCAGGGAAACAACATGCTGATACGACTATCCATGTTGGAGTAGCAACAACAAGATTTCCAATGATGACTATTATGGTGGCCATTTTGGAATTCACACAGGCACCATCTTCATTTAAGACAGACAAGATATCATATGAAGTGTTTTTAGTGAAAACTCTGTGTTGATATGGCCATCCATTGAGGAGGAGTAGTCATTAATAAGATTTTCAAAAAGGCTGCCATGGCATCCATATTGGACATGAGATCTTTATGATTTTCATTTAGGACCAACTATACATCATAGGAAGTCTTTTAATGAAAACCCAAAGTTGATATGGCCTTATATACAGGAGTAGGGATAACAAGATTTTTAAGATGGCTGCAATGATGACCATAATGGATGTCTGAGCAGGCCTTTTTCATTTAAGACCAACAAGACCATGGGACAAATGTGTGTAAAATTTCATGGCAATCCTAAAAGTACTTGAAGTAGTTCAGGAAGATAGTGATAACAAACTTGTGTAACTGATGGACAAAGATCAGACAACGTATGACAGATGATGTTTAGGATGAACAACAGACCATCCCATAAGCTATTCTGGTCTATTACTAGTAGAGCTACAAAATGAAAACAAAGAAAGGTTCAGAACCCAACCCCTAACAGAAAACAAGAGACTCCATTTTTGTTGAGTCCACTTTTAATTTAGCATGAAAGTAACAACTTTAGCAATGAGCACGATCTCAATGACTTTTAAACAGACCTTAATCCATACTTTAGACAGATAGACAAACATATGTACATGCACAATGATGCTATATTGATTACTACATGGAGCTAGTACCAAGCTACAAAAAATTAAAGTACATCCCCCACCTCCCCCTGGTATATATATATATATATATATATATATAGAGAGAGAGAGAGAGAGAGAGAGAGAGAGAGAGAGAGAGAGAGAGAGAGAGAGAGAGAGAGAGAGAGGAATAGTCTTAAATGATTACAACTTCATGTATGTGAATAAGTTTGCTTCTTTACAGGTATTTAATATTATTAATTTCAATTGAACTGAGTGCAAGCTTGAGTCAATGTTGATTGCACAAGTTCTGCCAATCAAAATGATTCACTCAAAAATGGAAGATTAATGTGGTGTTGGAGTTGGAGGAAACAAGTGAAGAAAAATAACCATCAGTCTTGGATATATACTTTTGCACATGATGAAACTTGGGATGAAACCTAGGACAAGAGAGATGCACACTGAATGAATTATCAGTGCTCTATTAAGGCCCACTGAGATTTAAGTATGGATTACAACTGAGTTTTATGAAGAAAAAGCCTCATAATGTGATTTGTCAAAGTTTTAATCTAACCTGAAAGATGTTTAGAATTATCTAACTATATATTATAAAGGTCTGGATACATGGTGATCACTGTAATGGTACCATTAAGGTGACACAATAGAAATATGAGAAAGAGATGTACATGTACCACATTTATTCTAATTTAGTACCATGCTAAATAAAAAAAGGGTAGATATTTGTACCAAGAAATCTAATTCTAAATCTCTGATTATGAGGACCATCTTGTTCAACCTTTTTTGTTAATTATTTTCTTAAAGTATTGATGATTTTCATAATGAACTGTGATATTAAATGGAAAAGCTGCAGTTGGGCATACTGGACATTACAAGCTGATTTATCAATAATGCTGACCAAAACAAAAACTTCTTTCATCTATAATATTAATTAATTTATTTTCATGGGTATCAAATTTTGAGGATTTGGGAAAAAATACACATTGCTGGTACTGTATTGGCTCACTCTGGATCCAACTGCAAACACAGATCTGACATCACATAAAGCACTGACAGATGGTCACTTTGATTTGTGAGGGCTAATCTCTCTTTGTTAGGAGTAATCAATAGAAAAAAAACACAGACCTTGATCTGCCCACATATTATGAAATGTAGATCAGCAGAGATGCTCCCAGGATTTCAACATAAGGGGGGAATTTTCCCCCTTGTCCCAAAAATAAGGGGGGAGTAGAACAAAAGTGAGGGGGAGAGGAAAACACAGACCTTGATCTGCCCACATATTATGAGATGTAGATCAGCAGAGATGCTCCCAGGATTTTAACATAAGGATGGGGGGGGGGGGGATTTTCCCCCTTGTCCCAAAAATAAGGGGGGAGTAGAACAAAACTGAGGGGGAGAGGGAAACGGCCATACTTCATTATTTACATAACACTTCAATATCCATCTATCTTTCTTCCTCATCCACTCTGTAAGACCCCTAATAAACTCAAAATCTTTAAAAGACATCGCCTCCAGTTGTATAAGCATTAATCTGTTCATTGTTTCTCAGCTTAATCAGTTTCCTATCTGTGCATGAATATTGTTCTGTACTGAGAACACCCTTTCACAGCTCAAAAGGATTTTTCACTAACATACTCTACTATGCTAGATTTACTATTCTATAAATTGTATTAGGCTTTTAGGTCCATTAATGCCCTAGTCTACTTGTTCAAACAAAGGAATTTTAATAACATAAATATCTTTACTTTTTAATTTCATTGTTAGATTCTTATTTATTAGATTTATCATAACCTTAATATTAGGGCTATATAGTTTGTAGCACATGATCCCACTGGGCTAAATTATGACTAGAAAAGAATTGAAAAGTGCAATCTACTTTTAAATTGTTTGGATTTTAATTTGGCTTGCTTGTCTGCCTTTTCTACAGTTAATCTTGAAATACCACTGAAATGAAGGGATGACCGTCATGCCGTCTTTTTTGGTCCATCTAGCATGTACATGGATTCAAATTTAACACCATTTTTGGGGGTTCAAAAGCACTCACTGGCATCTCCTTTAATACTTTTCCAGCTCATATAATCTGATACACTTCAATACTTTAAAAATAAATTGCCTTCATTACTATAATCTGCCAGCATTTGCCCAACTAAATCAACATCTAGAGATGAACAATCCTGGGAATTGGCCATTTTGAGTCATCTCGATAGCCCGTATTATCAACAAGTATTTGTAAAACTTCCTTTATGCAAGGTTCAAACTTCGACACAATGCTTGTTACAGGGCCCAATGTGCCAATCAAATTCAGATTAACAAACATTCATGTTAACCCGAAGAAACCAGATATGTCACCAGTTATGACAAAATACATGTTACGAAAAGCACTTCAATATTTTTACCATTTCTACAAGTACTTTAAGGGTGAACAGCTGAATTAAGTTGTATACTGTGCAGAGAACACTTTCATATGCTCGAGTTGAAATTGCTTTGCGGGAGTTCTCACGCGTCACCGCTTTCCAAAGTCATACAAATTTTGCGTGAATCACACAATACCTGTGAGCATCTCTGGATCAGGGTCTATGTTGTTTGCAGTTGTTGTTATTGTGGGGTTAAATGCCATTTTTCAGCACAAGATAGGCTACACATGGCAGCCAGCATAAATGGTGGAGGAAGAACCCAGGAAAACCCTGGAAAGAAGCACCGACCCACAAGAAGCTACTGGCAAGCTTTCTCACATACCCACATTGGCCAAGCTCAAGACTCGAACCCATGCAGACAGAGGTGAGACGGCAGTGATCCGTAATGGTGAGCGCTTTAGTCCACTCGGCCACTCAGGGCCCCATTTGCAGCCGAAATCAACTTATAAGAAAGTATGCATTTAAAGTGATGTTTTGAGGAACGGAAGCTACTAGGTGAAGAACAATACTTCATTTATAAATTTACAAAACATGCAATATAAAGTGAGTTCATGTGAATTTTATTTTCTCTTATATTTAAAAGTACTGAAATATCTGTTTGATACTTTATTTGGTACCTGGCATCTTAGTTCCTTTGTCCCAACCATCAGACTGACCAGAAATTGAGCAATATGTGGCTTCTATCAAGGAGCTTCAAACACAGAAGCTTAACACCCTGGAGTGATTGATAGTTACCACCCAAGACAATTCAATGAAAAACATATGCATCTTAAACATTTTTCAAATAAAACTGATATAACCTTTTGCAAGAGTTATTTAACAACTAAAAGATTAGGTATTGTAATGACAGTGTGGTGACAGGAATTTGGATGGCACTGATCACATTGAACATAAGAAGTAAGCTGATGGACAAATGAAAACCACAAAGAGTCATTGTCAGTATAGGTCATTTTTCATGCTATTAAGAACTATGTAATGTATGTACATATAGGTATGCAGTTATCATCATTCTTAGCATCTAATAAATTGTACTTATCAATCTAAGAAACCTAAAACCTTCCAGGCTGGTGCCCTCAAAATTGAAACTTTGTCAAATTTAACTTAATATAGGCACTCCCAAATTTAAAAAAGGCTGAAAGGGATGCCTAAATTAGAATAAATATGTCAAGTTAAATATGTAAAATGTAAATAAACAGACCTAATGAGTCCATCGCAGAATGTAAACAGGTACGCTATGCACATTCAGATGTTTATAACACGTCTTTGAAACATCACATGCACCTCCTCAAATACCAATGATCCCAACCTGAGCATAGGGAAAAGTTTTCTTCACAATAATATTTATTGTTTACAAACCTCATCTTATAGTTGATGGACTATGGCAATTTCTGTAGAAATGTTCCAATGAAACGCTATGACCTACCTGTAAACTCTTATTTACCCAAGTGGAGCCCAACCTATTTTTGCTGTGTCTCTAAAATGGCCACCAGCAGGGCTTCCTGACCCTCAGTCTTATATTTTTTCTGATGATCCTCCATGAATGACCCTACTAAGGATTCCCCATGAGCCTGATCTGGGTGGTTACCTGAGGTTGGGAACCACTGATTTATCCCAATGTATGTGATTTTCACTCAAAATACATCAATTTGATGTTGCTATCATTGCCAGAAGATACCTACATATCTTTGCAAAATACTGCATCAACCAAGAAATAAATAACCATTATTGCAAACCTAACAAAATTAATCTGCCAACAACCAAAGGTTCTTCCCATCAGAAATTAATTTGATTCAAAATGAGTAAGAACCAAATGGTTTTCCATAAAAAGGCAAATCTGACTGAAAATGAGTAATGCGCCAGACAAAAATTTACCACTACCTGCTGATGACAGGGCTTTCCATAGAAACTCTTCTTGAGTTGATAATTGAGAAACATTATTCTTTCACCTTTATTCAATACTTTATGACAACATAAAGACTGTATTTTATCCATACTTGCCTCAAACTCTTTACTGTAGACCTCGTCATCTCGATTTCTACCTTTCACAGTTTCAAAGAAATTTGTTACAGCAATCCTTGTTGATTCATTGTAGTAAAGGGAAGCCTCCATTTCTTCATATAAGAATGGAGAGTTCTCTTGATTTTGAAGGCTGCCCTCTTGGGAATCTTCATATGTATCCTCTCCTTGCCTTCTAATCTTTCCTGCCTTCTTTACACCCATTCTGGAGTTTCCAATGCTGTCTCCTGACAAAGATAATTAAACCATTTTAAGAACAAATCATACTGGAGAAGCCATTTATAAAATGTCTAATACATTTCTTTGATAATATTTACACAATCATAGTACATTAAAAAAACATGAACTATCTCATCAATCGAGCCCATGGAAGCAAAAGTGTGAACCACTTTTCTCAGTTTGTTTTAGAACTAGGCTTGTTTCTGAACTGCATGCTTCCAGAGGTTAACTGCAAGGAGGACATTGGAGGTAGTACCCATATTATGATCTCGCAAGTTTTATAGAATAAACACATTTAACTCCAATAATTAGCTTCTTTTCCAAATACATTGTCTGATCATAATATGTTTGGAAAATAGGTCAGAGATGGAGGGGGTGACATCCCCTTACTATGTAGCTGGCTTTTGCTCTGGTTTCCTAACAAGTGCAAAGCAGCTTCAGCTCCCATATCTGGTATGTTCTAGGGTTAGCACAGATCAGTGAATGGATGCATTCTTAAGAAAAAAATTTCCTTCTACAAATCCAGTGGCTGAGTGACCTGGGAAGGTGGCTGTTGCACTGCTGACTTAGGTTTCACTAGGTAAAAGTTTGCTCTTTTGGATGACAGGTCTTTCAGAAGCTGAAGAATGTCATGTGACCTTCATTCCATGGCTTCAATGGCGTCAGTCATGGAATAGTTTCAAGGGAATGCCATGCTGGTTGTGACTGCTCTGACCTTATGAGCTGATATGCCTAAGAAATTCATCCTGTCTTGGGTTAATTCCTTGTAGGGTGAAGGATAACCTGAAGGAACCAGGAAGAATGAGCATGAGTGGAAATGTCATTTCTTCTGATCAGCTCAGTACATTTCAGGTACTACTTCAAAGCTTTAAAGTTGTCCTAAAGATGCTCTTGGGATGAAGGTTCCACAGAAGACAATACTTTTAAAAAAAAGTAATGTCTGACAAACAGAAGCCTATTCATAGCACTGAAAACCATAGTGCTCATGAAGAGAAACTGAACAATCATTATGCTATTACCAATGGTTTAGGTGAAGGTTTTCAGTCAAATCAAAATTGGCTGGAAGGCTGGAGAGGTCTTTGTTTTGGTCTATGTTTTCCCTTCCATGATAGCAAAAGATATCAGAAATCATAGAAAGTAACCTTTGACTCTGAAAGGAACTAACTTCTCCAGAAGCCATAGGACGAAGTTAGCTATTTGTGGTACAGAGAAATTTAAGGGAGAGATATTTCTCTACTCAAAACAATAGGAAAAAAAACCCATTCCTCTCACAGCTTTCTACTGAGGCAGGCTTTCTTACCAAAGCAATTCTGTCAACCACTTGGTTCACAGAAATATTTTTTCGAGGTACTGGTTTGATATGAGACAAGGATGAAGATTTCTGGGATGGGGTGGAAAACCAGTGTGTGTCATTGTTTCAGCTAGTGAGAAGAAAGTGGAATTTTCCTGGAAAACTCTGCTGCTAGATCCAGAAGGTGACCAATACATGATTTTTACCTCAAGAAAGTCCATATTGCTATCACAGCAGTCATGATGATCAAATCATGTGCCACTTGCAATATGCATCAGGGCTGGAAGTGGTGTGGTTGGGTACTGGATACTATCCTTAGCCTGGATCTCAGTCTAGGTATGTCAGGAAGTCTTATCAGTGTACCCTGTCCTGGTGACACTGTGCACACCTGTCCTAGTGACACTGGGCACAAGCCAAGATAGTATCAGGACTGGAGTGGATGCAGCACTAGTCTGGTTAATGTCTGCTGCGAAGGTCCAGCACTGGCTATTTAGGAATATATCACCATAGCCAGTACTGGGATCTACATGCACTGATGCATTGTCTATGACTGGTCCATGTGGGCCAGTGTACCATATTGGTGCTTGTTTGCTAGTTTCTTTAGTGCTAGCTTGACCAGAAGAGCGATGTCAATTCTTTTGTCCATGGGGAATCTACTCTCACTGGGTTCATGATGTTTTAGTACTATTTTTTGTTACTAAAACAAGTCAAAAGATATAGTTAATGTGTTGCTTAGCTTGGAATGGTATGATCTGTAAGCCAGATATTTTCCAAATGTATTATTATCAAGAATCTAATGAAGATATTAAATGATCAAACATTTTCTGTAAAACTGTGTATCTTTATCCATGATAAATAACTTTTCCAATAAAATATGCCCCTGTAACAGAGGTGCTGCCAGTATTGTATCTGAAAAGGGAATTTTCCCCTTGCCACCAAAATTTGGGGGAGGGGTCAGTAGAAAAAATGATTGTGGAAGGGGAAGGAAATTGCCGCAGTTTATTATTTACACAGGACTTTAATATCCATCTCTCTTTCTTCCCGTTCCACTCCGTTTGATCTCTAATGAAATCAAAATCCTCATAAGATGCCCCCTCTAGTTGCATAAGCATTAACCTGTTTGCTTTTTCTGAGCTTAATCTGTACCTTATCTGTGTACTGTGTACACCCTTTCACTGTCTCCCTTCATAAGGGGTATGTATATAGCTAGCTTAGCCAGCTTCAACAAATTGAGAGACTATTGTTTATGTTTATTTTGTACAATTTTCCACAGTTCACAGGTATCATCTCATGGATATCTCTGCAAGAATAGAGCAAGTGACTTGGTGTGTTATGTAAGAGTTTATTTCCTAAAATTCAAGCGTTGACTTGTGACGTAAAAGGGTTATTTTCCCTACAACTTTATTTTTTTTCTCCAAATATTACATAACACTCCTCCTTTCCTGGTGTTGTGTCGTAACCACACTCTAAAAAAAATTACTTAGTAATTTATTTTTACTTGATTTCAGTAAAAGTTTTACTACCTGATTACCTGTCATTAATTACCAATTACTTATTATTACCTGTTATTATTCACTTTTGGTGATATTACTCATTTTAATAAAATAAATTACTTAAGACTATTACTAAGCAATGAAATTAATTAATTTTCAGCAGAAATTACTTAGGTGCTGTACTTTAAGAAGATAGATTACATGAAACAATAAAAGGAATTACCTGGTATGTTTTTTCTTGATATCAGTAAAAGTTTTATTATGTGATTGCTAGTTTTAACAGCAATTACTCATTTTTACACAGCCACTTTAAATACATGTTAACTTAATTCTACACAATGACTAAAGACTAATAACAAGTAATCAAATTAATCAAATTACTTAATTTTCTGGCATGAATGTAGCTTCTCAACAAATAAATTACTTGCAAGAATAAAATAATTGTGTCCCTAATATATCAAATAGAGTTATTGGCTTGGGACTCTAGCTCCAATAGATGGATAAATATCATATTCCTATATTAGTGGCTTTCTGGGTGACTTTCAATTTGCAAAAACTATATGTTCCATCCATGGATACCGCATGTCAACTCTGGCCCTACACATTTCTATCAAACCTATTTACATATCACAACACAGCAAAGTATTCTTTAATCTGTTATAGGCTGCTGCAGGTATCAAAGTCATCACTCTATATGCACTCTTTGTCACTAAGCATGCATGCGAAGTGCCAATAATTGAAAATGAGATAAATGTGTGGAGAAATATGTATCATTCCTACAGTTGCTTCCTTTTATATATGTGCACACAAGCACATGCATTATCTAAAGTTGTTGCCTATTATTAAATTCCATTGTTCTGACTCTTATGCTTCTTATCATCAGGCATGTTATACCTGTCCTTGTTGCTATTAATGTAAGTATTGTTGTGAATAGTGCGAAATAATCATCATCATGATGACTGTGATTATTATTATTATTATTATTATTATTATCTGCTGCCAGAAGAAAAAAATAATTGGAAGTTGTTTTCATACTAAATAAAAACTTTTAAGTGTATATAATTGGCTTTTTTTTAGAGTGAGACACATCTCATTTTGCCAGCATTCTATAAAAAATTAAGCTTCATAAATTTTCCTTTTTAAAAAACAACAACTCAATTAATAAAATCACTCAAGATAAAATGTGGTTTTCCGTGAAAGACCTAATTTGGTATTTAGACTTAAACAGTGATTACTTCCCTTGTTTACAGTCTTGAGACTGGTTTACAAAATTCCAAAATTCCAAACATGTATGTCACATATTTGAGATACTAGAACACAGAACTACCACAGCAACCTTGTTTTCAACTAAACTATATTTTCAACATTGAACCTTCACAATTTAGCTTGGTAACTTCGGAAATTTCATTGCAAGCAATCTTCTGTATGCCTGTAAATATTTCTTTTATTTGGTTTGCACAAACTTGCTGCAAAGTTCCAGATACTAGCTTGCACGACACGTTTGCGTAAGGTTCTTGCAAGCTTGCATGAAGAGCATGCAGTTTCAGTTTGAGTAATGCAGAATGACTGATGCATGATGAAAATTGCATGCATTACTGAAAACTTCACCAACCTGTTTTGTTTTACTTAAAAGTTACTTACATCTACTTGGCAATGCCTTATTTACTCATAATTACATATTTCTTTGTTGACTTAAAAATTATTTAGCAAAAACAATAAGGAAAATATTTTATTTAGTAAATTTATTACTAAGTAATATTTTACTGAGTAAAATAATTACTAAGAAATAACATTTTACTGAGTAAAATAATTACTATGTAATAACAATTTACTGAGTACAATAATTACTATGTAATATTTTACTGGGTACAATAATTACTACATAATAATATTTTACTTAGTAAAATAGTTTTTTACTCAGCAAAATAATTACAAAGTAACAATTACTTAGTAATGATTAATTAGTAAAAAAATTGCTTAACATTACTTAGTAACATAATTACATAACATTACTTGCAATTATTCAGCCATCTGACAAACTTTTTAGTAACTTTTTACTTATTTTGAGTAAAAGACATAACAGTTTTGAGTGATTAATAGTAAATTTGTTTTGTGCATATGTACTGTAAAAGCCAAAATATCTGAAACAATGCATGAAATTTTTGTTTCTTCTTTGGACATACAACTGGACATCTGACATAATTTTAGAATTACTATCCTCTGTTTGGCAAGAAACTCAACTAAATCCTTCACTTTTCATTCTGCCATTCATTTTGCACATTCATGCCAGCACTGACCTGAAGTAAAAACAAATCAGTAGTTTTCCAAACAGCCATGCCCAACTATAATCTCAGTTTCCGGAAATGAAATGAAGTCTGCACACATGAAAATGTGAGGAAAGGGCCTCAATTTGCAACACCCCTTTAATGCAAGTTTTTCTCTTACAAATAATTAGCTGGATGTCCAAGCATCCTTCTGTATCAATCTACAAATGATTACTTTGGTATGGAAAGAGGTATTTTGATCACACAAGTAAACTTAATTTTTCTGAACTAATTTGCGGGGTGGAGTGGGGTGCCTCATACATAACTACTTTCAAGTGCTTGATTTGTGTACTTGTGCATCCTGGAAGCATATCTGCTACAATGATATATTTCTTGAAAACAGGTCAATAAAGTTGATATTAAAGTTAAAATTTTGCAAGTTTGTTTTATTGAACTAAAATATTCCAACAAATTCTGCATCATGCTGGCATTCTGGGTTGCAGAAATGAAGCTCCTGCACCAGAATGCCTGTCATAAGCCAAGTAGGTCATTCCATTTGCAGAGATGGGATCTCATAAAGCCCAATACATGATCACTAATTGTATAGGATAGCAGACAAACTTCAGCTGCCACTGGGATAGAACGATGACCTGCTGGGGTCTCATGAACAAGCAGCCCTAGGAAAGAGGGATCCAGAGTTGCAAAGAAATTCCACAACTAAAATTTGATTCTCTAAATCATTGGTAGATGCTACCCATATGATACAAGAAATGTTCCATAGAGAGGCTGACAAGGTTCAAGATGGTTCAGAACTCTCTGTTCTAATGAATGAAATGATGGGATGGGACAAGGTCAGTGTAGCCCTTGCTGACAATGAATCAACAACAAAGCAGCAAAATAAAAACATGATTTCATATCCCAGTTCATTAATGATTGATGTGGTGTGTTTGTAGAATGTCAATCAGATAGCCTTAAGTCATGGTCATGGAGGAGGTTTAAAAGCATGACATAACACTTGTGAAGTACAGTGAATATGCAGCCTGAAAAGGAAGTGCCATAAACTGGTAGACATTGCCTCTGTAAATGAACTTTCAAAATTCCAGTATAGTCAGAAAAGAGCAGGAAAACCATGACACTATTCCTGCTGAGGGGTGACAAAGACAGAAGCTGAGATGCAAATATTTATTGTCACTGGAAGCATGTGGCAACTAGGTTCTAAATGAGAGTAGGGGAAGAAGGGGTTGCTCTGTTTAGCACGCCATAATGGGACTTTCCTCTTTTCTCAGATCTTTCCCTTGAAATACAGATATGGCTCAGGAGTCACTCTGCATGTGCAAGGATTGCATCTTTGGTAACCTGATGCAAGCTAAAACTGTTGATGCTTTTCTTCACGATAGCAGATGTGGAAAGAAAAGCATCTCTTTCCACAAGGTGTGGTTTAATGAATGCAGCTATGGCACTGAAACAGTGTTGAACTGATCTCTCTGACGGGCCTCCCAAGTGTGACTGGCAGTGTGGTTCTCGACGGAATGGTCAGACAATGTCCAAGTTCATGAATAATAGATATGGGAACCAAAAATCAAACACTACATTTCAAAGCAGTTGTTGCATGTTGAGGAAGGGCTTCAGGTACAGATGCAGAGAGGAAGGTTTAACAGTCCCTGCCCTGCGATGTCTCTGTCAACAGCTGGATCATGAGAGTGAAAGGTCAGTGGATCACACTTGGTGAAATCTGATAGGACGCAAGTGCAAAATGAACAGCATGTTGACACTCATGTCTTGATGTACAACAAAGCCTGTCTGTAACTCAACCAGACTGGAAGGAAAGACCTGTATTCATGATTGCTAAACCAAGTCAAGATACATGCATTTGCAATGTCTTATTTAAGCTTTGGGAGGGCTGGACTTCTGAGGCAGTGATGTATGCCTAACATAATATGATTAGGCAACATGTCTGAAGAAATATTTCTTTTACTCTTGTGGTCATGAGTAACTACAATGCAAAAATCAGCCAAAAACTTGATAAAACTCAAAAGTTTCATCACCAAACAAGTTAGTTTTAAAAAAATGAAATGTATGTCATTCAACTTGTGCCAAAACTGACCAAAACTAGATTTCTGACTTGTCCTTTCTAATTATAATTGTAAATGACTGTTCATGTGAAAAGTGCCTTTCTTAAGCTTCCCAGGTGACCCATCTTGTTCCTTCTTGTTATGAAGACAATTTTTGGAAGATATATGACACTGAGTTCAGGTTCAACAAGTTCAGCTAAACTGAATTTTATCTACTACCATTCCACCTTGATAAAAACACAATGCTATTGCTGGAATAATTATTTTTACAAAACATACCATTTGAATTAGCAGAGGTTGATGTGGCGCCATTTTCATAGAGATGGAAGTCATTTAAGTGAGTCAGCTCTGATCTGTCAATTCTAGACTCTTCATTTCTTCTGCGCCTTCTTCTACAAAAGAAAGAACAAAATAAAAAACATTTTGGAATATCTCTATAATTTTATTCAATATTTGTACAATTCAAGCTATTTAGCAGTCACTGGCACAACTATTCTTTAGCTGCATATCTGTGTATATTAGACAAATTAAAAAAACATGAATAATTGTTAAAATAATATGTTCAATTATGCAAAATAATTTATATTAAGCATTAAGACCAAATATCAATGTAAACTATACCATCGTAAGAAGTTCAAACTTAGCTCAAATCTCAAAATTTGAATTACAGTGTTAGAGCATATTGATGTCTTCAAATTTTTACAAAGAATGATTTTACAGGTTTTTCCATTTTTTATTTACAGTGGCACATTTGGCAGAAGATTTACATTTGTCCAAATAAGATAGGTCCTGACACCTGGACCTCTTTGTCAAATTCAATCTAATGCAGTATTTACAATTATTTAAAGTTTTCTATATTTTGATGTATGGATAACTGATCAGTATAATTTCAACAAAACTAAGAAGCCCTAATGCCAGGATGTTTTCACTCCAATTCATTGTAATGAATAAGTTGTCCAAAGGGTTTTTCTATTTTTAGTAACAGCTGCTATATTTGCTGGTAGAATAACATCATTTGTTCAAAAAGAACCCAAACAAAACAAACATCATTTAATGATGATTACTGTCAACTTTCATCAAATTCTGTTGAGCAGCAATGAAGCAGTATTTCAATGGTTTCTCTATTGTTTAAATTTTTTATGGCAGATCGGCATCACTGGAATAAAATGATGTCTGGATAATCTCACCAGGGCCTTACAAATCCACTTGCTCAATGCCTGGGACAAGCTTAATTCGGTTCAGGCAAACTCAAATGTGCAAGGTACCAGACTGTGAGCAAGGCCAAACAATTCAGACAGTGAGAGAGAATTCTGCAAGTTTTATACTCTGCAACAGTACATATATCAGCATCTTTATTTTGCATTTATACTTGCCATGTTCCCCTTTTACATAACTGGCCAGTTTCTTTCTATCCATCTCTTATCAGTTAAATTTTAACTGAAATATCTGTGCATATATGGGATTCACCGACTTTCAAGTACTACCCTTGCCACGTCATTTTCAGTGCATAAGCTTGCGGGCTCCAAAATATCAGTGTATTAAAGATCGTATTGATGCATGTCACTGAATTCCAGATGACTACATGGTTAACTGCTAATTATTAATGACATAAATCATCAGATTTCTTGGATATGTGTGTTTGGAAATAAAATGCACTTGTTGATAATGATTAGCAACTTGTAATTCTTTAAAAGCATGATTGATCAGATGAATATCTATTGCCTCCATGCATTTTATTAGGTATTGTTCATGTGATAAATTACAGTTGACAGATAAATACTTATTGTTCAGTGACTAATTAATGGACAAAAACATAACTGTTCTCAAATCCTTCTCAAAAGTCAGCTTGTTAAAGATTGTTTCGATGCACATCACCAATTTCAAGGTGACTAGATGATAATAAATTTGATAACATAAGTGTTCACAAATCATCCAGTTTTGAGTATTGAAAAATCATTACAAAAATGTTTAACTCTCATTATTGTTAATGAAGCTGAAGAGGTTAAGTCTGGTAAAGTATCTAGGCTAAGAAAAAGGAAACTTGACAAAGTTTCCACAAACAAATCAAATGAACCTATTTGAAAGAAAAGTAGTTGTTTACTTAATTTATTCAATTTCAGGTCTACTACCTTAACATCCCTTTGCCTATGTCCTAAAAATCACACTACACCACTCCCTCGATAACTCGCGCCCTGATAACTCGTGAACCCGCTTATAACGTGGGATCAGGCATGGATCCCAATTTTTAAACCAGAAAATACCAAAAAACTGATCCCTATTGGTTGAACTTGAAGAAAATTGCGATTGAAATTGGTAACGGAAACTTGATATATCGCTCGTTTTATCGTCGAAAACAGTAGATAGGTCCTGGAAATTCAATCAACATTATGAAATAACGACTTTTAATAAGAAGTCGTATAATTTGTTACATTTTCTTTTCAAACGACATTCTTAGTAAACCGCAATTAACAATATTCAAGGACATTTCTATCAATGTAAATGTCACTTACGCCAAGTGGTGGCAGTACTTTAATAAATAAATACCAATTAAATGAATTTTTTTATCAATTGAAATTTGTGTTCTAGTTCTATCTTTTAGTTCCTTTTAAGTGTAATCATCATAAATGCAATGTGTCCTCTTGTAATTAAATGTAAAATGTGTCAATCTACTGTAACAGCTGTGTCCGCAAGCATTCGCTGAGAACCTAATTAAGTGCCCACCGTGTTTTGATATCAGACTAGCGGAGGCATCTGTTGTATTGTTGCACTAAATAAAAAGAGGGCTTCCTTTTCTATTACCACGGTAATTACATCTTCTGAATCAAATAAAGCAGGTGGAATTGAAAAAAAAAGCCAAAAAGCATACAAATCCGACATGCTTAAGAACCATCGGCACCGGTCATATGTCGGGTAACTCATTTCAGTTGATCAATCGAACACCGAGATACATTTTACTGTGTACATATCTAATTAAACTACCTTAAAAATTACCTACTCAATCATAAATGTAATTAAAGATAGCAAGGTAGCCAAGCGAAATGAGTACTTCATAAAATAGTGAGCTTTGCTTCACAGATACGGACCGTTGTGGGAAAGACAAGTTTCAGAGAATTCTTGAATTCGCACGCAGAGGTATCCTCAAGCATGATAAGAAGTTGCACTATTACTTTTGCAATTAAATCACGGCATGAATACTTTACCAATTGAAAAATACAAAAACTGAGTTTCGACGTAGACGATTGTCTGACGAAATAAATGTTACGTGATTTTAACAAAAAGGAATCTTGTTTGGTAGTGTATCAACAGTTAGTTTGGTTCCCTGCTTCGTAGACTCCTAGTTTCATGAAATACTATTATACAACAGTCTGGGAACCAGACTAATCAACAAAACAAAAAGCCGTGACATAATACACGAATGTTTTCGCATACCGTGTTTGGTTGTTGAAACCAGTTGCAATCATGTTATCGATCTTTCAGATGTTGGACATTTTGAAAATAAATGCGATATATAGATAATAATGAACAACTTCATCAGAAAAAGTGCTTTATTGACGATTTTTCTTGACTTGATTGTAAAACGAGGATTAAGCCATTAAAGAGCCCCGTTTCCCCTCCTCCCAACCCCAACCCCGCAGTTTTCTGGATGTCTAGCGGGTTTATTGGAGGTCCCTCAGTAACTCGCGCCCAAGCTTATAGTGCGGTCTATGTTTTTGGACACCGATGTGAACAAGTTATCGAGGGAGAGGTGTATTTAAAAAAAAAAACAACCTTATCTACCTATCCATTTACTTTTCTATCTACATATATGTATATGTCTGTCTTTACATTTCTAATTATATATTATTTCTATCCCTTCCATTTTTTCATCTACAAATTTTATCTCCATGAATTATTTACATATCTCTTTTTCTTGTTATAACTTCAAAAAAGAAAACAAATTTTATTTGAAAAATAAATATAACACAATTTCCTTACTAACATTCCATTTTTTATTTTACTTAATGTTCTAATTTTGGTTGTAATATTATGCTGTCATGTTTGGGAGTTGGCTCACATATTGTGGCAAGTTCAATTTTTCATTCAGCTTGCCCAGGGCAATCTGACTTCAACCAAAACTCTTGTATAGCCTGGTTCAGTCGAATTTTGCAATTTTTGTCAAATTAGAGTACGTCTGGAATGAAAGTTTTTTTCAAGTTTTCTTCTTTGTTAGTATCAGTTTGGATTGGTATTGCAATAAAATCAACAGGTCTTGATGCCAGGATGTTTTCTATTGAAATTGGTCAAATTCTGCTTATTTTATCTGGAAAAAGTTGCAAATTTTAAGTAATGGCAAATATATTTGACAGCAGATTTTATACAATCTGAAAGGCCTTGATGCCAGAATCCCCTTATGAGATTTTGCAAGATAAGTTGGCAAAGAAAGCTGGGCTAGTAGATCGCTTTCCATAACAATTTATTCCAATGCTGTCAATTGCATATGTTAATAGCACAACTGTTTCAAAGTTTATTTTTAAAATCAGCATTCATACCTGATGGCACATCAGATTTATTTGTTCAACATAGAAAGATTACAATGATGGGATCCTGTCAAAGTACATCAATTCTATTAAGCAGTTTTATTTGGTAAAAGCTGTTTCTATATATTTCTACTTTCCATAATGGCAGCCATTATTATGGCAGATTAGCAAAATTGGTATTAATCTGAAAGGCCTTCATGCAAGGATGCCTTCCATCAAATTTGGTATAATGCTGTTGAACTGTTTTTGAGAAGCTAATAAAGGCTTTTTTATTTTTAGTAACAGCAGCCATATTAGATGATGGATCAGTATCATTTGCACAAAATTAGAAGTCCTTTGTGCCAGGATGCTTTCCAACAAATCTGGTCTGATTCTGTGGAGTGGAATTTGAGAAGTAGTTTTAAAGTATTTATATTTTCAGTAATGGTATCCATATCTGATAGCAAACTGGCATCATTTGTATAAATTTGTTGCATCTTCATACCGGAATGCTTTGTGTCAATTCTGGTCAAATTTGAATAAGCAATAACTGAGAAAATGTCATTAAATTTTTTTTATATTTTTGGTATCAGTGGTTGTATTTAATGGCATATCAGCAAAAAATGTTGAATGTTAGAAAGGTCTTCATGCCTGGACATTTTCTGGATATAGAGAAGTCATTTAAACGTTTATCTGTTTTTAGTAATAGTGATCATATTCAATGGGAGCTCAGTATTGATTCTGCAAATCTGAATGCCCCTATGCCAGGTCACTTCCTTTCAAATCTGAATGCCCCTATGCCAGGTCACTTCCTTTCAAATCTAAATGCCCCTATGCCAGGTCACTTCCTTTCAAATCTGAATGTCCCTATGCCAGGTCACTTCCTTTCAAATCTGGTCAGAATCTGGCAGTTTCTGAGAAGTCTTTTAAAGTTATTTTGTTTGTTCAGTATTTAACACATCAACATATTAAAGATTATATCATGCCATGGCTCTTGGAGTAAAGTGCCTTGTCTAGGGGCACAATATTGCAGCCAGCATGGTATGATCTGGAAGGATTTGAAATTTCTGGTTGCAAGTCCACTGCAGTAACCAGTGAGTTACCTGACTCTAACTTAGAAGACTTAGAAGACTAGAATCCAGAATTCCAGGTTTCATAATCTAAGCGGGAATTCTGGTACTGTATCACTCACCTCCACATGAAATACCCTCCTGCTGCTGCCAGAAGAAGGCAAGGGATTATCAGAGCTGGTACCACAATAGGTACAATCCATTCTGCAGTGTCCTTTGGTGTCTCTTTAACAGCTGTAAATAAGATGCCAATATCTGAAACTGTCTTCAAACAAAATTATTATGCTTGTAGTCTACCTCTATTGTAAAGTCTAACTTCTATCAAACGTTCTAAGAGGCAGTCATATTCAGAAAGTGCATAAACATAATTTCAATACTGTGGTCATAGACTTAGAAATAGATATTTACAGAATATGAAGCTCTAATAAGATAATTAATCAGGGAACAGGATTTGTCATTTGGCAACAGGATTTATGTTAATTGGAAACAGGATGTCTGTCATGAATGAAACAGATCAAGTTAGAGACTCATTAATGCATTCACAATCTCTAGGCATATATTTTTAAACTGTAATATACATGTATGTACAAGTAAACTGTCTTAGATTACAGTTATGAATGACAAGCTGCAGTAAGACCAAGAAAATTTATATCCAACACAAATGTATGCTTTCTATAGCTGGAGTGGTTGGCTGATAAGAATGCAATAACTCAACTCTATTATAATACCAAAGCAATTGAGCTGTTATAAAAATAAAATACATTCAGAAGACCAGATTAACCTGAATCTAATAGATCAACTCCATTATCACAAAAACCACTTAACTTTGAGACTCAAAATTCTCCCTTGCCTTGCTGGAAACTGTCACATATATACAAAAAATACTTTTTTTAAACATGTTGTTAGTACCTTGAGTGCAAAACTGGCCTTGGAAACCATCAGCACAGCCAGTAAGACATGCACCAGTCTGTCGCTGGCAGAGTCTGTTGGCACATGTCCCACTACACCGACTGAGACAGGTCTCATTAAACCATCCTGGTTGACACCCATCCTGACAATATCCCGTCTGCTGATGACATCGAACAGTTCCATCATCATTCTTGGCACAGTTAGGGTTACACAGAAATTCACACATTGGTCCAAATCTACCATTTTGACAATAGCTACATTCTCCAGTTTCCTTGTTACATCTGTAAACACCTCTTTCACGACTAGATTTGCAGTAAGTCATACAAGAATAGGCACATTCTGGACCATAATAGCCATCAATACATGTGTCGCAGTGCCCAGTGACCTTATTACAGTCAGGCTTTTGCCCAATCTTAGTAGCAAGACATTTTCCTGAACACTTCTCTTTACATTCGGGCCCAAAGTAACCTGAAATGCACCCACTACACTCACCAGATTTTTTCTCACATGTAACAGTCGATAACACTATCTGACATGTGTCACTGCATGTATTATTGCAGCTTTCCCCATACCACCCACTGTTACAATTTCCACAATATCCAGTCTCCTTGTCACACAGGATCTCCCCATTATCTTTTTCCTTGCAATTTCCACATGGCTTGTTACAGTCATTGCCAAAGTAACCAGATTTACAGACAAGACAATGCCCTGTTGTTTGGTTGCATTCAGAGCAATTTATATCAGGACAGCTCTTGTTACAATAGAGACTATAGTATCCATTCTTACATCCATCAGGGCAAAGACCATCTGTGTTACAGCTGTTGCTTTCATTCACACAGTTCTTGTTGCATTGGCATTTTGATCCATTCCAACCAGGTAGACATGAAATGCATCCATCATTATCTGAACAGTTTAAGCAAGTCTGAGGACAGAAGTGCTGGCAAAAGCTTCCATAGAACCTATCTTTGCATGAAATACAATTAGTATGGTTTGGACAAGCTATGCAATTTTCAGGGCAAGCATTACAAAATTGGTTTCTTTCAATTAAATAGGTCCCCTCCTTACAAAGTGTGCAATTCATAAAATCTATGCATGTCAGACAATGACTGTGGCATTGCTTTTCACACATATTACCAAAACGGCCTTGGGAACATTCTGTACAATATGTTTCATTTATACAGTTTTGGCACATGACAGGACAATTCAAGTTACAGTCTATCCCATATTTGCCAGGTGGACAAGTAATATTGCAGAAGGGCCCACTAAAGCCTTGCTGACACACTTTACAAATGCCTGTATCTTGGTCACACTCACTACATCCTTTGGTGACACAAGTCTTGTTGCAGTGTGACCCATACATTCCTGGAATACATCCATGTAAGCATTTACCATCTCCTTGACAAATAATAGAATCTTCAGAAATATTCCTGCAGTATAGACTGCAGCTGTTGTTACAAGTGTCACCATACCAGTTATCCTCACATTTAAGGCAATTTCCTGTATCTTGGTTACATCCATCTGCACTGCAATTGCTGGGACATGATGTGTTACACCTCTCTCCAAAATAACATGAAAATATATCACAATGGGTGGGACATGTCACATTACAGTAGTCTCCATAGAATCCAGGTTGACATACATCACATGCACCAGTCTTCCTGTCACACCCTGTGCCATTAGAACAGTTTAGGGAACAGGATATGTTACAACCATCTCCATACCAGCCAACAGCACATCTCTGTGTTGAGTTGGCTAGATCTGAAAGGAGATGACCAAACAAAATCTTACAGCTATAAACTTATTGTTATCCTTTATAAATACATGTACATGATAGAGGATGGACATGGAACATTACTGTGGAATATTGCTTAACCAACCCAAGTATTGTCCTGAGCTTTTAAGCAATTTTGTTTCCTATCCACTTTATACCATATGTCACTGAGCTTAATTAAAATCACTCTCAGATGAACTTTATTATGTTTTAGACTAAACTGTTTAGTCAAAAGCTTTGTCTCTTTGCTATAATGCATAAAAAATGACCTTTTATTCAAACACCCAACTATGCATTTCAGTTTCTCCAATATACTGCACTTCAAATTTATGAAAATTAACTATGTGATAAACTTCTGTGCATCAAATATTAAGATGAAACGTTTCTTAATTTTAAAATTTCTGCCCGTTTTTAAGAATGTTACGATGCCTGAATCAATTAGTAAACAACACAATTTACAGTGAAAGATTCTTAAAGCAACTGGGATTTTAAATAATGGTCAATATAGATGTAACTGGAGATGCAAGAGAATGCACATTTCAGTTTCATTTTTGGGGGGATTATGGAAATTTAGTTTCTTACCCTCACCAAAGTTGTGCATTATATGACGTCAAAACAAGCAACCCCCCCCCTCTTGTTGAGTCTCTATTAATTTACCTAAGCACACAATGCTAACATTGATGGATATTAACAGTGACATTTCATCAGTCCATCACAGTATGTTATTTTAAGACTCACTCTTTATGCCATCCTCCTCCTTTACTAGTGAAAATGATGCAAAACACACCCAGAATGTAACTTTTGTAACTAAATGCATTTTATTTCACATGTGATAAAAAAAAATCAATTCGCAAAATTTTATTTGTGCTCGCTATTTCATTTCATTAGCTACTTTTACTGCATATAGTGTAATCCAGCAGGTTGGGAATACAAAGGAACTACAATCCTTTTCCCATCAGTTTCAGGTGTAATAAACAAGAGTCCCCCCAAGGGACTGCCACTCTACTGACGGAAAAGAATTTCTGGGAATCCAAGATAATACATCTTTTTTTCAACTTCTGAGTACTGAGACTATCTCTGATATTCTTAGGAAACTCCAACATATTAAATTTAGTAGCAAAGCTTTTTTTTCTTATGTTTCACTTAATATTTTCACAAGATTCCCGTGACTGCAAAACAAAATTCCTTATCAAGGTCTTTGACACTATTCCTGATATAATGGATAATAATACCATCACTGAACTTTGTCAGTGTCAGGTATACCAACATACTGTTTAGTTAAATCTAGGGGTGTATCTCTTGTGGAAAAAAATGTTTTATCATTCAAAGTATACTTAATTTTAAAAACCAACAACACATGAATGAGCAATGCATTATAGTATTTATACTGGATTATTTGATTGTATATAATGTCAATGTGTTTTACTTGGGTCAGATCGAACATAACCAAAATTTAAATAAATCTGTATAATTTATCCAAAAAAAAAATAATGAAGCTGCAGCTAGACATCTGTGGCATAAATTATATTTGATAAATCCAGTAGACTTAAGTAATAGTAAAATATGTCATCTCGGCAAATAAAACCACATATTGTGCTAACCATGCAGGTCTTTGAAATAATGGAATTAGCCATGCTCCTTCTGTTTCAATTTGGCAGAGAAGATCAACTTTACTTTTGCGCCAGACAAAAATCCCAAAGTAAAGTCAAGCAGTTCAAAACATACTTTTGCTCCACATCCACTGGTTTAATTCTATTACTGTAATACTAAATATATCACAATGAATGAGTATTAGTAATGTGGTGATTTTTATACTGAAGACACAACAATACATGCATAATGTTCTGAATTATTGCAAGGCAGAAAGGTATTGTTAAGGAGACTTCTCTTTGCAGGGCTGAAACTCCAAGTTTTTAATAAAAGAAATCCTATAAAGAACCCTCATTGGTATCGTTTTCTGTCTCATTTGGGAACACAATCGAAAGTGTTCCCACAAAATGCTTTGTTGTTTGTCCATGGTCACTAGTTTCACAGGACTACAGTTTGAACCATTGTATGTATTATGGTCTGTAACTGACACTAATTAATATGAGTGCCATCTCAAAGAGGAGAAAAATTCACAAAATCCATGGTTGTCTGTGGTTATAGCAGGCCACCCCAGACCTGAAACTTAATCCGCATTTATGATTAACCCAAGATTACGCTACCAGTCTTGTTTCTGTAAGGGTTCTCCCTAATGGGTTGGTAGTGTGGACTGTAATTACTTAATCATATAGTAAGTAGCAGACACAGATTAGTGCTGCCTCTTACCAACAGCAACAACCCAATACATACTAAACTACAGAATTATATGTAGGTAATTCAGCCACCTGCTGTAGGTACCCAGAGGATAAATACAATGATAAAATGTTTGTCTGGGAATATACAAAATTCCATTATAATTTTTAACTAGATCATTTTTTAATAATATTATTCAGCTGAATGAAATTTCAATGGCAACCCTAACTCTGCTGTGAAGAAACTTTTAAAAGTTTACGAAAAAAGTGAATGTAGTATCCAGTGTTGCTAAAGTGTGTGTGTGTGATTTAGATTCTTTTATGTAGCTTTAATAACTTTTCAATCATATTGCTACGATGTCTGCAGTGTGGCAGTTTATAGTCATGCCTAGCACTAAGGCATCATGCCGCAGACACGTAGCATCACGTCCCATCCAATCACATTATCCTGACACCAGGACAACCAGTCCTAACACTAACCTCTTAATTCTGAGTGCCAAGTGAGGCAGATGCTAATACCATTTTTTTAAGTCTTTGGTATGACTCAACCGGGCCTCGAACCAGAGACCTTAGGCATCCGTGGCGAATGCTCTAATCCTTTAGGTCATCAAAGCAGTCAGTGTTGCTAAAAGATGAGATGAAATATAGAAAATAAAATATGGCATTTTGTTGGAAATTTATTAATATGAAAGGGAATTAAGCTAATTAAATAATACAGAAAAGAAAGTCTAATATCTTCCTTGATTCCTTTTAACTGCACACAAAATTAAAGAATGGTAAGGTATAGGCACTGAGATTTGTTATAGACATAACATCATAAACATCACAATTATCATCAATCACAATTATCTTGGTTATGATCTGCATTAATTTTTCCTTAGTTTACTAAAATACTAATTACTACACAATAAATGAGCATTAGCAATGAGAGGACATATACTGGTGACACAATAATACAGAATATTCTGAATGGAGAAAAAAGTATTCCATTATGACTCCTAGTTTTAGAACTGGGCCATAACTTTTTTCATTGGAGTCCTGGACTGCAACATTAAACAAAATTCCTATCGAGATCCCTTTGAGATGAAATGGAGCTCAACCTAACAAGTTCTGTTCGACCATGCGCATGTTACTAGTTAAGCATTTTATTTTTCTTGGGACAATAAATTAAGCGACTTGCATGAAGTTCAGTCAAGTAATAATGGTGGTTTGAACAAGGCTCATTGCACAAACAGCCACTTACTTCTCTCTTGGCTACTAGCTGAATTTTAAACTGCACAAATATGCATGTCTTTTACTTTAAAAGTAACTGGTAAACAGTGTCATTAAAATTGGTTTTCTTCATGAAATGCTGCATAGCTAAATGAATTTTATATTTTATATGCATGACCTCTTCATTAATATATGGCATATTTGGCCTCTTCGATCAGTCTGCATAGCTAAATGAATTTTATATTTTATATGCATGACCTCTTCATTAATAATGGCATATTTGGCCTCTTCTATCAGTCTGCATAGCTAAATGAATTTTATATTTTATATGCATGACCTCTTCATTAATATATGGCATATTTGGCCTCTTTGATCAGTCTGCATAGCTAAATGAATTTTATATTTTATATGCATGACCTCTTCATTAATAATGGCATATTTGGCCTCTTCTATCAGTCTGCATAGCTAAATGAATTTTATATTTTATATTTATGACCTCTTCATTAATAATGGCATATTTGGCCTCTTCTATCAGTCTGCATAGCTAAATGAATTTTATATTTTATATGCATGACCTCTTCATTAATATATGGCATATTTGGCCTCTTTGATCAGTCTGCATAGCTAAATGAATTTTATATTTTATATTTATGACCTCTTCATTAATAATGGCATATTTGGCCTCTTCTATCAGTCTGCATAGCTAAATGAATTTTATATTTTATATTTATGACCTCTTCATTAATAATGGCATATTTGGCCTCTTCTATCAGTCTGCATAGCTAAATGAATTTTATATTTTATATGCATGACCTCTTCATTAATATATGGCATATTTGGCCTCTTCTATCAGTCTGCATAGCTAAATGAATTTTATATTTTATATGCATGACCTCTTCATTAATATATGGCATATTTAGCCTCTTCTATCAGTCTGCACAAGTTCCAGTTACACAAAACAAAAATATAAATGAAATAAAATCATATTAGAAGAAATTGTTTTAAATCTTTCTCCAACATAACCATAACATAATTACACATGATTGAAGAATGCACCTTCTATAAATGAGAATCTTAAAGCAGAAACTGTAAATATGACAATACTTTAAGTTTTCTTATATAATACATAATTTCTTATTTTACAATGTAAGTATGAAGCAAATCAGTTGCAAATTATCGTGTTTCTGTTTTTTGTGATACTCCTCACATACAACTTGTGAAGGCATAGCAATCACTTTCAGATGGTCTGCACCAAATGGTGTACAATTTGGATACAGCCTGTAGATGTCAACCATTTTTTGAGGAGAATAATGGCACTCAAGTTTTGAAAATCAACAACTCACTGGGGGGGGGGTTGATTACGGATTTCTTAATTTATAATGATACAACTAATGAGGGACATAATTATAATCGAGTGGTTCTTATCTACTTATGTTTCATGTCTAATGAAATAGCCATTAGTGTCAGATGCACATACAAGAAATGGGGCAGGAATCTGATCACTCTTTGAAACCAAGGCCAATGACAGACTCCACTGGCAGCAATCAAGGCCAAATAAAGTTAAGCCAGCGAATTTCAGCAAATACATTTCTAGTCCCTGTAACCCTTTCTGGACAGAAATATAAATCCACATACAATTTTTTCAAATATCAACTAAAACAAGAAGGAACATCCCTGCATGTTGAGCTCATGAACAAAGCACTGTTGAAAAACTGTAGCCCAAACCTAACTACTGACGACAATCTGAGCTCCATTATTGCTGTATTATATAAGATTATCTCACAAGAATTACAAGTATACTCCTTTGTAAAACCTGTAGTGGCAAGCGCCTCTTCAAGTTTAAACAAAGAACAAATCACTGGTTCCTTACACCCCCACCCCTTCATTACAACTGTGACCTTTTCATGGACTGCTTCAAAATTTACCTGCAGCGAAGACATACAGACCAACTATCGATTGGGATATAACAAAAAGGAAAATGACTTCATAATGATTCATAGCAGGTCATTCCAAATAACGGAATAATGTTTCATGTCAGTGGCTGTAATTCGCTCGACTCCGTCAGGTATCAACTTTCGTTTCAGTTGATTATTCCAACAGGAGCGCAAGGCATTATCAGTTGCGGAAATGCGATGCCTCGAAAACTGTGTACAAAATGATGTCCGTGCGAAATTCAATTAAACATTGTCGTCAAACCCAATCAAATAGGAAATAAATGATAAAATAATGTGAATATTAAATGAAGTAAAACAAAACGCAAAACGTTTATCCTCATCAATGCGTATCGCAAACTGAAATAAAACTGGAATTCCGTGTTTGTAACACGTATCCACACACGTTTCCCGCATTTCAGAAACCATGTATGAGAGAGAGAGAGAGAGAGAGAGAGAGAGAGAGAGAGAGAGATCAAATTTGTGATTGATGTAACGGCTTACCGGGTGAGTGTCGCTTTTGACGACCCTCACTCTGAAAAAAATACCGCAAATTTTGCGAAATGATCCATAGCCCTCACACACACACACACACACACGAACGCGAATCGAGGCCAATATTAGTTGTACGTATAAATTAGTTTTTAATGCTCGTTAAGCCATTAAGTGCATGCATGGTTATAGGTTCGGGATATTAAAAATATTTACAGTAATACTCAGCGACTACATCCCTCTATGTTATGAACCAGTAGATAAATTCCTGAGAGTAAGGAAAGATCCCGGGGCATGAACCAGCTTGACATGTGATGCCCCTTGGAGTTATTTGACGTATTTGAAATTTATGTAAAGTAACTCCTATTCCCCACCCTCCAGAGGCGAAATCAAACTTCCAAAATTATTTTCACAATGTAAACTCACATTGCTATCGTTTACTCAAGATTCAAGTGCGTAAGCATGGGCGCCCGCAGAATAAGTGAAGGGGGGGGGGGGTCAGGTGCCCCCCCCCCATCATATAGCAAATAAACAAATATATATATATATATATATATATATATATATATATATATATATATATATATATATATATTCCTACAAGTTTAATCATGCAAATGAAGCTGAAAATACGTCACAAGATTCTGTTCAAAACGCTTAGTAAATAATAGCTTTAGTTTCAGATTGCTTACTATACTAACTCTCCCAGCCGTGACTGACTGACACCTCACCCCACCCCCCGCAAAAATCCTGATCCCCATCCCCCTTGCAAAAAATCCTGCGGGCGCCCATGTGCCTAAGGTGTATGAAGAGATCAAGCACGTTAATACGTACGGACAGACTGACTTATCACGATATATCAGGGCTTACAAAGACAGAACATTTCATGGGACACAACCGACATGTGTACAATCGGTCCGGATAGTTCAGCAGTTAGGTGCAATCCCGGATTCAATCACCAGCACCATCACGAGCAAAAATAACGTTGTAAATACATCAGTTATAAATAAATAATTAACTGCCACTAGAGCAATGAAATTACCATTTGAAGTTGACAAAACTTCATCAAGAACTGCGAAGTACACAAGATCCAGATTTTATTTTGAATTAACCCCCTAAATATAGAGTTCGTAATGTTGTAGTTCATCCCTAATATCAGCGACCATTTAGCCTAGTACCCTCTGCTTCCATTGTGCTCCGCACACGAGGCCATTTGGAATCAGGTCACAATTACTTCCAGTTTAGTACTCACGAATGAAGTCCTAATTTATTTTCAGATCATTTTTTCCACTCTCATTTTGTTGGTGATACAAGAGTTAGATTTAGGGCATTCTTGGTATGGATTTAAAGGTAATTGTTTATTCTTTAGAATACTAGCTCATGGTGTGGTTGTCTATGTGTTTCGGCGACAGTGCACAGTTAGTAATAAGGCCTTGATGATGATCCGGAAGTGAAATCTGTGTTGCATTGCACATTGCTTACACGTTTACTGGAGCATGAATAGTAGGTTACAGTTCAGTACACGAAACAATTTCCAGTAAGTAACTTGAACTTAAAAAATTATCATGCTCTCGTGCGAGTAAAAAATAGTTAATTATTCGAAGATCATTTTCAGTTAAAATGAAGTCATCAATTCTTGGTTTGCCAGTACCAAAGACAATTCATAAAAAGGTAGTCCGCTTGTATTTTACCAGACTGAAGGTAGCTAATACCAAATGCACCGCTAACGGTCAAGACGCGACTGTTTTGTGATGGGTTCAAGTATTTAAAATTGTGGAACACAACACTACTGGAGTAGTTGCAAAGCGATTCACGTGAGGAATGACATAATGCATGATTTCAAATCACCGTGCATGTTTTTGGATAAGACGCTTTATCTCATTACCCTTGAAAAAAAAAAGTCCGCGAGAATGAAACGATGGCCAGATTTCAAGTGACAAGTGACTACGTTTGCGTGTGTGTACGTTTTTTGCGGGTGGGGGTTGGGGTCCGGAAACATTGGAACCGCCCCACCCCTCGATCCGGCCATGAGTGGTGCAGACAAAGTCGCAAGCGCCAGTGTTCTGTATGGTAAAAGATTCAGAAGTCACGACCAATATTTATGCCAGACAAGTTTGCTCGAGAACAAGGAACCGACATACTTAGAAGCGGTCAAAGAGATCGCGATAGGGAGCAAGAAGCGTAGTAAAGTTCGAGGTATGAAAAGCCAAATCGTTCTGTATGTGTTACAAGTGGCGCATGCGTCTAATAAGACGGATCTCTTGGGTAAAACGGAGACAGCCGATCGAGTGATTGGTAAATTATATTGACATGTGCCAATAGTGGCGTGACATCTGAGAATGGTTTCAAAGGGCATGATGACAAGAGTACTGTTAATGCCTTTGCTAAATAACCCACTTAAGAGAGTGGGTGTAGATAATTATGGTCACATCTTTCCCATTACAGACCGGAATAAAAACAAACACTTTTAGATACTAAACCTTGCAGATTGCGCTACTAGATATCCTAAGTATGTTGTCTTACAGAATATCGGAAAAACAGAGTGTGTGGTCGCAGCACCATTAGGTATGTTTAATGGTTATGGGTTCTGGAAGAGTTTTGAACAGATTGTGGAGCACAGTTTACTTCGGAGTTAGTAGACTTTCGCCAATCAGACAGTTAACGTCAAAGCTATACCACCCAATTTGTAAGGATTCAGTAAACATTTTTAACGTTGAAACAAATGTTGCGCCGTATGTGGGCGGAGAGGCTACAAGATGGAGCGGTATTTGAATGCTATTATATTCTCGTATCGGGAAATACCAACGGAAAGTTGTTGGATTTTCACGATTTTATTTGTTGTATGATAGATCTGTTTGTGGTAAATGCGTATCCTACGCGAGTTGTGGTCGGGTGATGTTGCAGACGATAAAGTGAAATCAACTTTTCAATATGCCCTAAACTTGAGTTAAAATTTAGAAAATACATATCGGTTGGCGCGTTACAGAATCGCGAGCACCGGTAGATGATAGGCGATGTACTAGTAATGTAGGACAAAATTTAGGATGTTCGAAGAAGGGGATAGGATAGGTTAATCTTGCTTTTATTATTTAGTTAGAATAAGTTGTTTTGTACAGTGGAAAGGATGGAACAATAATTGAAGAAGTCATGGGTAAGATGGAATATGGATAGAATATGGGAGAAGATTTAAAACGTTTCAAGCCAATATGCTGAACTGCAACGTTAGGAGGTCTGATATTGAATGCAACGCATAGTACCGTAAAAGAGGATAAACCAACAGAAGACCCATTACAGAAATCCGTCCCCTACAGTGTCTCATGCATGTGCCGAAGGAAGAAGTGTTGAAATTCCCAGAATTCATAGAAGGTCAACATCAGCAAACAATCTGATTAAAATCAGATCTCCACTGTTATATATGAAGATCTGAGAGCGACCGCTTAGGGATCATGTTCTGCTAACCTAAGTTATTACCATAATCTCTAATTTTATCAACCAAAGTGGATGAAGGTCGCCAGAACATGACCCTTAAGTAGTCGTAGTCAGATCTTCACGTAGGACGGCGGAGATCTGATTTTAATCAGATTGCATCAACAAATACGTTGCGTAAAAATTCAAGAGTAGTTATCAATAGTCCAGGACAACTGAATCATTTTTACAGCACTATATAAAATTAACTACTTCGGAGCCGATCGGAATCAGGGGCTATCCGACACCTGTCAGTGAGAAGACTGATGAAGAGCTAAACATAATGCTGGATATGTGGTATCCATAGATTTGTAGAGGACATTCTTATAGATCCACATACCTGCGAACAGCATATCTACGCAAAAATGATATTCGGGCAGATTCATCGCCAAACTAGAAGGAATGCCCTACATGATTTATTTCTTTGTGTTACTTCCAATTACAGTGCGCAATGGCAGTGTTATGTTCATTCACCCTGATTCGTTCACCATCAGGGTTCTGTATTTACCTTAACCAGTCCATAAGTGATATAAACCAGAGGTACATATGTTATAGCAGTATTTTCGAAGTCCTAGACAAAACTGGAAAACTAGTGCATAAGGAAAAAAGAAAGATGCAAAACCTGTGGATATCAACGGGGAAGATGGATCCCCTTGTTTAACAAATATATATCAAACCTGTGAGAAGAAACAACTGAGGACAAGCGAGAGAATACGATCAGTGAATAGACGTCCTGCACATAACGAACGCAGTTTGACTGTTAAACATCCAAACTACATACATTATTCATTCATTTCTTGTTCAGCTATTGCGGTGATCTATTTGTTGTTTCAGACATAATAGTGCTGAACAACCATTAAATTGTTAATTGCTGAAAGGAAGCTACGCAGGATAGTTTCTATTGAAACCAGTTCATCAAAATTCATAGTTAAATGGAAACCATATGATAACGTCCGATTTGGAATATTTCCAAAATTATGTATATTCAGGCATTAGTTTGGTTTTATTCTCAAACTTCTTTTTGTTATTATCGATTTCATTTTTAATTCATCCATTCTAGCACCCGGTGCAAGATTAAGCTCATTTCCATTTACAAATCCATTTTGAACGTGTCTGTGCTTTCGTTTTGTTCGGTTCCAACTATATCATTGTCACGACGTAATGCGAAAGATTTTATTATCTACTTCAGTTTTGAACGAATATGCATCTGTTGCTAGCATTTGTTCCAATCATTAAAATCTTTCCCATTCGTTTCATCTTTCACAATATGCACCAATAGTATCTTCTACAATGTCGATATTATTAACCACGTCACGATCAGTTATTCCATCATACCTGCTGTTGATTATTTAGCCTCATGAAATGATTGTAAAATTCAGTAAATCGAATATTTGTTATTGTCAAAATTTTGTTGCAAAAGTCAGTAATAGATAAATAGTAATGGTTTTTATGGCTCTTAACATGATTCTTTAACATATGTTCCATTTTGTTTTGCTTTTGACGCCGCTCTCCATTTTCTTTTTTCTTGTTGGACGGGGGTATCTGTGGTTAGTAAACTTTTTCTTGCAACTAACACCAGGAATATTGTTGTCATTTAGTATATTTTCAAAGTTAGCGACTTGTGTGTTAAAATTATTCATTAGATTTATATTTTTTGACAACTTTGTTTGCTTTTATTGTTCAAATCTCTTTGTAACTTTGTAACTGGTTGGGTTATATTGTAAAGTATACAGTATAATCTCAAAGATTTTTTTTCTCCGTTTCGTTTTATGAAGCATCCATTTTATTGCTTATCCTCTATCCAATTGGCTGTAAATATTGCTTAATATTAGACATTGATCTTTGTACATCTACTCTTCTTACGGCCTGCGGTGTTGTCACAGCATTCTGAATCTATGTGAACAATTCATTTGGATCTAAATAATTTGTATGTTTTCGTTAATTTGCTTCTATTATTATTAAATTTTTTCAATACAACTCAAAGTCTTACGTCTTAGAATATCAACACGTATTTGCACAACATTTAATATAACAGGATCAGATAAATTTGCGAAACGGTTATTACTGAGATTTAGTTCAGTGGCGATTGTCTGACCCGGTCTTACGTCTTTTATTATCTTTTCTGTTTTTGTCCCAGATCTCAAAAAGGAAAACCTAAGCCAACAGGACCTCTCGGTGATATTTCTGTCACAATTATTTATCTGACGTGATAAACATACATTACAGACATACTGTGAAAGTCTATCACTTGTCCATTTTAATTTTTTATGATGATTTTCAATATGTTTACAATACATCTTCGAATCTTTTGTGGTTTTGTAGGTTTAACACCATTTTTAGCATACGATAGGCTGTACATGGCGTCCTGTATATTTGGTGGAGGAAGAACCAGAAAAACCTGGAAATAACCACATACCCACGGGAAGCTAGCATTCTCACATATCTCCGTCGGTCTAGCCGAAACTTGAACCCACACAGACAGTTGTGAGACGGCAGTGACCTGTAAAGGCGAGTGCTGTAGACCACTTGTCTGTTAAACTGCTTGCAATGACCGTTAACGTTATGAGGAATAAGGTCAGCGTGACAAATATTTTTAAAATGCAAAATCTCAAACAATAACGCGGTAGTTAGATTTGCTGAGGACATGCCGTTATGACTAAAATAGTTTTATTGTGTCATATAGCTGATCAAGATAAATGTAAAATGTTGTAGATTAAAAAAAAAAAAAAAAAAAAATTATATCAGATTAAGTACATCCCCGTATAGCTGTCTGCCTATTAAATCCTAACAATTTAGCATTGTAGATGGTCATAACTGTCTAATTGTTTTTCGAAATGCTCGAAACATTTGACCTGGATTTGATGCATTCGACGTTGATACTATCTTCAATGTTACCTTTTGAATATATTTCCTCTTTGACTGTATTCGTGCATATTTTGAGGTTGACAAAAATAGTCAGGTATTAAGACAGAATTTCTTGGTTCTTCTCGTCTATGTAATAGAAGACACTGGTTTTTTTTTTTTTTTTTTTTGGTTCTTCGGAAATATTGTAATACTCCACAATAAACTCTACTGTTTTCAAAGATATCGAAAGTTTACCATTTCTACTATTAAATGTTTTGGTAAAATAGACTTCTTTCTCACGAAGGTCATCAGATTTCGTCTGCGCTGCGATGTTAGTTGCAAAAAAAAGTTTCCGTTTGTAAAAGAAAAAAAAAAATGAAACAGCCAAGACTTGCGCCAAAGGTACATGCTTTGGCCTTTAATGTTGTTAATAGTACAACTTTGCTTTAAATGTATCTAAAATATCTTTCTTCCTTCACTTTTGCCCCTCTCTAAAATGTTTTTGTAGTTTAAACTAATGTTTGTCTATCTTGGCTGAGTCCTAAAAGTCATGACTCTATGTTTTGTTAGTTTACTTCCTGGTTTGGTTTATAAAAATCTCTTTTCATCTGTTGTACTCGTTGATGGTCTGAAAAAAACACCTTTTAGCTGGTTATACCCCCACTGATTGCTTTGCTTATCGTCTCTTCAGTGTTTTCCAACCATTAATTGCAGCTGGTAATATATTATAGCAATGTAAAACTTGATTGCAGATGAAGGACCAGCATACTGAGAGGAGTAACCATATATATATATATATATATATATATATATATATATATATATATATATATATATATATGGACCAGCAGAGAGAGAAAGAGAGAGAGAGAGAGAGATGATACACGCACCAACATACTTGCTGATGTACACCGCACTGAGCATATTTTTTGATACATCAAAATACCGATCATATCTATTGAAGAATCCATATAACAATCGTACCGGTTGATAAAATCCACGCATTGATCATATCTTTGAAAAGCAGTATCATTGGTGATTAATTATTAAAAACCATGTTTTCATCGTATCCATTACAAACCATGTTTTTATGGTATCCATTAAAAACTATGTTTTCATCGTACCCATTAAACACCAAGTTTTCATTATATCCATTAAAAACTATGATTTCATCGTATCCATGAAGGGAGGAAAGATGCCATTGTCATATATATGCTGTAGAACTTTGTGTGCATGCGTAGGGTAGGGTATTGAGTTGTTTTTGTTCAGTTTATGAGAGACGGAAGATGTTGTAGCTAGAGTGTCAGAGATTCAATTATCGTTAATTTTGTTTATTTAAAAAAGACACATCTCATTCACACTGGTGTGTTATATATCTTTGGTGGATCCAATATCACCCGGTTTCGTCCTGTTACACCAAATTTAAACGAATATTTAGATTTCTATAAATTGTTGTTGTATCCATCGATACTGTTCACTTTCATCACCATGTCTCTGGAATAAAGATAGCATCATCACCACCAGAAGCATTGTCTAACTTCACTTTTGAACTGTTTATATAGTTTTTAAATCTTACCATCTTATTTTCGTAAAACCTTGTTGACCTAGTATTTGTTTCTCGAATATGTTTTGCATTTTCTGATACTCTCGAAACAGACCGAATGAATAAGTGTTCCATTATGAACTAAGATGCATAATAAATAAGATCTTCTACGTTGAATCTAGGTTTGAACCCTTTGCTACGTTATCGAAAGAAGTCCAACCAGTATCTTCATTTCCAATAACTTTCTCATTATGGGTTCGATCCCCGGCCGAGTCATATCAAAGACTTATAAAAATGGTACTAACAGCTGCCTCGCTTGGCGCTCAGCATTCCATTAGTGTTATGACTGGTCGGCCTGGTGTCAGGATAATGTGACTGGGTGGGACATCATGCTACATGTCTGTGGCATGATGCCCCAGTGCTAGACACCACTATAAACTGCCACACTGAAGACATCTAAGTGATATGACTGAAAAAATTGTTTAAGATACGTTAAGAATCCAAATCACACACACACACACACACACACACACACACACACACACACACACTCTCTCACTGAAATAAATGTCTAGTGATTTAGCCTTCCAGTAGCATCAACCAAATGCACGAACTTTTTTTTCCAATCCTAACTTTTTTCCCACAAAATAAAATAAATATTTTTATTTGGCTACAAGTCATCGTTTGTTACATTTGTGTCTCTTACATGATATATCTCAAATCATGATGTAGTTGAATACAAAAATAAATTAATTTTTATCATGTAATTGTTGGTTTGATTAATTATATCTTCACTAGGTAGATGTATTCCAAACTCATTCAGTAACCTCCATATCTGGAAGTAAATATGAGACATGTAAACATTAACTAGCTGCTAAATCTACGTTACGTTGATATGTTAAATGCCAGTAGGAAATACTACAACATCTACGTTCATCCACACTTCCTCCAATGTAATACAAATTTAATTCCGTTGGTTTTGCTCTTTACAAACCAGGTGTTTTATATTGTGCTTTCCTGGCTTGCCATTTTTTCCTTTCCTTTATAACTTTCTCTCTATTGGATATTTGACATTTCAAAACTGACTGTGCTTCGCACACATGCAATTTACATGACTGAACTTCGTAAGAATGATTACGTCAACATTTATTTGATTTTAAAAAAAAACCCTTGTTATTTTCAAAATCTCATAGACTCGCTTGTAGACTTTTATATCCTTGTTAAGGGTTTTTCAGATGTAATTGGAATCAATTTCATATTATTGAATGCTATATATTTTAATTTCTTCTGTGATGCGTTTATTACCCTACTAGGACATTGTGTACGTTATAGTCGCCGTATCACGTTCTTTATGTTACTATTTTGCTACTACTAATACTTTCTTTTGTCGTCAGGTTTTGCAATCAACACAGATTCATGTGTGTTGCATATTTTCACTCTTTTGTGCTCTAATACATTGTTTTATCTACATCTCTCACATTCCAGAAAGTCATTATTATTTTTAAAAAATCAGTTTTCTTGCTTCTTGATACTACTATTTATCTACTGTAATTCTTACGTGTCTTCTGGGGAAGTGTTCTTTTGGTACATTGATTTCAACGAAGATATGTGATTTCAGCAAATCATTTATTTGAACGGCGTAACTCTTATAATAAACCAAAAATAAAAGTGGTCCTAAAATCTCAAGCTAATGCTTGGGCCGCTCCGGTGGCTTAAGTGGTTATAGCATCCACCTCGGAGTCTTGGGTTCCAATCCCGGCCTTGTCATACCAAAGACATATAAAAATGGTACGAATAGCTGCCTCTCTTGGCGCTCAACATTAAGAGGTTAATGTAAACACTGATCAGCCTGGTGCCAGAATAATGTGACTGAGTGGGACATGATGCTACATGTCTGCGGCAAATGCCCCAAGGCTAGACATTACCAAAAACTGACACAATGCAGACATCCTATCGATATGACTGTAAAGATGTTAAGGTTACATTAAAATTCAAAATCTCTCTCTCTCTCTCTCTCTCTCTCTCTCTCTCTCTCTCACACACACACACACACACACACTTTAGCAACACTACATACTACCTTCAATTTTTTCTTAAACTTTCTCTGTGCGATCTAATTTACCGAAAAGCGGCCGTGCTCAGTTCCTAATGCTTTTTATATTCTGAAAGTTTTATATCCTGTGATCTCGCCACTATACATATGTCAGCACCTTTATTTAGCGTTTATGTAGCGCATTCTTATTCTGAATACCAGGATGCAGATTCTTTCATCTATTGTATGTATCATTTCCATCTTATAGTTAATGTCAAGGCCAGTCTCGCATTTTCTCGTGCAGACCTAATGTGAATAACTATCAAAATGACTGATGTTAGGAAAATGTGCCACCCACAGGCAGCATTTATTACTTGGCAAACAATTCAACGGACAAAAGTAAGTGTTCTCAGATCATTATCAAAAATCAGATTCTCAAATATTTTGATTCTTGTCACCAATTTGAAGGTGACTACATGATAAGGTTAAGTAAATGGATAAAAGGTGTTCACAAATCCTTAAGTTGTGAGTATAAATAAATCATTAAGCCTTGTTTTAATTCTCTCTCTCTCTCTCTCTCTCTCTCTCTCTCTCTCTCTCTCTCTCTCTCTTAAAGATGTAGTATTTCCAAAATATTTTTTACCTATCCCTTTATACATGTACATGTCTACTTCAACTCTTCCAACTATATCGGCATTCTAACTCTCTCTGATCTAGATATATATCTACGTGCATTATTTACATACGTATTTGTAGATAACATTAACTATCGGCATATGGTTGTAAGGTGCCAACAGAGACACAAAGGAAACAAAAGTTTTAATAACTATAACGCAATTTCCTTAAAATATACTATTTTTTCTTATTGTTTTACTCAGGTTAGGAAATTATGTTTGTGGCAAGCTCAAATTTACCAAGGACAAGTTAAATTTTACTGTCCGCTTGTACCGGGCAAACTGATTTGTATAAAATTTGTAAGAGACCGAGAGAGAAAATGGGTATCACTTTTTATTTATAGGTGCAGATATTTAATGAAGCATGTGCTTTTGAGTAAGAATAAAAACAACTGTATTTGTGTTGTATATTGCATGCATACTGTGTGGTTTCATATATATGAATGAGTGTCCGTGTGGGGAAAAGAAAGGAAGGAGAGTGAATTTGGTGTTGTATAGACATAGTGCTATGCATATATATATATATATATATATATATATATATATATATATATATATATATATATATATATATATATATATATATCCATCCATCCCTTGGTATCAGTGCCTCAAGATAGATTGGTTCTTCAGGTTAAATTGTCTCACCTGCTTTAAATAAAGTTATTGTTATTGTTGTTGTTGTTGTTATTATCATTATTATTATTATTATTATTATTATTATTATTATTATTATTATTATTATTATTATTATTATATAAATATAAAAACTGACCTAAAGACAAGGATGCACATTTATTCACAGCTACTACAGCGTGGGTGGGGTATATAAAAAGTTCTCGTGCAGTATAGTGCAAGCGAGCTAACAGAAGAATACCTTGTTTTGAAGTATTTTCCATGGCAATCGTAGGTACTGACGCCACAGTAGATGCTGTTGTCACTACCGGTGTAGTTCCTGCTGCTAACGTTGTCATCGCCCTGGTGATCTTGGCACTCTTGCAAGTGTCCCCCTCCCATCCCTCATTGCACTGTCACCTTCCGTCACTCCTGTTACAGACTTCTCCTTGACAGTGACCACATATCTGCTCACAATCCTGACCATAGGTCCCGGCAGAACACTCTGATTATAGAATTCAAGCAACCATTTTAAGAAATGAAGTAATAAGTGATCCTACTCGACAAAGTACTCCGAAACTCTATTGATAATACTTTTTACTTCCTTCTTTCTAAATTTTACACTTCATGCTAGTAAGATCTCAAATGATTTTCACTGTAAGCATTCAACGTCAGTCATAATCGGAAGGAGGTATTTCCGTTGAAAGTCTAACACACCACATTTTGTTTCTGTACACTAATTCTATTCATCGGAGGCCCCCGCCAACTAAGTTTTATATGGCTTTAAAAACTGTGTTTAACACAACATTTTGTTTCCATACCAACAAAACTTCAACTAACCAAATGCAAGGATTATGTGAAGCCACCTTTCTATGCGTTATCGCGTGCGTGTAATTTCGTGAACATCTTTCTTCGTCGTTCGAAGCATAAGGGAATATTATCGAATGTGGCATGCAGCGGTCTAAAATTTTTAATTCACACCAAAGATAGCAAGGTCTATGTGTGCATGTGTATACGATGCCAATCCTGTTGTAACCCATATTTTATGATAATCTTTTTCATATCTGCTGACTCTCATTGGCAGAATATCTGTTAACATACTGTCAGTAATACTGAACTCGCGTATTAAATCGTCCATATCATATTTTATACCACGCAAATAAGATCGTATCTGATCAAGTAATTTTTTATAGGTGATACTTGCTGTTTTACAAGCATTTTTTTTAGTTGCAAGACGAGGCTCAATTTTTTTAGATGCTGTTGCAAGAGAAACACTGACAGCAGATATTATTTACAAAAACGGATTTAATGATGTTCCACTTGAAATTATACCAGAGCTAGTCATTAACAATGGCAAATATGATATCACTCGAAGTATTCTGTTATAGTATTTGTAACATTTTTTCACGCACCAAAGTTTTTTTATGATAATATCTGTAATATTGCATTAGAGCGTCCACATCTTGTTTTGGAATTTTTCTGAAATATGATTAAAATCAACTATACTTTTTTCATTATATAATATTTGTTTACAGATTTTATACAATAGTGCCAGTCCCTGGGTTTGATTCATTATACTTAATGACGTTGTTATGTAAGTAACTATAATTAAACCAGGAGAATCAGCTACAAATTCCAGACACCACCAATAACGTCTAGGGGGTATTTCCTTTGATGTTAACGTAAATGTTTCTTTGGTGTTCTTTTTTAGCATCACCAACAGAGGATTAGAATGTACATTCGGTGATTCAAAAGATGAAGTGACCGCAATAATTTCCGAGCCGTATATGGACAGCCTGTATAACCCAATTACTTCTGCAGTATGTTCGAGAGTGTTATCGCTCGGTGTCCACATTGATGATCCTAATGCTACTGTGTATACCACATTGATGATCTGCTTGTGAGGAATTTTAATCAGATTCGTTTTTGCAACGATATTAGGAATTCCGCTAACAATATCGTTTAGTTTTATGTTAATTTCAGCAAGCTTAATATCTACAACCGCTGGATTTCCAAAAAATTTATTAATAGATTTGTTTATATTTCTACGAAAATTTAGAAACGTTTGTACGTGATTGGAAAAATCATTTCTGAATGTGATCATTCCATCGTTAATTGTTGTTATTGCTGTTACCGTCGGAATGTTGCTATCGTCGACGTATTTTTTTGTTGCTGCGTCAAAATCTGTTTCTGGTGTTCTGAGATCATTAATACCATTATTATTCATATTGAGATATGCACGTATTATACCACCGCGCACTAACACATACTTAGATTCTTGATCATCAACGTATTTTATTGTTGCTGCGTCTAATTCTGCAGCTGGGTCTCCAAGGTATGTAATTTTATTCTTGTTCATGATAATATGACCTGTAACTATCCCACCTATTTTATCAAGTTTGTTATCATCAACACATTTCAACTGCAAATAACTTACCGCTTGAGTTTGATTTAATTTTGCTGGTGGATAACTGGTCTCCAAATTTATAATTTTTTTTCCTGACATATCTAAGTTACCGCTTAAAATTCCACCAGATTTATCTAGTTTATTATTGTCGACTAATTTAAGTTGTGCACAACTAACAGCTTGTGTATTAACGACATTTATGGGTGGATAATCTGTTTCTAACTCTAGTACTCGTTGATTTGACATAAACAAGTTTCCCGTCAATCAACCTTACCGTCTGTTATTGTTGTACTTTCAACCGATGAATCTCCTACTAATGTTCCAAATTTTGTATAATAGCTCATTATTTATTTATAGTCTGACAATTTTTTTATATAACATAAAATTGTATAACAATAATGGCAAAATCGTCGATATTAAACTTTGATACAGAGCGATTGGTGAAACATAAACATGAAAACGAACTTCCAGATTGTCATTATCTTATTGTTGGAAGAACTGGATCGGGGAAAACAAACTTGCTTATGAATTTACTTCTCGGAGATAATTTTAACTACGATCGAGTTTATATTTACACGATTAACCCGCAGCAAGATAAGTACGAGCTACTTAACAATTATAATGACAAACTTCGTGATGATCTTGAAGCTGGCGAAGATTTTTTTATTATCAAACAACCAGAAGAACTTGTCCCAGTTAATCAACTTGATTCGTCCGAACACAAGATAGTTGTTTTTGATGATATTCCGCTAAACAACGAAGAAATGAATAAAATAAGATCATATTTTTCACTGTCGCGAAATAAAAAATGTAATTCTATTTATCTCGCCCAAGGTTTTTATAATGTTGACAGATTTATTAGGCGAAATACTGGTTGTTTTATATTATTTCCAGGACTTGACAATGTTGACGTTAGAAATATCGCGAACGAGCAATGTGGCGATGTAACAAAAGATAAATTTATTGAATTATATCATCAAGCAACGGCAAATAAATATGACTTTTTTTTGTTTGATAAATTAACAAATGATACGAGTAAAATGTTTCGCTGTTGTATTGAAAAATATCTACAATAATTTTGATAGAAAATAGTATATAATTAATGGAAAGACAAGCAAAGTACAGAAAACATATAGAAAATCTAAAAAAACTTGCACAATCTCAGGCAAAATTTAAGCAGCAAGTACAGCAAGCACGACGTGGCCAAGTGGTTGCAGAAGAAACAGCAGCAGCCGTTCTCAAACCAGTTACTGAAGCTTTACTAGGAAAACAACCTGAATCTGGTCCACTATTAGAAGAAGAACTTAAAAAAAGACAAGAAAAAGGTTTAGTAGGATTGATCAAAGAACAACAAGAAGCAGCTGCTGGAAGAATTATTGCTAGATCTGATGCGGAGAAAATAAGATTAGCTGAGGCACTTGTAGCAAATATAGCTGATCCTGCTGCAAGAAGAACTGAGCTAAGAAGGTTGCTGAATAATCCACTGGAACTTCAACAAAGATTAGCAGAAGCAACAGTAGTTAGACCAACTGAGAGAATGTTAGAACAAAAAGAACTTAGAAGAGAGAGGGAAATTACAGAAGAAAAAAGAAGATTTGAATATAATTTAGCAAATATAGATAGCAAAATAAGAAATGACGAGTATGAAGACTTTAATAAAAAATATAGTGAATTTAGTGGTGTGAGAATACACAATGTTAGAAAAGATGATTTTGAAGCAGACGAAAAAATTGAAGAGCTAGAAAAAATAAAAGAAGAGAGTAAGAAGCATTTAGACAAGGTAGTTTTAGAAAATAGAAATTACTATGATAGCATTAAATTATATCGACATGGAATTATCGCTGATCTTTATATTAAGGCTATTAATAATATAAGAAATAACCAATACAATAGTTTTCATAGTAGTGGTTTATATAAAGAAGCAAAATTATTGGATGAAAGAATAGAAGAATCAGCATATACACTGCAAGCTCCTATAATGACCGGAGAAGATTTACAAAAATCAGTTGAGGAAGAGAATGAAAATTATCGTAAAAATATAAAAACCAAGCAAAACAAAAAATAATGGATTCGGAATATTTTGGTTTTATGGAAGATTATAAAATTTCTGACGTTGATAATAAGTATAATTGAGAAAAAGATAAATACGATAATCTCATTAAAAAATTAAAAGATATCATAGCAGAAAGTGAAGGAGCTTATAAAGAAATTAATACAGCTGAAATAAAAGAAGTTGAAGAACTTTTTGAAAAAGCTAGAAATAATACTATTGCTAATGTTTTTAAAACTACTGCAAAAAAATTTAGAAATAAAAGATATGCTAAAGAAGGAAGATACACTTTTAAAACATTATTTGAATATTATGATGATGATCGCTTAAAAAAACTTTTAGCAGAAGATAGAAAAACAGGAACTGGAGTTAGAATATTTTCATCAGTTACTGAAATGATAGGCAGATTAATGTTATTGATATCATCAAAAGAAGCTGGAAATGTTGGTGCTGAAATTGACAATGAAATTATTGACATACTTAATAATTTGATATCAGAATATTTATTAACATCTGACGAATACGAAAATATACATCGCGATTTAATCGCGGCGATTTAATTTTATAAATTTGTGTAATGATTTAATATAACAATTTTATATAAAAAAAAATGTCAGCAACATTATTACTAGATTCTAGCCAATCTGATAAAGATAGCGCAAATTTTGCAGTAAAATATATTCCGCCAATAGAACTAGATCGTGAAAAACAATATGAAATTGGACTAATTTCCTGTACTTGCTGGCATGCTATCGCTAATGTAAAAACTGGAGTAAATGATGAATTTACATTTAACATTTACTATTCCTATACGTACTTCACCATTTGTCACGTGGAAAACAATTAAATTCCACAAGGAGCTTATAATGTCACTGATCTAAATAAAATAATAAAAGAACTAATAACAAAAAATAAAGGTATAGCTGATAATTTTGAGCTTACACCAAATTATAATACGTTACGCGCTAGAATGAAATTAAAAGATATAACAATTAGTCTTGTATCGCAAACAAGTATCGCGTCACTAATAGGATTTTATAATTATGTATATCCTGCTCTTAATCGTGATAATCCCGAAACGTATGACGGTCAACTGCCAGTAAATATAACTGATGTAAACACAATATTGGTAAATTGCTCTATTGCATCTGGATCTTACTCAGCCTTAGGTAGTAAAGGACAAACAATATACAGTTTTTCACCAAAAGTTCCACCAGGATCTCTTATGCAAATTAGTCCACGTCAGGTTATTTATTATCCGTTAAACGTTGAAAATCAAATAACAGAAGTAAATATGCAATTGACAGATCAGTCTGGAAGACAGTTAGATCTTAATAATGAAGTTGTTACTTATTATTTACACTTACGAGAACAATAGTAAACATATTTTTCTAAAACAATAAAATTATGCAACCTCAGATATAATGAAACAGAGAAAAAAAGTTTATCGAAGAAAAATAGTAGGAGGATTTTTGGGAAATATATTTACTAAAATTATAGAAAATTTTCCAGGAATAACTCATAAAGTTGCACCAATTGCACTTGACGCATCAAAATCTTTTGCAACTGGAGCTGCATCTGCAGCTGGAACTGCTGTTGGACAAAAAATAGCTGATAAAATAAAAGGCGGTATACCGACAATCAAACAAGCTATTTCAGAAATCTCACCAACAAAAGAAACTCAACGCGCAATGATAACAACGACAAAAAAACTTTTATCACCACGAAGAGAACAAATTATACAAAAATTAATATCTAAAGTAACAACACCGCAATAATTTTGTATAACCTAATAAATAAAAAAATGTCTGTAAAAAGTTATCTCGATTTAGCAGAAATTTATGACACAGACGACACAGTAACAGAATTTGAATATGTTGAATATCTCGATGAAAATTCTAACGAACCTAATAAGGCTGGCGTCAGAACATTTAATACTCGAGACGAGGACGTATTTCTACTTCCTCATAAAGCAATGTTGGAAGTTCGTGGCCAGATTATGACAGTAGCTGTTCCACCTGCCTAAATTGCAGCTAACGCAGAAGTAGCTCTTATAAATAATGGTTGGTGTTTATTTAAAGGTGCTCGATATCAGCTGGCCAATCAAACTGTCGATGATATTTCAAATCACTTACAAGTTGCAAGTACAATATTAAATACTATTTCGTTTTCCGATGATTACTCCAAATCAACTGCAACTAATTTGACGTGGTTTAAAGACACCAGAATTGGAAATGCGGCATCTGTAGAATTTATTCCAAGGACAGCAGTTGCAGCTGGAGCTGATGCAGCTGGAAGTGCTGTAAATGTGAGAAATTTTCTTATCGCTAATGCTGCCAATTTTGGTATAGCCGCACCAGCTGCAAATGCTGATGCAGACGCTACAAGAGTCTCACTTACTACTGTTTGTAATAATCTTGGTATAACGCCACCAGGAGCAGCAGCTGATGGAACTGCAATGTTAGCTATAGTTAAAGCCAATATAGTAGGTTTTAAAAGTGCACGTTATAATGAAGGTCATGCTAAGAGAAAGGCACTTGCGGCAAAATCACGTCAAATTACAATGATGTTACCGTCAAGCACAGTATTTGGATTTTTTAGGGACTATAATAAAGTATTTCGTGGAGTTAAATGTACTCTTATTTTAGATCGATCAGAACAAAACGACTGCATGTTTAGGTTAGGTGGAACTGAAATATAATTTGTCATAAACAAACTTGCACTGTGGATGCCACAAATAACTCCGTCTATCACTAAAATGGCAGAATTAAATGATATGATGCAAAAACACACAAACAGAATTTATTTTCAGCAACATAAAATATATCAAACAGCACTTCCAAATACCACCGACTACACATGGCGAGTTACAACAACATCAAGTGAACAAAATCCACGGCAATTATTTGTTGTATTTCAGAGACAAGCTCGACGTAACAACCAGGAACAAAATAATGGAATATTTGATAGCGCTAATGTTAGACGAATATATGCTATAATAAATTCAAAACAATATCCAGAACGAGCGATAGAATGCAATTTTGCAGATGATGAGAATAAAAACATTACTAGACCGTACATGTATTTACTCGACTCAATGCAAAAATATCAAGATGCTGGAGATGGATCTCAGATATCATTAGAGGAATTTCGTACACTTTATCCAATATTTTATTTTGATGTTAGTAAACATAGCGAGCGAGCTGTAGACAGCACAGCTGATATTGAAAGTACTTGGACACTAGGAGGAGCTCCAGCTGTACCATTTTATGTGTATGCGTTAGTAATAAGCGATAGATTTGTTACAATTGACTCTGTTGGTGGTAAAATGTCAGTCCAAATTTAATCTGTAACTTTAATATAAGATGACAAAATATATTGTAAAAGAAATATATTTAACTGATGGTCAAGTTAAAAAATTAGCTGCTGCTGTTGCAAAGAAGAGGCAGGTTTCATTAAAGGTCAACCCTAACACCAAAGGTGTTTCGGGTACTTTAACAAAATTAATGTTAACCAAAAAACAAGTAAATAAATATAACCGAAGCAAACCTTTTGTTTTAAATTTAAGTGCTGCACAAATAACTGCGATGGCCCACCGCATTGCGGTGGAGGGTGGTTTCTTCGGTCCGGCACTATCTGTAATGGTCAGAACGTTAATACCTAAAATTTTACCAGTGTTAGTTACATTAGGATTAGCAGCAGCGTCTGGAGCAGTATCTGGCGCAACGGAAAAGGCAGTTGAAGGTCATGGAATAAAGAAAATTTTCGCATGAATGTCGATGGTAATAATTTTATGAGACTGATAAATATAATGCCCAGAAGAAAAACAGCAAAAAGAAAGACAACGACGAAAAGAAAGACGACGATGAAAACAAAGACACAACCGAGGAGAAAAGGTGGATTTATTACAATAGCCCCGTTACTAGCAGGATTGGCGGGAAGTTTACTGCCAAATCTGTTAGGAGTAGGACGAGGACTAATGTTGCCAGGAACAAGGAGATGAAGTCTGCGTTAAATAATTTTGATATACTTGACAAACTAAAAAAAGTAAAAACTTTTAGTGGAGTTTAAAGATGAACTTACAGCGATTCCATCGCTAGCATCTCCAGGTTCATGCGTTATAAATATACAAGATTTTAATGACGGATCTGGTACACATTGGATAGCTGTTTTTGATAACAATTATTTTGACTCGTTCGGAATTCCACCAAGTGACGAAATAAAAAAACATACATGAGTAGAATTCCAGAGACAAAATCTCCAGAGACGAAGTCTCTTGCGAAAATAATAAATTATTCGTCTAATCAAATTCAACCAGTTGGAACTTCCGCTTGTGGATATTATTGTGTAATGTTTATTAAACAGATGACCGAAAATCCAGATTTTTTAAAAGTTTATTTTGCAATTTGACAAACAACCTTCTCACGCTAATGATGAGATTGCATTAAATTTTATCTAAACTCACTGATATACAATGTCAACATATTGTCTTAAGTGTAAAACTAAAACAGAAAATAAAGATGAAAAAACAGAAAAAAACAAAAAATAATAGAATAATGCTGAAAAGTATTTGTGCAATCTGTGGAAAAAGAAAAAGTATGTTTTTACCAAAAACAAAGTTGTCCGGAGCGGGTTATCCAGAAATTATTTTAGTAGACGACTGAAACAATATTATCTGAAAAATTTGTCAGTTATAAAATAAATAATGACATGCGAGTGCGATTGTGATAGAGATTTATGTCTCGAGCAAAATAAAATTGTTGCATGTTGTCAGAAATGCAAAAACAGAGAAATAATTGGAACAGGTATAGATATACATAAATTTATTGGAAAATTGCCAAAACCAAAAGGCGGTTGGACATTGCCAGGTTATAAATATACTGGACCTTATAATCCTCTTGAAAAACAACTTGACGAAAACGATAATCCACTGCCAGGACAAGAGCCTTACAATCAAGTTGATGCAATAGCAATGCGCCATGATATCTGCTACAGAGATATTGAACTTTCAGACAACGAAGAAAATAAACACAGCTGCGATAAAGTGATGTTAGACGAACTTCGTGATATGAAACCTGTAAATATGCGAGAAAGTGTTGACCGAAGGCTGGTCCAGGGTTTTATTGGAGCAAAATATAAATTAGGTCTCGGAAAAGAATTATATGATGATCTTGCCTTAGAGCTACACAGACGTTAAAAAAAAAGTTTCCGCGACGTAAAGTTGTCGCAAATGCCGTTGATGATATCTGGGCGATAGATTTAGTTGATATCTCAAATCTAGCTCAGATATCTTTTTAATGTTGTAGATGTTTTTAGCAAATACGCGTTTAGTATACCCGTTTCAGATAAAACAGGGACATCGATGACTGATGCGCTGAAACAAATTATTGTTAACACAGAAAGAAAACCAAATAGAATCTGGACTGATCATGGAGCAGAATTTTTTAATTAAAAATTTGAACAGTTTTTAGAACAAAATAACATTAAAAAATATGTTACAGGAAATGGGGGAAAAAGCGTCATCGTTGAAAGATATAATCGCACGCTCAAAAAAAAAAAAAAAAATCCACAAGTATTTGACAGCTAAAAATACGAATAAATATATTGACAATTTACAGAAAATTGTTGACGAGTACAATAACACGAAACACAGATCCCTTTCGCTAGGCAAAAGTAAAATGTCGCCAAACGACGCGATTGCAAATCCAATATTAGCAAACGAAAATATGTACCGCAGACATAAATTTAAAGTTGGTGATAAAGTTAGAATTTCTTTGACCAAAAAAAACATTTGATATACTCATAACTGGAATGAAGAAGTGTTTGTTGTTGATAAAGTACTTTTAACAATACCAGTTACATACTCGTTGAAAGATTTATTAGGTGAGCCTGTAACTGGCAGTTTTTACGAGCAAGAACTTCAGAAAACAGAACAAGATATATTTGTTATTGAAAAAGTTATTAAAAAGCGCGGCAACAAAAGTTTAGTCAAATGGCGTGGATATAGCGATAAATTTAATAGCTGGGTACCAACTAAGTCGATGAAATCGACTGCGATTGAATAATATTATTATAAATTTCTTCGTATTTTATTAGCACTGATTTACATTTTACTGGTTTACATAAAGAAATTAAATGTAATTTTCTTGCACCATCGACTGGCATTAAATTAAATATTTTAACAAAAATAAAATCGTATTTTATATTTCTTTGTTGTCCAGTTATTTTTACGTTTAAAAAGGGTTTTATAAGCTGCCAAAATATTTGATGCTCGGCAACAGTAAAATTAAATTTTATTATTTTTTTAGCAATATGGTACTTAACATCATATCGTCCAGTTGTTGGTCTGCTTAAATGTTTTTTACTAACAACAACATCATCATCTTCTTCGTCATAGTTATGCAAAATATCATTTTCAGTATAACCAGCAAATCTGTCATTAGTAATATTTTCTAATGTAAAATTTGAAACTGAAACAAAATCTCCCGAATATAGTTTAGCCAGTCTCTCAATTAAGTTCATTATTATAATAATCTTTTATCTAATTAATAAATAATAAGATGTTCGGAGAAATAAAATATCATCAAAGAGTTAATATATTAAATCACAAAGAATCAGCTGAGGCAATTCGAAATTGTTTGTTGGTGTTATGATAACATTAGGCGAATCTGACAAATTTTTATTAACAGCAGCAGACAAAATAAAACTCGATACAAATAAAATGATGACATTACGATTTAATCGCGACGATGTTATGGAATTTAGTCATAATTGTCTTACTCGAAATGATATAGAAAATATCATTAGTTATCGTATTTAAAATTAAATCTATCAAATGTCAACATTGACGTTGCTGATTTTGTTACATTATCAGCTACAAATTTTATTGCACGTGGATCAATTTTATGATATTTTGCCGCAGATGCTATTGAGTTAAATTTTATTTCTTCTCCAGTTTCGAGATTTATTGAAATTATTTGTCTGGTTGGATTTTTAAAATTAGAACCATCAAAACCGGCTCCACGTCTTGTGTTTTCTTTTGGCGTAACTAAATCTAGGTTTTCCAAATGATTATCTGTTTTAATACCATTTTTATGATCAACATCTAAACCATTAGGTATTAGTCCGTTAAAAGTTTCAAACACAAAACGATGATATTGATAATGAACAAAATTAGTTTTTGTTCCACGTACATTAACACCAAGATATCCATTTCTTTTTAAACTTCCAATAACTTTTTTTGTTCTTATATGTCTAATAATTCCCTTGTCATTTGTCTCGTATAAATCAAATACTGGATGAGGTTGAAATTCATTTTGTAATGATAAATTTTCAATATTATCATCAGCAACTGCGCTATTTACTCGATAAACTCGTTGTCCTTCTGGAATATCGTTGCAAAACAAAGTATAAATAAAATCTTTTCTAAACATTTTAATTCTTTCTGTATTATCGCCTTTTACTGAAATTAATACACCAGCTGGTGTTGATATGCCAACAGATTTTTTAGATTCTATATTAATAACAGAACCTAACATATTTGCTGCATATAAATTGTACTTTGGGTGCACATGATAAAATTCTTGCTCTTCCGCTGTCAATCTCAGATATCTCAAAATTTCTGTCATTATACTATGAGGTTTTTCATATCTCTAATTAGGAATCTTAAAAAACAAAATTCAATTTATACTATAAGGTTTTTCATATCTCTAATTAGGAATCTTAAAAAAAAAAATTCAATTAAATATAAAATATTACTATATATATATATAATGTTAAAATTGCGAGATATTGCTAAAAAGAACATTATCAAAACAGAAAAAAATTGCTTCAGCATTTTCTGGTTACGATAATAGTTACAAATTTGATGAACAAAATATTTTAGCAAATTTTAACTCCAAAAATTTATTTCATCTTTTGCAACCTGTTATATCAGAAGAACTTGCGGCTCATAAAAGTATCAAACTTATAGTCCAATATCATACGATTTTATCAAAGTTACACGCAGTTGATGATATACTTGATGTAATTTTTGAAACAAAAAGTTTTGACAGCGAAATTTCAGAACCATATTTAACAGCAAAATCAAGAAAAACATTAACTGGAACAAACATTGCCATGGTCGCCGATGAAATACATCAAGAAATAAACAAAACATTAGAAGAATTTACTTCATCAGGATCAGGTTGGAAATTTGAAATGATAAAAGAAGTTTTATTTCACACAGCAAAATATAACGTACTTCGCGGTAGTTTGTACGTCGATCTCCCTCAAAAAATTAAAAACAAAAAATGCTGCATAAATGTCAAAAACAATGATGACAAATGTTTTCAATGGTCTATTCTTTCTGCAAAACATCCTCAGTGTGATTACCTCGGCAGAATTGAAAAGTATTTGCCATGCAAAGACGAACTAAATTTTTTAGGACTAACTTTTCCAGTAGCAGAAAATCATATACGAAAGTTTGAAAAACAAAACAGTATCTCAGTAAATGTTTTCGGACTAGATGAGCGAGAAAACGTTTATCCGAGATATATCTCAGAACATGCTACACAAAATACGATAAATTTATTATTTTATCAGGGACATTATTGTTGGATAAAAAAACTTTAACGGCTTAGTTGGCAGACAGAACAGTAAAAATAAAAATAAAAAATA
>JAECUM010000846.1:0-187999 GCA_016617855.1 Megalonaias nervosa | reverse complement strand
CAGACCAGGTACACCGAAAAGTGAAAATGTTTAACCACGCCTACAAATGGATAGGAGAGCGAGTGCTGTCTGCCCGGCCGTACGATATCACCAGCACAAGTAGCACGGAAATTGCGGTCACCCTACCAAAGGAGAAAAGGTTTATCCTAATGCACGTGCGAGACACAGATTTCACAATCGTTGCAGCAGTACAGACAGGGGCCAAATGCTGGGGAATCAATTACTGCAATCATACCTTTGCCGTGTGCTGTTACGGATCACCTCCGTGTATAAAACTAATGTCGCGTGACGGACGAGAGTTGAAGGTAATCAGTAAGGACACAATGGGGCACAATCTATTCTTCTTCCCAGAGTACATTGTGGTCGACAGGAGCAATACATGCATGTACGTGACTGATCGATACAAGAAATCGGTGACAGCTCTAACCACGCTTGGAGACAAGCTGTGGGAGGTCAAGTATGATGGCCTGAAGATGCCGAAGGGAATCGCGCTGCACGGGACTCGGCTGTTTGTTGCCGGGTGCAAGTCTCACAACGTGATGATGATCTCAACGGACGGACAGATTATGGGTGAGGTAGTAGTGGAGGGAGTATCCAACCCACATAAACTGGTCCTGAGCCCCGGGGCTGACAAACTACTGGTCACACAATATGCCATGACACTCATTGACGTGGAGAAAAATACCGTCAAGATTTTTTCCTTGCCTTGGTAAATAAGTCCGTTTGGACTCGTACATAGACGTGAGAGTTACATTCGATCCGACAGAGCCAGGCCATTAGACTAATTGAGTGGCACATAAGTACAGTCAAGACTATTAAATGAATGCCGCCCTGTTTAATACCAAATCAGGAAGAAATATAACAAGAGGACATATATTCGCAAGATATAAACATAGATGTCCCTATAAAATAAACATAAAATGTACCAGTTAAAGAACTGAAGAAAGTCATCGAACTGAATGTGTCCTTTTGAAGATTCGGTGTGTAATTTTAAGAAAAATATAATTCTTTCGTTACCAGGATTGTCGGACTTAAATTCATTCCTTCTGCTCTTTCAATCATTTAAATTATTCAATGATACGTATGTATTGTGTGCATATTTTCTAAATGCGGTTATGTCGTTTGTTTTAATGTCAACGTTATTTCGTCAATTTAGAAATTAAAGTGTCTCAGTGTATACTTTCATTACTGTTTCATAACATGTGTTTAGTAATATATCTACCTCCATCTATCTATATGAACATAAGTGGAGAGGGCGGCAGCGGTGTGATCCAACTCCAAAGTTTCGAGAGAATGCGTGTTAGTCAGACCATGTACTTATCTTAATTGTCTTATGTCATTAAGTTTGTAGATGATACTTCCGTGAAATTTCACATTAGTACTCTCCACTCATCATCCTGAATATTTTACGCGCATATTCTTAAGAACCAAGACGTAATGTCAGAAAATTTTGGCATATTTTGAAAGGCTAATAACTCCATTAACCCATCACAATATCCATGGTTTCCAAGACACCGCAACCCAACTCCTCTCTCTCTCTCTCTCTCTCTCTCTGTCTCTCTCACAGTGATTTATCTAATTATTATATCAATATACCGGTAAATTTCAACCACTCACCCATCTACCTACCCACCTATCTTTATATCTATGTACATGCGCGTATAACTGTCTGTATATATGTAATTCATTCAATTTATCTATCTGTGCATTTGTCTGTATGACCGTCTGCATTCGTAAACTGTTATACACTATCTCATTCACAGTGCATGTACTATTTATATCTTTACAAAAATACACATAAAAGTAAAATATTAAATACATCACAAACGTTTTATGAAAGACACGTCAAACTTTGTAAACTTTATTGGAGACGACATTTTTTAAATGTGAGTTATTGTAGTGTTAATAACATTCAAAATCCGTTCTATAAAATTATATAAGCCAGTAAAAGCATCACTCAAATTCCATTACATAAAATTGCATAAGCCAATACAAGTAGCACTCAAATTCCAATACATAAAATTGTATAAGTCAGTACAACAGCACTCAAATTCCATTCTATAACTTCATTACAAAAAAAATTGTATAAGTTAGTACAAGTAGCATTCAGATTCCATTCTATAAAAATGTGCTCATTAGTACAAGTAGCACTCAAATTCCACTCGTTAAAATTGTATGTCAGTACAATTAGTACTCAAATTCCATTGTACTGAATTGTACTGGTACAAGTAACATTGAAATTCCATTCTTTAAAATTGTACAAGTAAGTACAAGTAACACTAAAATTCCAGTCTATAACATTTTTAGTCAGTTAAAGTTCTCAAATTCCACTCTATCAAATTCCATTACGTGAAATTGTATGCCAATACAAACAGCACCCAAATTCCGTTCTATAAATTTTATTTGGTCAGTAAAAGTAGCACTCAAATTTCATTCCATAAAATTTTGTATTAGTACCAGTACCACCCAAATTTCATTACGCAAAATTGTATAGCACAAGTAGCACTCAAATTCCATTCTATTAAATTGTATTAATCAGTACAACTAGCACTCAAATTCCATTCTATAAAGTTGTATTAATCAGTACGAGTAACACTAAAATTCCACTCTATTAGATTGTATTAGTACAAATTGCACTCAAATTCCATTATATAAAAATGCATAAATCAGTACAATTAGCACTAAAATTCCAGTCTATATAATTTTATTAGTCAGTAAAAGTAGCACTGCAATTCCACTCTATAAAATTGTATGTCTGTACAAGTAGCACTCAAATTCCATTACATAAAATATATAAGTCAGTACAGGTAACACTCAAATTCCATTACATAAAATTATATTAGTACCAGTAGCACTTAAATTCAATTACGTAAAATTGTATTAATACAAGTAGCACTCAGATTCGATTGTATTAGCCAGTACAAGTAGTACTCAAGTTCCATTCTATTAAAGTGTATCAGTACAAGTAGCACTCAGATTCCATTCTGTAAAATTGTACAAGTCAGTAAAAGTAGCACTCACTTAGTACACTCGAATTCCATTCTATAAAATTATCTTAGCCACTATAGGTAGCATTTAATTTCCATTCTATACATTGAATTTAGTCAGTAAAACTGGCACTCAAATTCATTTCTACACAATTATATTTGTCAGTACAAGTGGCACTCAAACTCCATTTTATGCAATTGTATAAGTCAGTACAAGTATCACTCAAAGTTAATTCTTTGCAATATTATTAGTCAGTAGAACAGACACTCAAAGTCAATTCTATAAAATTGTAATAATACAAGTAGCTCTCAAGTTCCGTTCTATACAGTTATATAATTCAGTACAAGTAACATTCAAATTCCATTCCGTGAACAAGTGTGCTATTTAGATATTATATTGTCTTCTTATTTACGGAACATGTTAATACTGGATCAGATAGTAAAATTCATAAACTGTATATTGTCGCATGTAATTATATATATATATATATATATATATATATATATATATATATATATATATATATATATATATATATATACAGTAAATAACTTATCTTCTTTTCTTTCCACTTAGCTTTTAGTTTTAAAATGAATGCAACCTTTTCGTCTATTGTTTTAAGTTGTTGTTTTCACTACTAAGTAACGAGACATGACTATTTTGTTAGAGATCGCCATATTAGATGACGGCGTAAATTACAGGTATGTGAATATGTACTCTATTTAATACTCTGTGAAAATATAATTTCCATCAAATTAACTTAAATAACAATTTGCGAATGAGTTAAATTGAAGTTTAGGAAAAACAAATATTATTTGAACAATGATTTGTTAACTGTAATTTCCTCGTAGCTTTTATTTGTTCAAATTTTCTTCTGCTCTTGTAAAAAAAAAAATAACATGGCATTCATAATTCTTTTTTTATGTTAACATCAAGTTTGTCCAATTTATTTCTCATCATTTGTGGTTTATATGCATTAACTACGAAGACAATATTTTTTTATTTTTTTTATTTTTCCACCCTTCCAATAAGAGTTTTTGGCTGGGGGTGGGGTATTTATTTTTCTTGCTCTATTTCTTTACTCTTTCTGTTTTTATTTGTTTGTTTGTTTGTTAACGGTTCTTGTACAACAAGCCAACCACTAAGCTATTGACATAAATGACTTCCTATTAACTTGATCAGGATTAACAAATGCAAGCGATGTTGCCTGGTCAATGAACAGAAATAGGCGATTTTTCCTGCTCGCAGCGTATTACACTTCCCCGGGCAAACCCTCGTATGCTTATTTGACGCACCTGGAGGTCCTAGGCAAAGGGCATGGCTTACTCTAAAAGAAAGCAGTTAGTTGTTACATTGTATTTATTCGCTAATAAGTAATAAAACCCAAATGTTAACGACTCACTCATATGACAATGGGTGTAACTTTATTTCACTTACGTCGCAATACACAAGATGTGAGGTAAACATAATAGTAACCCACATTACATGCATGTACATCAGCCATGGACGACACAATGTTGTTGTTTTAATGTTATTGTTTTTGTTGTTTTGTTTTTGTAGCAGAGGCAAAATAACTCATATTAACAGCAGTATGAACAAATACAAAATTGCATGAATATCTCCATACAGCCATCTATGGATGCTGATATAATTAGAAGGAAAGGTAACATTTTTTAAGAAACATGAAAGAAAAATAAATATATGGTAAACACGTACTTTACAATGATGAAACCAAGAGATCGTTTGAACTAGCCATTACTGGTAATATTATTTTTCTGATTTTATTGAAAGAAACAACAGCAAAATTAACAATATACCATAAGCAAAATTACGATGAAATTTGGGTTTCGAACTAATGAGAGTATATGGAAGATAAATAACAACACAGAGATGGAAATTAAATACATCTGTACTATGTTTGCATGAATCTCATATAAACGCAGAAATGCTAGCTTAATGCCCCCACCCCCACTCCACCCCGCAATAGTGAGACGTAGATTGTCAATGCATAAAAGTCGAATAAGACAAGATCTGGTGGAGAGAGAGGCAGAAGGAAAATCAAAGCGAGTCGAGGTGAATGGACTGAGAATAGTCTGATGTTGAATATGAGAAACTTTTCATTTTTAGACTGTGTGTGTCTGTCTGGGGCTCTGGGATGAGGGTCAATGGATAGATGAACAAATAATTAGGGAGTGAGTGAAGGAAAGTAATGAAAAATGGTACTGCGTATTAATTCATACGGACTGGTTTGTGTAAAATTTCTTTCGTTTAGGGTTTATTTTAGTTTTGTTATAACCAGTCCAGTCTGTTCTTACTGAATACTGACATTTTTGTTAAGTTATTATCATAGTAATGTGACAATGAATGCTAGAACAAGTCGCTGTCAGCATCAAATCATCCGGATCGTTATGGGACATGAAGTGTCTTGTCATGATCTACATTTTCCGATGCTTGTTGATCAAAATCGATTTACTTTGATGATTATACTTTTGTTATATACCAATAAATTTTCAGAAAATTTAATAAAACCACTATGTTAACTTAGAAAGAAATGGAACTTTTTCAGTACGAACTTCATCCTCAAGCAAGAACCGAATCACACATTAATCAGCGTATATTCGCATTAATATCGCAGTTCAGGGACAAAACGTTGAAAAAAGTCACTAATTTTTCACTGCGATAAATGTCAGTGACACAAATTCTTAGACGCATGGCGAGGTGGGGCATCAGACCCATTTATGTGCTTTATAGTTACTGTGCAGTTCTCAAAATGTGCGTCACGGAAGATTTTAATGGCTGAATCTCTCTCTCTCTCTCTCTCTCTCTGTGTGTGTCTCTGTCTCTCTCCTACGCCAGACTAAACACGGTGTGAGAGGTTCCGTAGAGACTTATTATAAGCGGTCTCCGCACCCAATACCAGAATAGTATATGTTTACCACTTTGTCCCTTCCAGAAAGGCCGCCCCTTTCAAAAACGTCTTCAATTCAGTGCAGAAGGGATTGCTGTACAACAGGGCGATCCACTTACTGTAATCATTTTGTGCGCTTTAAAAATATATTTTTGAGTATATACCGCTTAAAAAATGACACTCTCTCCTAGAGTTCACTGAAATCCGCTTTATTTAGATGGAGCAAATTATAATTTATTCTTGAAGAGAATTTACAAGAAAAATAAAGAGCGAAATCTTATGCTGGGCTCCATAAATGTCAAATTGACCGCTTCCTTTTTTTTTTTTTTTTTATGCACTAGATGACCCTTACACTAAAAAAAAATTAAATTGCGGTCTTTCACAAGTACCGGGTGCTCCTTTATGATCCATATACCAATATTTGTCACGTGTTCCAAATCAAAGTTCCGGAACTAATCTCTTTTCCTTTACAACATACACAGCTATCAAAGCTCAAAAACAGATCGCAATCGTAACATAGGAAGACATGAGAGAACAGGCGGAGCGCATGCTTCATTTGAAAACCGGTTGTCTTGATCCCTTGACTAGTTTTTATTAAAACCATTAACCGATAAACTTTCCATTCCGTATATCCATTGTTCAAAAGACAAATGATTGAAACGATATACATTCATATTAGTTGTCTCTATTCAGTTGTCTTTACAGAGACGAAACCATTGGAACTCGCCGTCATTGTATTTAAGCGTAAAATTACTCGTGGGAAAGAAACTCAACAATTTGGTCACGGGTTATTGTGGACCTTGTTATTTTTCCTGTATTTAATGTGAAGACAATTGATTTTTTGCGCTGTAGACCAACATGTTCCCTGAGTAAAAAGAAAATGGATATTATCAATTAGAATTCCGTTAATATCCAACCTGTGCGGACCTCTCAACGAAACACTTTAAAGGCTCAGAAAACAGGCCCATATGTTGGCAAAATACGTTATTTTATAATGATCCCAAAATTAAAACATCGTTTCCTCTTCTGTCCTGACACTCGACTATTTAGGTCAAGAGGTTGAAGCCAATGGTAGAACGAGAAAGCGGTTAAGTGGAACCTTGCCCAAGTTCCTGTTAAATCACCATTCGAAGAGAAACATAAACTTGGCAATTGAAATGAAAATAACCTTCTCAAAACTGAATTCTCCGATAAAAATATTGGATTCACTGCAGCGTAATGTGTTGATTTTTTAAAAATGATCATGTCATTGAAGATTATGAGTAATATATATATATATATATATATATATATATATATATATACACACACACACACACACACACTGACAGCCACGATAACTGCGTTCTTCAAAGAGAGAGAGAGAGAGAGAGAGAGAGAGAGAGAGAGAGAGAGAGAGAGAGAGAGAGAGAATCATTTCAAATGCTTTCTTTTTCAAGAGTCATATGCAAAGACTGAACTGGTTAACCTAGTGTCTGAAGTTAGAAAACTCATGAACATGGAAGGTGACGAAATTCTGAAAGAACATAATTACTTTCAAGTCGTGCGTTTTTGTTTATTTTTTCACTGTGTTTATCAGTTGCACGTACTTGTTTAGAGCGAGCACCTCAACAATGGATGCTTTTGTCAGTAGTTCATGTTTTTGTCCGGATTTCGAGTATGAAGAGGGTAGCTTGTTTTACCTATATAAAGTGAACGGTGATTTACAGCTAAACATTATATTATGTTATGCAAAGTATCGAGGCTACCGGTTATTGACAATTCGCTAAGTTAGGCCAGATATCACCCGTTCATCGCTTTAATTTCTGTTTTTGATACTGAATGTTTTTGATGAACGGGATAAGATTATTTTTAGTGCTATCATTTCCACTCTTCCAAATATGCAGGAATGGAAGTTAAAATACTATTTTACATACATAGAGTCAGTCATGAGAATGTTTTCAAAAGACTACTGTGTTTGTGAGCAGTGGGAACAAACGTCAGTCGCTTGTCAATGTTACATTATGATCACGTCAAGCACTCCTTCGCAGCAAGTCTCTGTTCACTGTACGCTTGTATACATATCGTTACACAATCAGTCAATGAACATGACAATACCTATGTTTCTAAACATTTCAAATAATAAATTTGTAAATATTTCAGAATGCAGAGAGGCGGACGGCGGAACTAAAACTAATTGCTCTCCGCATCCAACACAATGACGTCATCCCAGGAGAATCTCCACTCGGACTTTTTTACATGTAAGATCTGTAAAGATGAGTTCAGTGACCCGCGGTCCCTACCATGTCTGCATTCCTTCTGCAAGAAATGCATCACTGACTTTATCATCAAATCCACTAAAGGACAAAGAGCACCCCAGGGATTCAGTTGCCCCATATGCAAGCGCTTCGTAGACGCCCCGGACGCCCATCAGCCGCCAAACATTTGGGCGGACCTTCTGCCGGAGAGTCACCTGATCACCAGCCTGATGAACGGCATCAAACTGAGAAATGACGTGAGCAGGTGTGACCCTTGCTACAGGAGGAAGGAGAAAGTAATCGCGTCTAAATGGTGTAAGGACTGTGCTGAGGCTCTGTGCGAGCCATGTGTATCCTTCCACAAATCACTTAAATATTCTCAAAACCACACTCTCATGGACTTTGACGAAATCAAACACCAGCCAATCCGCTCTACATTGCTCCGACCACCGTGTCTAGAACATGAAAACACCACCCTTGGGTTCTACTGTGAAGATCATGGCAAGGTCGTATGCTCATCTTGTGTCACTATCGACCATCGGAAATGCTCACACGTGGTGTCAACGTTGGAGGCCGCGTCTAAGCAGAGAAGCGAGGCAGACAGCCTGATGGAGAAACTGCGCAATCAGAATGGATGGTCCTCCCGCATCCTGGAGAACCGGCAGCACAGCTTGAAATCTTTGGAAGATGCAGAGTCCCAGCTGATGCACCAGATCACTAGCATCCGACAACAGCTGGACGACATCTTGGTCACACAGGAGAAGAAAATAATGGAAGACCTCAAAGCGCTGAAGGAGAACGAAAAGAACAGTTATGAAAGGGAGATGTCAAAATGTGAGGAGATGATATGTACCACCGGAAACGCTATGAATATACTGAAGACCTCTCTACAGCATGGCACAGATTCGGACTTGCTTCTCTCGGTCGAAAATGTAAAGAAAGAGTCAAACTTATGTGAAAAAGAACTTTCTCATTTATCCAACCAGCTTCAAGACATCCTCCTGATCTTCACACCCGACAAAGCCATCTCCACTATCCTCGGATCTTTAAAAGAGATTGGCAAAATTTCCTATAGCCATTCGCACGTCCAAGTGGCCGCCCCATACAATGTTCCGCAGGAAGTCGATGAGAGAGATGAATCAACGAGTCCCATTGTCAGACCCGTATCTCCACCCGAGAGCCCGATTTTCAAACTCGGCATTCCTAAAATGATCGGACTCAACAGCGAAACTGCCAGACTATCTCGCCTCTCCAGAAACTCCAGAGTCTCCAAAACTGACTACATAAAGTCTTCTAGATCAAAGATGGAAGATACGTCAAGGTCACAGAGGTCACGGTCAGATGTTCTTCACCAAACAATCGAAAACGAGTCCGCCCGGACGCAAATGGACCCACACGACACATACTCCCCAATTCCACTGTCCTCCAGGAAGATCGCACCAAACCTCGCCCAGATGGACGTCTTCTTCAAGGCCAGGACTCTGGCTGACCGGGAGAACTGCATCCTGACTGGCGCCACGATGTTGATGGACGGACGGGTCGTTTTGGTCGACCAAATGATGCGCAAACTGAAGCTGTTTGATGCCGAATACCGATGGATCGGGGAAAAGGTTCTGCCGGCGAGACCGTACGACGTCACTTACGTGAATGAAAGAGAAGTGGCCGTAACGTTTCCAAGAGAAAAGAAGATACAAGTATACGCCGTAAGACAAAACGATTTCTTACCGATTTTCACAATCAATGTCGCGGCCAAGTGCTGGGGTCTTAGCTACAGCTCTACAGTTAAGAGATTTGCTGTCTGCTGCTACACGCAACCCCCATGCATCAAAATCATATCTAGGAGCGAAGGCAGAGAGATGAAAGCGCTATCCCGCGACAAGAATGGTGTAGAGCTGTTCTACTTTCCTGATTATGTAGCGTTTGACAACGCTGGGCGAAACTTGTACGTCACAGACAAGTATAGAAAATCGGTGATAAGCCTGACGAGTGAGGGCGACAAGCGATGGGAACTGAACTACAGTGTGCTGAAAAATCCGCGTGGTATTGCTGTCCATGGAAACAGGGTATTTGTGGCTGGATCAAGGTCACACAATATTCTGCTGATTACGACGGAGGGAGAAATCATTGGGGACATTATATTGGAGGGAATAACCTTTCCTAACAAGATCTGTTTGACATCCACGGCCGACAGGCTGCTTGTTACCCAGTACCAGGGAACGCTTATTGATATTGAGAGAAACTCTGTGAAAGTTTTTAGGTTAGACTGAGTATTACCAAGAGAGAACCTAGAAAAAGATTTCCAAATTAAAAAAAAAACAAAAAAAACCCCACTAAGTTTATTCTTGAATCTTTGAATGCAAAGGCAGGATACTAATTTGAAAGTAGAGAAAACAATATTCCATCGCATAACTAGTCAGCAACTGTCGAGATTCAAATGCTAGTAAGGTTGTTTTTTTTCGTAGTTTTTTCACCGAGTACCCATAACTTTAATCGATGTGAAATGAAGTACATGTATTCATTATGAATGCAAGAATTTATGGAAATTTGGTCAGATTTTGCACTATAAGAATTTAAGTTTAAAATATTAAAACAAAATGTTTTTGCAAAGTACCGAGTTTGATGTAGGGATCTTTTATATTGTAACACATCGATGATGTATAATGTCCAAATATTCCCTTATCACTCAAACTATATAACTTTTACAGGTTCGTTTATCAGTCAAAACTATATAACGTTAGGAGTTCGTTTATTTGTCAAACTATATAACTTCTAAAAGTTTGTTTACTGTCATACTAACGTGTAAAAGTTTATTTTTCTCTCAAACTATATAACGTCTAAAAGTTTGTTTATCTGGCATACTAACGTGTAAAAGTTTATTTACCTGTCATACTCTATAATGTCTAAAAGTTCGTCTATCTTACGTTCTATAGAACGTCCAAAGGTTCGCTTATCTGTCATACTAGATTATGTATAAAGTTTCTCGTCCCTGTTGTACTATATATGATTAACGGTTAGCTTGTCTGACTCGCTGTATAATGTCTAAAGGTTCGCTTATCTTTCATACTGTATTCACGCCAGGCATACCGTAAATGCCTTTGTTTGAATTTCCACCGATTATTATGCAACTCCGAGATTTCTAGGTTTTAACGTCTCCTGGACAAAATGATGGAGTATTAAGACAAATTAAACTCATTCAGGTAAAGAGAGTGGGAGCGAGAGGGAGGAGAGACACGAGAAAGTCGGAACAGCTATTTTGCGATTCTTAAGGATACATGGCTGTTTTAACTTTATTCATGAATACAGTCTTTGAATATTTGCATTTTAATGCAAGAAGTTGTATTGGAAACTTCGGGTGCTAGGGTACACTATTAAAAAACTGGCAAAACTTTGAATCCTAGAACCGTCGAACAAATTTGTTGCATCTCTAAGGGCAGTTGACCATATCGTCTGCGTCGGTCCTAAATGAAGCATAAGGTATCACTTTTCTGACGAATTTTGTACTTAACAAGGGCGTGATATTTATTACGTCTGTAAGCTTGGAATATGGATGGAACAGACGAGGATATGAGCGAATGCCGAGAAAACATCACACTGATTATCTGGCAGTGAAGATGGATAACTGGTGAAGTGTTTTGCCCCTTCAGTGGAAGAAAGCCTTCAATAAAAACACTAGCGGTGGCCGGAGAGGTCCGTGTATATATATATATATATATATATATATATATATATATATATATATATATATATAGAGAGAGAGAGAGAGAGAGAGAGAGAGAGAGAGAGAGAGAGAGAGAGAGAGATATGCAATAGCAGGTGGCCAAGAAATCTGGGTAGGTTGGATGCTTTCTGTAAGAATTTCTGCTAATGCTGTTCATTACAAATGTTATGAAAGCGATTGTTTCAAGGCCTCCGGAGTTTCGTTGCGGGTGGGGTGGGGTGTCTCTCTATTTTCATCAATGTTTGATAGAACATCAGCATCATCTGTCCAATAATGAAATGCATTTATGTCATGATGATTCATGTAAAATTCGATCAAATTAAGCTGAGCGTATGCTTTTTATATTTAGATAACGTTTGTTTAAAATAAAATTTATATTTTTAGTAACGGTGTTTTTCTATATTTAGTAATGGAATCGTATTTGATGGCAGATTGGCAACATTTGTATATACTTGGAAACCCTTTTTGCTAGGATGCTTTATATCGAATTTGGTAATATTGGGATGTGAATAAAGAGTTTTTCTATTTTTAGTAATGGCAGCCATATTTAATGGTTATTCATGCCAGGGTGCTGTCTCCCAAATTCGGTTGAAGCTACTGATCTAGTGGTTTTTGTAAAAACGTTTAAAACATAACATGATGATGGATGATGCACAATGTATGCCAAACGAAGGTTCATAGGGTAAGTTCAACTAAATATGACGACTTTTTGTCTTGAAATTTTTCAGAGAAATAGCCAAATTATATATAAAAAAAAAAAAGAAAAAAAAAAGATTTTCAGGACTAGAGTAGAAGCGGTCTATACTAAGACCGTATATACATCAAATCTAATGGTGTTTGCAGGTGAGAGTTAGTGTCATATGCTGACCATGTATTAAATGAAATTTGTTTCAATGCTTACATCACCAGATGGTGATTCACATACTCTGTATTATGTAACAATGGGTAATATCTACAAATTATTGTCACAATGCTTTTGAGAATAAATATGTAGACTGCCTGCAGATAAGATTGTAGAAATCCTTATCTTCTTTGCTGTGAATTCCATAATTTTATGCAGAATATAATTTTCCTTGCCTCCTAAATGTAGTAATTCATGGAACAATTACCCATTTATTCATCCATCCTCTCTTTCTCATATTTCTTTTATTTTTAAATTGATTAACTGATGGAAAAAAGGGCAAAATCCCAAAGCATCATTTCTATTGCACTTACCTGTGCAACACGTTTTTCAAAACAAATGACATATATAATGTTTGTTTTTTTTTAAAAGTCATTTGGTTTATCCTTTTATCATATGCAATATACATCAAAATACTGCATAAACTATGACTACTTTTATAATTTTGATCATTGATACTGTACAAAAACGTTTGATTTCTTTTTTAGGTCCACAAGTTTCTTTACTCTTTAGAGTAATGCGGTGATACAATTTTGCATCAGATAAAAGTGAATTTTGCAATGAAAGTCATCTTATGTGACTGTTTCAGAGTCATTCAAACAATTATTTATATTAAAAAAAAGACAGCAGGTTTGAGTAGCTAATCAACTTCAATATTTCTCTTTCAAGTATTCTTCAAATCGCTACCAGATCACCAATTACCCCATGTAGGTATAATTTTCAAAAGAAAAGGTACCAGATCACGAAACAGTTACCCCATGTAGGTATGATTTTCAAAAGAAAAACTACCAGATCATCACACAATTATCCCTTAAGGTAAGATTTTCCAAGAATAGCTTATTTGTTGCATCCATCTAAAATTTATTCCATGCTGTAGTACTATAACTGATCAAATATATTATCAAGTGTATCAGGAATGTTTTGTGAATAACAATATTACCAGCCTTTGTATTTTGCTTAGGATGAAAGTATATTCCGTTAGAAATAAAATTGCTAGTAGTGACAACTGAATCTTGAGAGAAGTATTTCACTTTGCATGCTGTCATAACTTATCAATAATTGACCATTACAGCAAACTGTTGTATTCATTTGTTTGGTCATATCTTGTGTGAAATTGCTCATCTTTGCCTATGGACTTCATTTTGAAATAAAGTTATTGTTATTATTATTATTATTATTAATCTAGAAACCTTTGCTGTGATACTGTTAAAATGCATTTTTATATAGAATTTGCTGTGATATTCTTTGAGGTATACAATTTGTTTCAATAAAACAGTGTAATCAGTAGAGACAGGTGAATGCTTTTTCATTCATATAAACAGTATTTTCTAAAGTGATACAAAAAAGTGTACTCACCTAAAATGGTCTTTTTCAATATGATGGTTACAGTATAAAAAGTCCCCAAATAAATAAATCTAACAAATTAAGTCACTTGGTGACAATGGATGGGTAAAAAAAATAAAGTCATGGAAAAGGTTAAAAGGTTAATGACAAACAGTATGCTGCACAGGTTACATGGAAAAAGCCCTGAGGTTGCTGACAAACAGTGATGCAATACACATGGGAAAGGTTCAAAGGTGACTGACAAACTAAGAGTGAAGTAGAACAGGTCACACAGAAAAGACCCAGAGGTTACAGACAAATTAATGGTGATGCAGTAAAGTCACAATACAAGTCACAATTTTCAAAGGTGAATAAACCTTACAGATATCAAACAAGACACTTTGTCAATACTGTGTCAAAAATAAAAAGCAAAACTATACTACTGCCCAGCGCTGTTTTTGCAATAATATGTGAAGATGACCAGACTTATTATAATATATTTGTTATTTCTATGAGTACTTAGAACACGAAGTCCCATTCTTATCCAACTTAAACAAAAAATGATTTAATCAAAGGAAAGTAACATCATTTAAAACTGAGGTTATCATGAACCATACGCACTGATGTACTGTTTTGTAAACATGGACCATATGCATTGATTAGTTTTCTGTAAACATGGACCATATGCACCAATCTAGTGTTCTGTAAACATGGACCATATGCACTGATCTAGTGTTCTGTAAACATGGACCATATGCACAGATCTAGTCTTCTGTACACATGGACCATATGCATTTAGTTTTCTGTAAACATGGACCATATGCACTGATCTAGTGTTCTGTAAACATGGACCATATGCACAGATCTAGTGTTCTGTAAACATGGACCATATGCACTGATTTACTTTTCTGTAAACATGGACCATACACACTCATCTAGTGTTATGCAAACACAGACTATATGCACAGATCTACAGTGTTCTGCAAACATGGACCATATGAAATGATTTAAAGTGTTCTGTAAATATGGACTATACACATTCATCTAAATTGTTTCTGTAAATACAGACCATATTCATTGATCTACCGTGTTCTGTAAACATGGACCATATGCATATATCTAAGTGTTCTGTAACCGTGAACTACACTGTTCCGGTGGCCTAAGTGGCTAGTGCATCTGTCTCAGATGCAGGAGGTCACAGGTTCAAACCCTGGCCAAGTCATACCAAAGACCTATAAAAATAGTACTATCAGCTGCCTCGCTTGGCACTCAGCATTAAGAGGTCAATGTTAGGACTGGTCAGCCTGTTGTCAGGATAATGTGACTGGGTGGGACATGATGCTACATCTGTGGCATGATGCCTGCTAGACATTACTATAAACTGCCACACTGCAGACATCATAGCGATATACTGGAAAATTATTAAAGCTACATTAAAAAGTTGAAATCACTCACACACACTGTAACAACGAACTTGTGCATTGATGTAACGCGATGAAAGCTAATGCATAATGAAGATGTATCTATTTTATATAACAGGCTCTGGCAATTAGACTGTTAGGTGTGTGTACATTGTTTAATTTAAACAAAAAAAATATTCTTTAATTTAAAGAATATTAAAAAATTAAGTAAATTATATTAAGTTTCTTGCTTCATAAAAGGAATGACAAGTATAAAAAAAATTCCAGAAATGTATTGATACACCTGTGAAAGATGGTCAGGACTTCTAATATTTTACCTTTTACTCCTCTATTCATAAATGTTACTTCTATGGTGTACAAGAAGTGTATTAATCATCTTCCACTCTTTGAAAATAGTTGACACAAATTTTGAACCCACTACACTGTGTACTATCCAGGTGTTACAGGTGGAGTCAGGCTCAAGCTGCACCATGCTGTGGGTGTAATTGTTTGATATACACTACACTATATGGTGTGCTATCTAGGTGTTACAGGCAGAGTCAGGTCCACTGTGCTTTAGGTGTAAGAACTTGACTGATTTAAAACCCACTAAAGTGTATAATTCCAGGATTAACAGATGGGAGTCATGCACAAGCTCCTCTATGCTGTGGCTGTAAGAGCTTGACTGATTTCCAACCCATAAAACTGTTTACTACCTAGTTTTAACAGACGGACAGGCCCAAGCTACACTGTACATGTGCTGTTGGTGTTAAGAGTTTTACTGAATTACACCCAACTACACTGCATAATATCCAGGTGCTAAAGGTTGAGTAAGTCCCAAGCTGCACTTTGCTTTAGGCATGTTTGACTGATTTACACCCCACTTTACAATGCCTACTATCCAGGTGTTATAGGCTGAGTAAATCCCAAGCTGCACTTTGCTTTAGTTGTTTGACTGATTTACACTCTGTTGTTGTTGTTGTTGTTGTTGTTGTTGTTGTAGGGTTTAATGCCATTTTTCAGCACACGATAGGCTACACAGTGTAATATCCTGATGACTAGCACAGTCAGTCACAAGCTGCACTGTGATGCAGGTGAAAGAGTCTGACCGATTTACAAGCCAAAATGTTACCACCTACTGCTACAAATTGGTTTGTAGATCCTAGTTGTACCTGTGGAGGTAAGTGTTATTCACACCTGTGAGTACAGCTAGTACAAATATAAAACATATATTCAATTTAATTTAATAGCTGAAAATCAAAAGCACACAAATGCCCAAGGAATAAATAATAATCTATCAAATGTTTTACAACCTTATCTCCAGCTAGGTTGTTGCCTAGTACGAATGCCCTGAACGAGTAAAGAAGACACTATTCTGACTGTCACAGGTCCTGAAACTAAGTCTGATGACAAATTTACACAATGGAGAGGAACATTAACAAAGCCGCACTCAACTCCCTGAATAAGAACACTCTCATTAGAAGAAGACTTCTCAGAAAAAGACAAAGTACCTGATAATAAAAGACTCTGAGAAGCTCCTGTGTCCCTTAAAATTTTAATAGGGATAGGATTGGCCAAATTACCCAAGAGTGATATAGAACCCTTCGACATGAATGGTTCATAATTCTCCATAATAAAATCAGACCAGGGTTTATTAGATCCAATAAATGTATTGCTTTCAATACATGACCGTGATCTTGACCTCTTAGAAATAAGAGCATTTGGGATAGGTCTGTCTTGATTCTGATGCTTATTTTTCAATTTGAAGCAATAGGGAATAACGTGTCCATTCTTCTTGCAATAGGTACACATAGGAAGAGACAAGGATTTTTGACCAAGCTATCAGAAGCTTGATTTTTAAAAGTTGTGCCAGATTGAGATTTAGAAGGAGTCATTTTAGGCTGAAATACCTTTTTACCAGAAGACTCCTGAGTGAAAGACTTGCCTACAACAGGAACTTTATGAGTTAAGAAATACTTGTCAGCAGCATGAGCAGCATTTTCCAAGGTTTTGATCTTATGCTCGTCAAGATAAGTCTTAATGTCACTATGGACACAGTTCTTAAACTCTTCAAGTAATACAAGCTGTTTGAGACTTTCATAATCTTGATCAACTTTCTTGGCTAAGCACCATCTATCAAATAACTGCTCCTTTTCTTTTGCAAATTTGACATGAGTTTGTCCAGCTTCCTTTTTATAGTTCCTGAATTTTTGCCGATAAGCCTCAGGGACTAACTCATGACCCTTTAAGATGCATTCCTTAACCAGATCATAGTCAGAACTTTGCTGAACTGACAGTGAATGGTAAATATCACTAGCTTTACCAATAAGTACACATTGTAATAATTGAGTCCAATGCTCCCTTGGCTATTTCAAATTTTCAGCAACTCTTTCAAAACGAGGAAAATATTTGTCTACTTCTTTTTCTCTGAAAGGGGGCACTATCCTAATATTCTTAGTAAGATCAAAACTTGAATTTGTATGTGAAGTGGGGACATGCATTTCACTTGCCAGCTCTATTTCTTTTATTCTAAATTGATATTCCCTCTCTTCCTTCTCTCTTTGCATTTACATCTGTCTGTCTCTCTCTCTTCTTCATCTAATTGCATTTGTTCTTTTCCTTTCTGTAACTGCATTTGTCTTTCTCTCTCTCTTTCTTCCACTTACATTTGTATCTGTTTCTCTCTCTCCTGTCTCTCTCTCTCTCCTCTTTCTCAAATTGTAACTGCATTTGTTTTTCTTCTTTCTGTAAATGCATTTGTTCTTTCTCTTTCTCCAATTGCAACTGCATTTGTTTTTCCTCTTTATCTTTCTGAAGTTCCAGCTTCCTTAACTCTAATTCCATCTTGTATTTTAATTTTAATTCCTTTACTTTTATATCAGAGTCTGATACAGACTTACTGATCGAAACCAAAACACTTTTATTCAAAACACTCTTTTCCACCAAATACTTGACCAAAATGTTTTTTATTTCTTGCTTCGTTAAAGAAGTTTTTGCCTCAGAAAGATCATATTTTCTGGCAAATTCAAGCAATTCATCTCTTTTCAAACAATCCAGCTGCTCCTGGGTAGGATTTGAAAGAAAGATCTCCACTTTTGATGACACTGTGAAAAGCCTGTTGATGTCACTAAAGATTTCAAAAAAAATGTGAAAAAATACTTGGGATTTGAAAAAATTTGTGAAAAGTAGGGGAACTTAAATTTTAAAAAACAATTTTCTGAAATATTTTAGCCAAAATTCATATATCCCGGACAAACCCCCAATTTTTCTTGTTATGTGTCTAGGCTCATACAAAAGTAACAAGAAAAAAGTGAAGCCAACAAGCTTTGTAAAATTTAACAAATAATTTATTCCCCTAGAAAAACCAAGATAAAAATGAGAAAAAGGACTTACGGTTTATGAATAAAATCCAAAATTAATCCAAGAATTAAAAAATATAAGTCCTATCAATAAAAAGTTCTAAATGAATCACAGTTTGAATCTCGATGAAATTCAAGATGGTAGGCGATGATGTCTTCGATGGTCTGCTTTGTCCTGATGTGTCAACAGTTTTTTGTTGAATCACAAAGAAATAATATTCCAGTTTAGAATTTCGGAATAAATTTCAATAAATGTCTTTGTCCAAGAATTCTGTAAGGAGCACTTACTTATATATATGTTTTCCAGAGAAATGAATTACTAATTCCGAAAAATAAAAAAATTCAACTCAAACTGGTCACAACAAAAAACCTTTGAGATTCAAAAGTTTAAAGCACAACTGGCTATTTATTCTTATAACAACGAGTTATAAGACTATCTAAAATGTAAAACAGATTCCCAGATGGGGGTCACGTGATCATTTTCCCCAGAGCGACGTAAAAACATTACATGCTGATTATCATGTACGCTAGGTATGGCCCTAGCTAAAATCAATGATTCCCACCCTGGAAAAAATAAAAATAAAAAAATTTTAAAAAATGTTTACTCCAAACTCTATCTGTTTTCTGAATCAAGGTCAGAAAATATATACAATATTTCAACTACTGGCTGTTTACCAGGTCAAAGAGAACTGAATTGAATTTCCAAATAAAAAAAATCAAATCCAGTAGACAAAATTATCATTCCAATAACATGTAATGGAATAAAATAAAAATATATAAAAAATTTAAAACAAACAAACAATTTAATTACATGTACATAACAATATGATTTTCCAAAGCCATTTAAACTGTCTGTAGACCGTCTCACAGATGTAATAGTGAATTATGTGAATGAGTCTCAATATTGTGGATATAAAAATAAAAAAGTAATGTAGTAATACTATGAAAAAAATAAAGTATGGCCTATAACATTATGACCATGTAAACATGTGAAGGTAAATTTACCAATCTCACAATCCTTAATAGGCCTATTATTAACTGTTCTTAATCCAACTGCTTTACACAAATCTTGCAAACAATTACCAAATAAGATTCTGCCTTTGTCCATAGAAACTCTCATATTATCATTATCAGTATCAAAGTCAAAACGATCTTCTATTGAAACAAGGCCAACATTTACAATAGAATCTGTCTCTGAAGCAGTTATGGCCTTTAAATCACAAGAAAGTACAATATCATAGCCTTCAGTTTGTACTTATTTACATAAATATTTAATAAAAATTACTAAATAATAAGTTGTATGCTGATAACACCTCTAGTTGCCAATAAAAAAATTCAAATATGGACATCTGTTTGATCATTACAAGTAACTTTATCTAGTTTTCTCATTTGATGTTTTTAAAAAAAAATTTCTCTAAACTAACAAGCCCCCCCCCCATATGAATTAACTGGCTATAACTATGAATATGTCAATACCCTGCTAAACTTATCTTTGAAGGATTCATAGAACTCTAACATGAGTTTTAAATTTCCTCTTCAATTCTTTTCTTCATTTAGTGTGGTATTACAAGCATTCAAATGTTCACAAAACCCCCCAAAAATGCACTCACCAGCTAAATGCTAATCTAAACAGAAAACAAACATTGTAAAAGTTGTAAAAACAATCAAAGGTCCAATGAGAAAAAAAAAAACTGCTTTCGACTGCACCCTATACCAACACAAGAATAACATGGTGAACTACATTCAACTCCACCTTTAACTGACATAATTACAACACGTTGGACTACATTCACCTACACCCTTCATCAAAACAAGTATGTGGCAAATTACAATCAACTACAATCTTCACCAATCCAACATGGCAAATCTACTTTGTGTGTATTTTTTAACATATAATTAAAAGACTGCAGGCAATCAACTGATTTCATAGAAAAACAAAACCAATTTAAACAATGAAAGCAGTTAAGTATAGAATGAATAAATGCCAGACAATGAGTGACAAAAGACTATAATGGCTCACCATTTGGAAATTTTAGTTTAGAAAAAAAAGAAAGAATGGATACATTCATGAGATAAAAACTGAAAGGTAAAGAAAAGTCAAAGATAAATCCTTCACAAGAAATTACTTATTGAGTATCATCTCTGCATCTTCATCATCATAAACAGGTTCAGGCCCTCTATCCCAAAATCCCTCATCAGCATCTGGGTGGCTATTTTTAAAGAAAATGTGAATCACTGTGTCATTAAAAACATCACTGAATTTTGAATTTATGGGCAGGTCTTCCTCTGTGGTATATGGCTGCACCTGAAAAAGATGTATTTAAAGTGACCTATTAAGTTTATAACATCATACTAACAGTGACCATGAGTTTTAACATTTAAATTTATGTTCATAGAGAAGACAGGATCATGCAACTATCAATTAACCCTAATCCATCTGCTGTATATTTTGTTTGTAAGTCAAGTTCAATGGCAAACAACAGAGACCCTGACCTGCTGGCACATAATGTGCTGGAAGATCTAAGTTGTTCTACTGATTACTCCCAACAAACTGCACCGACCCAGATCTGCTGATACAATATGAGAGCGCAGATTTGGATCTGTGCAGTTTGCAGTTGAACTTGACTTGTAAGTGGTATAGACACAAAGGCTCCCTATGAAAATGAACACCTATCTTAAATGATCGCTGTTGTTGAACATTTTGAGCCAGTAAAAGTTTATACTTAAAAAGCATTCTCCTCCATCTTTAACAATATACACATTTTACCTTCTCACAGTGTGTAGTTTCATCATAACATAACAACTCTTTTTTCCAAACATTTAATACTAGGAAAAAACTTTTATCTATTTTTCTTACATTTGCATTGTTTTGCATGTTCGTATCAAAATATCTTTTACCCATTTGCATGACTCCATTTATGTTAAAAAACAAATTTAAACTTTGTAAAAACAATATGTTTTAACAAACAATATTAGCTAATTCATTTCAGCTTTCAAAATAAAGCCATAATAGCAATCAAGTACATACAGGACACTAATATTTTAATAAATACTAATGTTGTATGAATGGTATTCAGGTAGAAGGAAAATGAAATAATATTTTAACAAAGTAGAGAAAGGTGCCCTTTCACATTATTTAAAGTCAATTTTACTTGATCGGTAAAAATTGTTGTTTAATCTCCACCCTTTTATTATCCTAACGTTGTGCCTGTTAGCTTTACAATTGGTCACATTACTGTTATTTACCCTATTGTTGTGCATGTAAGTTTTGTAAATGGTCATGTTGCTATTATTTACACTTGGTCACATTACTGTTGTTTACTTTGGTGAAGGTATATGGTCACGAAGTGAAATTTTTAAGAAAAACTATTTTTTTTCTTTCCGTCACAGAGACTGGCCATTACCTTTTCAACTCCATTGATAGGCTTATTCCTTGCCTCAGATGCAAGCTATCCACAGTGTCTGATCAAGGTTTGTTATACGGAACTAATGTTATTGTGCTGAAATAATTTTTCTTCTGTAATAGTAACCTTGACTTTTGAACTAATGCAATTGCATAGAAACTCATTTTTTGTAGTAAAATATTTGCAAATACTTATCCAATAATAATCACTTAGGAAAACTACTACTACTACCTCACAAACCCAGCCCTCCCTGATAAAATTTTAGCTACAACAGCTGTTATCTGCCCACCTAGGTGACAGTCAGTCAGAGTGATCTACCCTTGATAGGGGGATTGGTGGCAAAACCCATGAATATCTTAGTTACTAATGGATGTAACTCAGGGGAGGCTGGGAAGGTGTATGTGTATTATGATTGGGCAAGTATTCACGAAGAAACATTTTACTAGAAAAAAATATGTTACTTCTTTAAATATCATAATCATAATATCTTATAGAATAGGTAAAGAATCATGAAGCCATGCCTTATGAAGCTGCTGAACAACATAGAAAGGTGACCTGTTGCGCTATGGATACAGGTCCCACCATATTGAGTTGAGCCCTTTGGGATGAAAGATCTCTGAGGTAAAAACTGGAGAATGTGGACATCCAACAGCCTGGAGAATATCAGAGAACAGTTGTAATCAAAGGTCACTTAGGTGATGCTTTTGGCTAACCTTGTCAGCCAGAATGCGTAATAAATTCATTTGACTTGGAGTTATTTCTCAATAAGTAGAGTGAGTAATCCACTTAATCCAGAACAAAATGGTCTTTGCAGTTATACTCTGTCCCTGTTTAAGAGGTAAAACTAGGTGTGATCTCCCTCAACACAACAGCTCTGTCTCTTTTAAGGAACCTCTTCAAGGCCTGTACTGGATCATGCAGATGGCCTTGAGTGGAAGTGTCCAGAGTAGACAATGATTTTAGTATAAAGGTTGGGTTGCCCATGGACGGAAGCCTGTTCCTGGCGATGAAAGAGGGAAATGTCATAAGTAAAACTGACCTGTCTTGTCAGAACTGCATGTAATTCAGGTCCCTTTATCGGGCATGCATTTTGCTGACTCTGCCTGCTGTCACTAATGTGATAAGGAAGCAGGTCTTGTATGTAAGACGGGCTTAAGATATCCATGAGAGGTTCCACTTTGGGCACAGAATCAATGTTTTGGCTGTTTAAAATCAATGTTGGAGAGGAGGTTGGATAAGTCTTAGTTTTGTCTGATATCCTCTTCCATGATGATTTAAAGTGTCAGCGATTGTGGAGTGGTAACCTTTGATTTGTCCTTGGTGCTAGCATTTTCTCACCGAAGAGCCAGAGGAGAAAGTTAGCTATTTCAGGTGTAGATGCCTGTAGCGGTAGAACGTGTTCTTGTGTACACCACTGTAAAAATATTCCACTTTCCTTTGTATGCTTTCAGAGTGCAAGGCCTACTCGCTTGAGTGATTCTCTCCATGACTGGTTGTGAAAACTGTTTATTTCTAAGGGCCCATTGAATATGATCCCAACATGCAGGTTCAGTAGCTCTGGGTTGGGATGAAACAACTGCCATTGTGGTTTTTTGAGTAGATGAGGAAAATTAGCTCTTGTTTGGTTTATTCCCACTGTGAGACTGAGTAGGTAATTGATTAACACCTTCTCCCATCCAAGTTGTGTAATGAGGATGAGGCAATTTTCTTGCTATTTGCATTACCTTTGAAATCAGAGGTGTTGGAGGGCAGGCATATGCATCTAGGCTGTTCCAATTTATGGATAGTGCATCAACTGCCCAGGCTTTGGGATCTGGGACTTGGAGTTGGGCATTCCACCTTGTTGCAAATATGTCCAACAATGATTGGTTTCATCAGGTGCATATCTGAGTGAAAACTGAGGGATGGACAGACCATTCTGTCTGCATAAGCTGACTGTTCCAGGACAAAGAATCTGCTATTATGTTTAGACATCCAGGATACTACGAACTTTGACATGGATTTGTTGTTGACAACACCACTTAGAAAATCCCACACCAGTATGCAAGGTCTGGGGACTTGGTTCCACCTTGCTGTCTGAGCTAAGTCACCACTGCAGAGTTGTCCGATGGAATGAGGATATGGATATGCAGATGCCTGTCCTGGGGAGACCACACTCTACTGTCTTCCTGAAAAGATAGTAGTAGGTGTGCCCCCCAGCCTTCTATACTTGCAACCATACAGACTGTGATCTCCTGCGGTTGTACTTGCAGAACTATACCCATCGTGAGCCAATTTAGGTTGCTCCAAGTCTGCAAATGGTACTTCAAATTTGTGCAAAGGAAGAGAGTTTGGTCAAGTGGGCACACTTTTGGCTTCCATTGGGATAAAAGAATCATTTGTAATGGACGCATTTAAGGCAACCTAGGATGAAGAGGTCCACTGCAGCATTGAGAAATCCTAGAAGGTGAAGGAACTCATGCAGAGAGAGAGATTCCTTTAGAGTAATGAAGCCACCATGGTCCTGATTTTCAATACCCATTTCTGAAGGAGACATACTCTGTTTAACTGTGTGCTGAATTCCATACCTAGATGAACAAATTGTTGAGATGGTACTAGGTCGGATTTGTCCTTGTTACCAAGGAAACCCAGATTTGCAGACAGTGTAACAAGGGTTATGATACTGTGTTCTAATATATAACTCACCCAATGTTTTTGCAGGATGCTGTCCAGGTAACCTGATGTCACTGCCTTGGAGATGGTCCGGACATAAGCCGTAACACGGTTCATCAGACGAGTGAAGACACAGGGACCACTGTTGAGTCCAAATGGAAGCAAATTGGAATTCATAAATGATGTCATTGTAGACGAAACACAGGAACTTCCTGGAAGTCTTGTGAATGGGGATGTGAAGATAGGCGTCTGTTAAGTCAATGCTGATTGTGAAGTCTCCCTCTTGAATGGCATTCAAAATGCACCATGGTGTTTCCACTGAAAACCAAGGAGTGTGAATGAATTGACTGAGGGTGCTTAAATCGATTATAGGACACAGAGTGCCATTTGCCTTTGGGACCAAGAAAAGTCTGTAATAAAATCCCAGAGAATTTATATTTCAAACAATTTATACTGCCCTACTTTTGAAGGTCATTTATTACCTGCTGCAAGGTGGTAGTTCTGAATGGGTCTGTTGGAATGTTTTTAGCTGATGGGAGTCTGGACAGAGGAGGAGGTGTTTTGAAAGTGATGCAGAGTCCCTCAGAAACCACTTATTGGGTCCAAAAATCGTCATGGCAAATCTTGTCCCAATCAGCAGCAAAGAATTGAAGCCTTCAGTTTCTAAGAGATTGAGGCAGCTGTGAAGAGAAACTTTGGCATAAGCGATCGCTACTTCTCTGTCTTTTGCCCACTTTGGTTGACGAGAACCGTGGTTTTGTACACGAGAAACTATGATAGGACAACTTGTCAGAGGTTTGTGTTTGAGTCATGTTCCTTGGTTCCTTTTGTTGGTTTCCTGAAATGTGTATGGGGGTTGTGGTTAAAGGGCACGAAAATTTGTCTCCTTAATGGCTTATGTGTGTACTTCATCAATCTGGCTGTTAAAAAGTAGATTAGTGGAAAATGGTTGTGATCGTAGATTGGCCTTATGATGATCCTTAAGGAAGCTGGAGGTAGAAAGCAGTGCATCTCATTCCACCAATTGTAAATTTGTAGCTGCTACGACGGCATTGGCTAAATTATGTTCAGCAGCTCTGTTCAAGACCTGGGCCATTCTGGAGACCAACTATTCAGAGTAAGAGAAGATGAGCTCTGTTCCACCTGTTGGAAGATAACCATTGATACAAATCCAACACTAAGCCCACAGCTACCACATTTGTGGACCAACTGTTGAGTGTCACTGAAAGATGTTCGATCCAGACAAATAAAGTACAGTTTTGTCATCCCGAAAGCTTTAATGTCCTGGACAACTGTTGGGGTTTTCAAATGAAAAGCTGGTGTATGGCAATAGCAGAACCACCAATGAAAACTTGATGGAAGGCATTTTTGTGAGAAATAGAGATGGTTGATCCAGGGGTCTTGTAATGATGTAAACAGTTCAAAATGTCTTCGATTTTGTGGAAGCAATTTCAAGTTGGACTCTTCCTTTTCATGATAAGATCAACAGATATTGGAACTCCTGTCCAGGTGGTTCATAAGGTGGGAGAAGGCAGGCAGAATTCTGGAGGTAAAAGGTGCAGAACTTCAATGGAAGCTGTGAAGGCTGAGTCTTCCTGCAACATAGTGAAATCATGAAGTGAAGAAGGAGTCTGAGAGCAAGCATCATTGTCTTTGCTTGCAAGGTGAGGCTGACATCTCCCAAGTTGCCTGAGATGAAGCTGGCAAAGAGTGTCAAGGTCTGCACCGACAAAACTCGTGGAGTTACCTGAAGTAGAAATCGTGATTTCCAATCTGTCACCGATTAAAGAGTCCCTTCTATTGATGAAGGGTTGAAAGAACGGAGAGGTGGCATCTGTTGGAAGCTGAAGTATTAAGCTCAGCATCATAAATGGAGTGTGTGTTGAGGCCATATGTGGGTCCGACTGGTCTCTATAATTCTATAATTGCCTGTATACACCGGGTTCGACAGACTGGAAGACGGATTGATTTTTGGGAACTTACTATTCTGAGGTCTTTGTCCCTGAAGATTCCTTGTAGTAGGCCTAGACCAGTTGAAATGGAAATAGTCCATGTTTGTAGGGAGGATGTCATCCGAGTCATAAGGCTGGGATAGGTTACAGGATGTTCAGTCCGTGTTACCGGTTTACATATCGGTGGAGTGAAAGGATACTTTTTTCTTTTGCTCACTGTATATCATCAAGAGCTGTACAGTGGAAACCCAAGGAAGCAAGGCCTACAAATATCACCAGCAATGAGGAGTCATGTGGTGGTGACATAGTTGCCAGGGCTGTCTCTGATCATGTAGGCTTATAGTGTCTTGTCCTTAGTCATGTGTTTCTGCACTTTGCCCATGGTCTAATCTGTAAGACAAATGGAGCAGAACATGTAAAACTGTTGTAGCTCTGCACCTGTCTCTTATTATGAACACAAAGTTGGTGCAGAGTTATGCCTTATAGCATTACCTGCAAAATAGCAGACAAATTTAAGAAAGGATGAAGCATCCAGTTAAGAACCAAAATAATTCACCATGCTACCTGTGAGAGGTTCAAGTAAGACTCATAAAGGTAAATGCAATGAAGCATAGCATTCGGACACCAAATGTATTAGCAGAGAAAACTCACCTGTATGTAACCAGTCACTGTAGAATTATAAATATTTTAAGAGTTTTCTATAGGTCTCAGGGACTAGCATGTTAACGTAAATTAAAAGTACAGCCCAATCTTATCTGTGAGGCTGCATTGGCTACCCGTGCAGGTACCTAAGTACAATTAAATGTGTAAAGAAACAAAGTGTGGTAAAATTGTAAAGGCAGAACTTTGTCAAGATAGAAAGAAAGAAAAGCTGGAAATATAGATGGAGTATACTTTCCTTATGAAGTGAGAACTCATCTAACTTGTATAAGAGCTGATTCTTGCAAGGTCTCATGGTGAGAGCATGTTTATCAGCAGTAGCAACTGAGATATTCATAGGTTTTGCCACCATCCCTATATCAAGGGGAGATCACTGCCTGACTGCCACCTAGCTCATTTGAGCTAAAAGTTTAATCTGGGAGAGCAGGATCTGCAAGGTAGTAGTAGTTCACCCAAGGTATTATGATTGGGTAATGTATTTAAAGAAGAAACTTTTTTTGTGCAAGCTATCCACAAAGTTCAGTCCAGGTATGTGATATAGAACTAATGTCAATATGCAGAAATCATTTTGCTTCTTTCAGTCAAAGTGACTTAAACCTTTGGACTACAAAATTAATAGGTTTCTTCCTTATCCCAAAACACAAGCTATCCGCAAAATTTAAAAGAAAAATGTGATGTAGAAACTGAAGTTATTGTGAAGAAAAGGAAACGTTAATGAACAAATAGACATGGCCATGGCATAAAACAATATGCCAAAAGGTGGGTGTGTATGAAGTATGTAGTCACTATTCTGTGCCTTTTCTGGTTTTCTCCCCCTTTAACTCCACCCTACACCAACATCTACATGTAAGCCATCAAAAGTACCAGATGTAAATTCCAAGAACTAGTAACTTTACAACTACTGTAAAAAAGTAAAAAATTTTTTTACAATAAGCACTACCTTACCTTCAGAATAAAATTTCCAGCTGTTAGTAGAAATCTTTTGGGTGTGCTGCAAAAAGAATGAAAATAAAGTTAAAAACAATGTAGGGTAGGGTCATACATTAATTAAATTACTTTTGTATTTAGAGAAAGCTGCTGCCATTAACCCAGTGCTGTGAAATTCACTGGTCAATAGAGAATTTTGCAAAAATGGCACCCAGATAAAGTCAAGGTTATGCTGAGGACTGTAAGATGCTCTATTTGTAATGAATAATCATGCAGGATGCTCTACTGACATTGATATTTACAATGAATACCCATTAGAATGCTCTATTTACAGTGAACAGTTGCATAGGAGGTCCTATTTAATGAGGAACATTTATGTAAGATGCTCTATTTATAAAGAACACTCAAGTAAGATGCTCTACTTACAATGAATACTCATAAAGGATTTTCCATAATGAACACTTATGATGATATATTTACCATGAATACTCAAGTATGATGCACTACTTACAGTAAATACTCATGCTGGATATTCTATTTATAATGAACACTCATGCAGGATGCTCTATTTATAATGAACACTCATGCATGATGCTCTATTTACAACGAACACTCATGTAGGATGCTCCATGTACAATGAACACTCATGAAGGATGCTCTATTTATAATGAACACTCATGCAGGGTGCTCTATTTACAATGAACACTGATGCAGGATGTTCTATGTACAATGAACACTCATGCAGGATGATCTATTTATAATGAACACTCAAGTATGATGCTCTACTTACAGTGAATACTCATGCAAGATGTTCTATTTATAATGAACACTCATGCAGGATGATCTATGTACAATGAACACTCATGCAGAATGCTCTATTTATAATGAACACTCATGCACGATGCTCTAATTTACAATGAACACTCAAGCAGGATGTTCTATGTACAATGAACACTCATGCAAGATGCTCTATTTATAATGAACACTCAAGTATGATACTCTACTTCCAGTGAATACTCATGCAGGATGCTCTATTTATAATGAACACTCATGCAGGATGCAATATGTACAATGAACAGTCAATGATGGATCTCTATGTACAATGAACACTCATGCAGGTTTCTCTATGTATAATGAACACTCATGTTGGATGCTCTATGTATGCTCTATGTATAATGAACATGCATGCAGGATGCTCTATTTATAATGAACATTTGTGTAGGATGCTTTATTTACAATGAACACTCATGCAGGATGCTCCATTTATAATGAACACTCATGCAGGATGCTCTCTGTTTAAAACGAACACTCATGCAGGCTGTTCTACTTATAATGAACTCATAAAGGCAGCATTATAAACAATGAACGATCATGCAGAATGCTCGATTTATAATAAATACTCATTTAAAACTTTTTATTTAGGAAAGGAATCACCAGGTAGTATTATGAACAAACAACTGCGAACCTCAGAACAATCCTGGAGAAGCTGTTACCAATTATGATTAGATTCTGTAGCCGAGGTGACCAGTTGGACCAGAGCAAATTATTATATAAACCCTTCCCACAATGAGGCATGAACACCAGGCTGACTCCTTCACAGGCAAACTCCCGCTTTCCCTCCTAGAATAGGAAAAAATTTTCAACAAATAATTTAAAAGATTAGACATTACGGGGAATATTGCAAATGTGAGATATACGCACAGTGTGCAGACTGTATTATAGTGCTTTCAAAAATGCAGCATAGAGCAGCCAATGATAAACTTGGATACAAAGGAGTCCATACAAAATGGCCTGTGTTAATGCTACTGCTGTTACTGAACCGACTTAATGTTCTTACGTTATACTGAAAGGTCAAATGGACAAGTAATTCCTGTTGAGCTATACCAGATTATATAATAGTTAGGAAGTGAGTAATTAAACCATGGTATTTATGTATCATTTACCTCATTATTCCTGAGAACTGTATATCCCAGTTTCTCTAGAACCATTTTCTCCACATCTAAAAACTTTGGATCATATATCAGAGCTCTCTCAGAGGGTACCTGAATGTCAAATGATAGAAAGTACAGAGGGTACCTGAATGTCAAATGATAGAAAGTAGTTCAAAAAATACAGTAAAAAAAGGACCATAAAAATGTAGTGGAAGTTATAAGTACTTTTTGATATATGCTTATCCACAGTAAAATGTATAATTAAAAAATATTTGTAAAGTTTCAAACTGACTCAAGCCAATTAGATTAAATGGAAAACTACTAATGACTTAATAATGAAATGAAAGATAGCAAGAATGAAATGACAGAATTTAAACAAGTAGGTCTGATATCACTCACCTGACTTAAGTACACAACAGCTGACTATTTCACTAAGCAGTTTTATACAGTATTGTAAAAACACAACCCATGTCAACTATTTCCCAAATTTTGTATACTGTCAATTTTACCTATTACGCTATAACTGTAGTCTGATAAAAATTATTTCCAAAGATAAAGGCATAATTAATATACAAAGTCTCTTGCCTACAATTGGAGTCATCCAGTTTAAAAGTTAAGTTTAAAGACAAAGTTTAATTTGTGGCCTGCAGAGTCACATGTCTTTCACATGAATTCAAATTATAATTCAGTTTTTTATATTTTAGACCATGAGTTTCTTTGTTCTTGGTAATTAACTTTGAAATGTTTCTGGACAAAAACTAAAGTGGGGTGGGAAGGATATTATTTTATACAAAGGTAGAAATACAAAATATAAATTCCATATAATTTTTGAATAATGTCAATGAATATAAGAAATGCCATAAAATAATGCATAATACATGTATAAGATATAAATGAAAAAATGCTCCAGGCATTTTAAAATGGCAATACTAGAAATGTTGATGTTGTTGTTGTTGTTGTACGGTTTAGTGCCATTTTCAGCACAAGATAGGCTATACATGGTGGCCAGTATAAATGGTGAAGGAAGAACCCGGGAAAACCCCAGAAAAAGAACCACCAACCCATGAGAAACTACTGGCAAGCTTTTTCACATACCCACATTGGCCGAACACGAGACTCGAAGCCATGCAGATAGAGGTGATCTAGTCATATCAAACTCTATTTCACCAAACATCAAACTTGCTTCCAAATGTTTAGGAATGACAAAAGTGGCAAAGTTTTTAAAATAATTCTCTGCAAATAAAGTAATAAATCTGACATGGATTTTACATTAAATATTTTCTTTATTGAGCAAAATTAATACTAGAAAAAAACCACAGTTTCTTGCAAACATATATAATTGTGTGCAAATTTTCTTATCCTTAATTATAACAGTACACACAGTATATGCTGGCCTGCAACTGCATATTTCTCTCATTGGATATATTAATAATTTAAGTCTATTTCTCACAAAAGTAGTAACAAGCTCAGCCAATTAGATACAAGATCACCTCATTAATATGCATCAATCTTAATTACTATCAAGTTCATCCAAGAAATTGAAGAAATAGCTCATATTATATGTGTAATCAAAACTGGATCAGAAATATGACATCCAGAGTGATAAAAATGCTCAAGCAAACGTATGCACAATAATTCCACTAATACGGATGCATCTTGCTCATTACTGAATCTGACTGAGATTATGATAAGGATATATTGCATGTCTCATGAAAATCAGATCAGAAATATGGACTCCAAATCAGAAGCAAGTTAACTTTGTTAATATGAATAAATCTCGCTCATTCCTGAACTCCTCAGAGATCTTGATCATATAAGCACATATTCTAAGTTTTAATCAAAATCAAAAATCAGAAATATGACCAGTAGAATAGTAACAAGCAAATGTTCATGGACAGACAAATGACACATGGCAGTACCACAAGCTCACCAGGTCTTACGGACGGGTGAAAATAATCAATTGTCATGTTTATCACTTAATTAGGATCAGAATCATTATCTGATTAACAAATCTGACATCTTAGATATTGTTTTTCTTGCACACACTTGCATCCATTTATTGATGCTACAAAATGGCCCTTGTTTCCGACTAAGTTTAGTATCAGAACTTATTATACAGATTTCACTTTGTACGATTTGCTATATTAATGTATTTCACATGTAAATAAACATTGCTTTGCTCCATCTGGGACAACAGTTTTATCAATATGTTGTAAATGAGTCACAAGATGGATTTGGTCAATTTGTGTAACAGTGCTTTCCCATACTTATTATTCTCAGGAAGATAGTTGGGCCAATACCTTTGGTTAAAGCCTGCAAATAAATAAAGAACAAAATAAACTCCTGCTTATTACTACAGGGACTAGAAAAAAAATACTGTATTTTTAATTTCTAATTTAGAAATGTGCTGTCATTCTTCAATAAGTGTGTAAAATAACTAATCAAGAGTTGTTTCCCTTCATATAACAATCACCTCAAATTTGATTCTCAGTGCTTCTAAAAATGCCAGCTGATACCTAGCAATGTAGCACTCAGCAAAGTTTCCAAGGCCATAGCAAACCAGCTGACTGATGGTTCCAGACTTCAGCTGCTCATCTGTTATGTGTCTCTCTTTATTCACACTGCTGCCATCTATTTCCTCTTGAGGTTCACATTCCTTACCCTTCTCTAAATACCCATCCCTATCATGAGGAATGCTGTCTGAATTAGCATGGATTCTTTTTGCAGTTTCACTGAAAGATTTATCACGGTTTGTCTGGTTCCTATATATATTTTGTATGGCACAGCTAACTTTACCTGAAAGACCAGAAAATAACAAGATATCACTCACCTGGGTAACTGACATCTTCTTTCCTTGACCATATATATGACCCACTTTCTCAAAGAAAAGGATGTAAGTTATACAATGAGAATTTTCTCCCAATTCTCTCTCTGCCCTGGGGACTAGGCCCTGACCTGGATCTCTCCCAACCCCTGGGGACTAGGTCCTGATTCATAGCTTAGAAATTGTTTAATAGCTACACTCTTAAAGTATAAACACTTCTTTGTCATTATAAAAGAATTTAACCTGTGCAGTCAGCATGGATTACTGAGATTGTCTTTAACCTCTAAGGCCCCACCTTGGTCTCAATGCTTTTTGAATTTGAGGGGTTTTATTGATATTAGTGTTATCCCAACCTCCCAATACGAAAAATTAAATTTGGTCTCAACTGTGTTTGGTTTCGAGGGGTTTCACTGATATTAGTTTCATCCCAACCTCCCAAAACGAAAAATTAAATTTGGTCTCAATTGTGTTTGGTTTTGAGGGGTCTCAGTGATATTAGTGTTATCCCAACGTCCCAATATGAAAAATTAAATCTGGTCTCAATGGTTTTTGGTTTGGAGGGATTTCAGTGATATTAGTGTTATCCAAACCTCCCAATACAAAAAATTAAATTTGGTCTCAATGGTGTTTGGTTTTGAGGGGTTTCATTGATATTAGTGTTATCCCAACCTCCCAAAATGAAAAATTAAATTTGCTCTCAACTGTGTTTGGTTTTGAGGGGTTTCATTGATATTAGTGTTATCCAAACCTCCCAAAATGAAAATTTAAATTTGGTCTCAACTGTGTTTGGTTTTGAGGGGTTTCATTGATATTAGTGTTATCCCAACCTCCCAAAATGAAAAATTAAATTTGGTCTCAATGACTTTTGGTTTTTAGGGGTTTCATTGTTGTTACTGTTATCCCAAACTTTCTAAATGATTAATGACTTGTGCTAAGAGTTATTGTCAAAAATTCTCTAATAAAGAACCTGTGGACTTAATTCGCATTAAAAATCAAGATAAAATGACTTTCTGGAGTTTCTAAATATGATGCAGACATACATCACATGGTTTCATAAATATACATCCCAGCAATATTAATATGCAACAATTCAATATTATACTGGTCAGTAACTGACACCTTTCTCATCAAATGAAACTACTGAAAGAAAAACCTTGCATGCCATGTCTACACTGTCATGAGACAATAATTTAGTTGTGCATCAGTATTTAAATGGATCACTTGTATCCTTCATACATGGATTTTCATCAAAATAGCTGCATTAACTTTTGAAATTTGTTTGCCACACACATGGACACTGAGCAAAATCTGTCTATTATTAGAAACACAAATTATTCTTATTTGAGGAGAATGGACAGCATGCCAAAGTATGATCTGCAATAATAATGCACACCTTCAAGTTAAAGCAATAAATAACTGGGCGACCTTAAGGTAAGAAGGATGGCAAATTGTAGAATCTGTTAATGTGTAGCTTTAGTTTTAAATTTCTTTTTTATATAGAAATATAACAGTATGAAGGAGAAAATATCTCAGTTGACCAATTGAGTATTAGCTACATTATAGTATCTTATTCAAATTAAATTGTTTTTAAAAGTTTTTTAAAAATAAATTTATTGAACATTTATGCTATAAATGATAGTGAACATATTTCTTCAAACTGTATTCTATTGTAGACATAATTAGGAATTACTGAACCATGTCTAGGATTTTCTTTTATATCTATATGTTGCAAAATAAGAAGTATCTGAAATTTAATGTGTGGTATGTTTTAAAAGAATAAGTTTTGTCCATGAACTTAAATAGCTAAAACCTAAATAAAAATGTTTTATAACAAATGAACGTATCTATATCATGGTTCACTAAAGCATTTATCTAGCAGTATGATAAAATACATCATAAATATGTTTCTATATAACAAGGGAATCTCCTTGTTCAAAAATACACTTATAAATTATAAAGTTTTGAAATATTTGATTTCTAATATTTCTTTAATTCTGAGTAGACATTGTTCAATTATGAATCATTATTTTTACCATTTTATACTTTTTTTTATACCTATCACATAATGAAAAAAAGCTTTACACTATTAAAGACAAAAATATCTCAAATATTCAACCATCTACATTTCTAACCCTGATATCACCTTGGTATCTTCCATTACAACAACAATAATGCTGACAGCTGGCTGTTGATAATTAATAAGTATCAACACATCACAGCATAACCCATCATCTACTAAAGGAATGGCCTGACCCAATGGCCATATGCCACTTAGGGTATGGTCTGACCCAATGGCCATATGCCACTTCGGGTATGGTCTGACCCAATGGCCATATGCCACTTAGGGTATGGTCTAACCCAATGGCCATATGCCACTTAGGGTATGGCCTGACCCAATGGCCATATGCCACTTAGGGTATGGCCTGACCAAATGGTCATATGCCACTTAGGGTATGGCCTGACCCAATGGCCATATGCCACTTATGGTATGGCCTGTACCAATGGCCATATGCCACTTAGGGTATGGTTTGACCCATGGTTGTAACACTGCCAGTGTTTATTTATCTCACTAGGTCCACTAATGTCTGGTAAAAATGTGTATATGGTTACAGGGTTTAACCAAGACAATGACCCAGTTACAGTTCTCCTAACTCAGGGGCATGACCCATAGCCTGTGTTTGATGCACATTATTTCCTGATGTCCACTGCATATACACATTGTTATAGGGTGAAAATCTTAGCAGTTTCAAACTTATGACCCAAATATATATCCCTACCCCTTGGTCTGTATTGAATGCATGTCTGATTTCATGTCATGTCCTTAAAACTATATATGAGTACTGGTCGGATCTTAGATGTTTCCAAGTGAAGACTCAGAAATACTATTCCCCTGCAGCAAGATGAGAGGGAGTAATGATCTAATTTGTTACATATGTTATACCTTTAGGTTTGACAACACGTCAACCTTCAGATCTATAGCTACAACACTTTAAGGACTTATTTGAGATTTTTAAAAAAACTTCCCCACTCCCCTCCAATCTGAAAGACAGAAGGCATTTAACAAAATTTAAAACCATTGTGAACATCTGCAGACCACTCCCAATCATAACCCAAAGTTTCAATTCTGTATTTTCAATGATGTTGGTGGCGATCTACCACCTTACTAATGGACAGATGGACAGACTGGAAGAATGATGTAATAAACACTGATTTTTCAAACAAGCATGAAGAGAATTTCATGCAATAAAGTTACTAAAGATCCATATTTCATAAAAGTCCCTTAAATGAAAATTGAACAAGTTTAATTAATTCCTTGCCATTGTGAATTATTATGAAAGCCCCACATTGCATTATTTAATTCAGATATTCAAATTCAATTAAGAACTATATTAAAAGAATAATAGGTACTTACCCAAGCACAATTTGTTGAAGTCATCGTTATCTAATCTGAAAGAATTGCAATAATATAGTCAATATTTCATTGAACAAGAACTGATTGATACTTGTGGCAAAGAGAACATGATCTGATCTTCAACATTTCAAATTGTTTTGCATAAAATTCAATTTTAAATATTTTGTTGTGCTAAGATATAAACATATTGATGAGAACCTGATAACTACATATACAGTATGCCAATAACAAAAGTTATCAAAAAATACATGTAGAGAAACAAGGAAGGGTTAGAATGTACAGTTAGAAGAGTAAAGACAGACTAGTACTGAGATGGATCAATAAAAAGAGAGAGACTTGCACCTATCCCTTGACAAAACATGCACAACAGGGTCCCAAAACACTGACTGCACTAGCGCGGGTGCTAGTTACCAAGGGAATTTTGAAAAAATATGAACTTATGCCATCCCCATTGGACATCAAGAAAACCCAGGGGTGGGGAGTGGTACTGGGCTGTTTATTGGCTGAATACTCATTTTATAATCACGTTGAAAATAATTGTCAATAAAATACTTCTGCTAATGAAGTTGTTCTACTTTCTGTGTACACTACCTTTATTTTCAAGACACCCAGCCTCTGAATGATCATTAACATTATTCCAATTGGTTTCAACAACCTTCATGTGTAAGCAAAAACATTGTGTATACACTCACTGCTTTTTGTTCTTGTTTAGTCTGATTCCCTGCTTTGTATGCTCCTAGCAGGAAGCATATCAAGCAGAAAACTAGACTAGTTGATGATTGAATTCATGAAAATGATTCCTTTATTAAAAAACAAGGGATATTTATTTCATGAAATTACTGTCAATATCGAAACTCAGTTATTTTTAAAAAAAATTGTCCTGTTAGTAAACTATTGATGCTGTGATTTCATTGCAAGTAATAGTGAAACTTCTTCTCATCACTGAGGGAATCTCTGAGTGCCAATTTCAGGAATCTTAAATCAACTACAAACTCTGAATCTCACTTCTCCACAGTGATCCGTATCTGTGAAAACAAAGCATTTTATTTTCCCCAAGTATTCATTTTGCTTGGTTGCCTTGTTATCTTTGATCACATTTATGAATGAGTATGCTAATTTAAGGTAGTTTAATTATATTGCATAGACACAATTTTATTCATCCGACTTCTTGACTGATCAATTGAAATGAGTTGACCTATGACCTAGGATGCTAGCTCTTCCACAGGTAGGATGTCTCTGAACATTTATTCTAAGCCCACCCTCCCCTTTATTTGATACAAAAGACATAATTAACATGATAATTTAAAGGAAGTCAGCTTTTAATTCTGTGCAACAATACAACAAACACGTCTGCAAGTCAAATATCAAAACACAGTTGGAAATTAACTATGTTCTCAAAGAAATGCTTGCAGACATATTTGTCATGGTAGATTGACATATTTCATGCTTGAATACAAAAAAGAGGGCACATTGCATTTATGATTACACTTAAAATGAGCTAAAAGACAGAACCAAAACATGAGAGAGAGAGAGAGAGAGAGAGAGAGAGAGAGAGAGAGAGAGAGAGAGAGAGAGAGAGAGAGAGAGAGAGTTTGGTAAAGGACCTTCATTTGAAAAACTAAACATAACCAAGGATAAAACTGTTGGCTTAATTTTCATCATGTTTTAATATATCATAACAGTTTTCTTTATCTACTGTATTTACTGTATATGTTGGGACATGATAAATTAATTTTTAAAGTAATTGTTTTGTGCACTGTATATTTTGGGACACATTGTTTTTGTTTAGTTGTAAGTTGTGGGACACCTTTAAAATCATTCGAAAATTACATGTCGGACAATGCACTCCAACTGAAATTTTATTTAAAAAAATATAAAACTGTGTACTTGATAAAACTCATTAATCCACTGCAGTAGCATCTCATCAGCACAAACCTTCTCCTGCACAAGTACGATCCATTCTTTCTGTGAACAAATATTTTTTTAGCTTTTTCATGCAGTGAAAAATTATTGTTAGAACTGGGGTCAAGCCAGACTTGAATTTTAGGGAGAAGTGACTTCTCTTTTGGAAAGAACAGGGAGAAGTGAGAGCTGAACAGGAAGAAGTGGGGCCTGAACAGGGAGAAGTGGGAGCAAAGCAAGACATGCAATATATATATGTGTGTGTGTGTGTGTGTGTGTGTGTGTGTTGTTTTCATTCTCTTATTTGAATTATGTCGTCTATTTCCCAGTATGCATAATTGCATTTAACATTGGTTTTAAGCAATACCTTATTTTCAAGAAGATTTTCTGGGTTCAATTTACATTATAAACACATCTGCTGCATGTTTAAAAACTATCACAAAAATTAGTAAACTCAGAATACAACCTTGACCTTACAGTGTCTCGTCGAATTCCACATATATTTATGACCTACATAATTTTAAAACTAAATCTTTAATAATGTAATATTTAGTCTCTGCTTTCTTACAAATTGTATATTTTCCTGAATATACTGGCCCAATGGTTTACAAAAAGAGACAATCTAATAAAATTGTACATCCCAGAACAGCAATGTCCGCCATTACAGTTCCAAACTGATTTTTATCAAGAAAATAATGTACACGCGGCAATTAAAATATTCATGTTACCGATTATATTCTTAAAATTCAAACTGCTATTTACATAAGTTTGTATGTTTTTATCATCAAAGGATAACTTGCAGAAATCAGGCAGTAATAGTTGCCAACTTACTCAGGAAATTGTTAATGGTTAATCAGCTATCAAAACGCATGCCTGTGAATGTGCAAGAGTTTGTTTGTTGGTGTAATTGATATCAACACCAACTATTTGATGGCTTGAAGCCTACATTTTGCCTTGAGCTATATGTAACATAACACTGGAACTAACCTGGCCAAGGCAAGGGAGCATCTCAAAAAGGATGGTCATTCAATTTTCTTCTAAAAAATATTAACAGGGTGAAGTTGTTTTCACTTTACTAACAGAAGAAGGTGAAATTTACACTTTTTTGGCGACTCAGTTGCCCACTTCATCTGGTAGCGTGACCCCTGTAGAGACGTCAGATTTTTAAAAAATCTGCACCAGTCGTGCTAATTCTCACACTTTTAACCCCCCATCTTACTGTCAGTCCATCCAGGAATGAGATCTGAGTACACTAGAATTTCATCCATGGTAATGATCATATTGTTGATGAAATCATCTTCTTTTCTGGCCTTCACGAATTCATCAAATGATTTTCTCCTAAACTTCAAGGTGACGCTGGGTCATTGATGTCCATGCTTCATCACGAATCACAATATTGTGTCACTTTATAAACTGTTCTATTGTTTCAATTTATTTTCAAAATGCCCGTGAATACAGGTGAAAGGAACCAAAGTTAGCTTCCATATCTCGGCCAACTTTGTATATTCAAAAATAATAATAAAAAACAAAATTGGCACACTTAAAAAACTATCCAAAGTTGGCTTCCAAGGTCAGCTTGCTTTGTAATAAAATAACTTTTACCTTGATATCCTTTTTAAAATAATCAACTTAAAAGTACCCAAAGTCGGCTTCTGATGTTGGCTTGCTTGGTAATAAAAATAGCCTGTCTTTGCTGTCTTGTTGGTAAGTTCAAACAAACAGTTTACTGCTCACTGCCAGTTGTGTTTATTCACTAACCAAGCTTCTATTTCTTTGGCATCTGTAGTTATACTTAATACAAATGGGCACTGATGTTTGCAGGTAAATAGTATCCACAGCAATAACTTGCTTTAATAATACTTTCTGTAACCCATGCTAGCGAAAAGATGTCACATCCACCCACGAGAATGTATTTTCAAATATTTATTTTTATTTGCAAGATACTGTCATATAGATGACCTGGATATAATTCAGTCTTGGTTATTTTGCACCTAACTCCGTATCATGCATGAATGGCCTTTGTCTTCAAGCAATCGCTTGATTATTTCCCTTCGTTTACGATTTTGTTTGATCCATTTTCAATCAGATAACATATTCAAACTTTTGAATACAACCAAACACAATTTATTTCTCAATGTTCATGTCAATGAACAATGTGTTGTTTGTTATTGGACACGAACGACATGCTACAGAATGGATGCCTATGCTACATATATGGAGTTTGTGGATATATTTTATTCTTTAAAAAAAAGGAATAAATGATAACAATACAAGGTTAGTTTCTTTTGTTTTATTATCAAATATGCATTTTGTTGACCTATTTTATTGCAATGTGCGGTGGGGGGGGGGTAAATTCAACACAAATTTATTTTGTTTCTTAAGTCTTGCGACATATGACCTAGGTGAAAAAAAGTTTCACCATAAGTTCTGGGACAGGAAAAAAAAAATGTGTCCCAATATATACAGTAACACAGTATTTTAGTTTTGTTTGTGGAAACTTTACCAAGTTCCTTTTCATGATCTAAAGCCTACTCACATGCTGCTCATGATTAGGTTAGGATATGAAAGTTAGCGAATCTACTTACAAATATTATGTAACTATAAGTTGAAACATAAATATTTATGTCCTCTTTCTCTAAATTTGATTCAAACAGTAAATATTACATTATCATATCTGTGTGAGAAAATATGAGACTAACTAGAACAGGACTACAATGACAGACTTTGATAGCATATCATGTGAAATAATGATTCAACAGATAAAGAAGCTGTATGCATTTAAGTGCAGCACATACAAATACAAATAAAGGTGCTGATACTTGTAGAGTGGCAAGATTGCAGAGTATGAATCTTGCAAACACAAAGCATTACTAACCAAACTACATACCCCTCAATCTTTTAGACTTGCCCATGGGCAAATATCTAGCAAACTATAGCTTGCCAAAGTTGAATCTGAGCTTGTCCTGGAAGGTGGACAAGTGGAGCTGTAATTTCCTGATTAGATTCCACTGTTTTGATTGATCTAATGCAGGTACTAGACCAATCAAAGGAGAGGAATCCTATCCATCCTTCATTCTCTAGTTGAGTCTATGAATTTTGTTCAGTACATAGTAGAAGTTATCAAAGTGTAGCATATACTACAACTCAGCATTTATAAGTACCATCTGAATGACTCATATGTAAACAAATACTCAAGAAGTTCACAAACCATCAAGATTACATAAAAAATTAAATTAAATTAAATGGAAGGAATCCTCTATTCATTTTTGTTTTTAATCTTAGATTTTGCATTAAGTAGTAACTTGATGACAGAACATACCAGCCTATTGATTCTTTTTAACCCAGAAAAATGTGAGAACACTATAAATTACCTGATAATAACAAGGGATGCAAAGATGGCAATTATATATAAATGTATATATTATCTAGTCAGATAAAAATCGGAAAGTATCAAACATCAGCTCCTCTGCTGATAATACAGATATAATTTCAGTCTGTATGCAGTTCTGCACATTTAAACTTTTCTAGCACATATTCTGCTTTAACTATTTTATTTACATTTACAAATTTACTAGTATATACCAAGAAAACTCACTACATGAAACTACAAAAGCTTGTATCATTGGTTATAATTTCCCTTTAAATGTTGTATATGTACTATATATAATAACCCAAGGGAGGACACTTCTTCCATTTCTCCTGCAACCTATTAATGACTTGACACCGATATTTCAATGTATACTTTGCACAACATAATAAATTTAGCAACCATGTTTAGCTCCAAGATCTTACCTTTATGGCTATCATCAAATTTGACATACTATTCCATCGTTAAGGAACACCTGCCTATTTTCCAAGGTTACCGCTGGAAATGGTTATTACTATGCCCACTTAATATGAAAGTGAAATGCACTGATTGGTATATTTCCCTCTCATTGGTTGATCGAAATGACACACAGCACCAGCTGATAAACTTTATTTTGGGTTGACCAATATGGGTATGCTATTCCATTCAGCAAGTACGTCGAATTTTCACATAGGCCTAAAATGTCGAATCTCTGAGCTAAACTCTGATGCAAAATTTCTTACGTTGCTTGAAATATCAGCTTATATTCTTACCTAGTGTGCAGAAGAAGTTAGTGAAATGTCATCCACTGTACTGGTCCATATAGTACATATTTGATTAATAGGTAAATTGTAAGTAACGATACGAGACCATCTTTACGACACGCTACGAAAACTAGTGACAAGTATCGAAAATAAGTAACACTGTTATAAAAATGTCTCATCAACCTAATTTCGTCTATTTTTTGAGAAACTGATGCAACTGCCAATCTAGCACTAGCGGTTTCTTCGTGTTGATCTGTGTTTTGAGGGATATAGAGTTCTTTTCTTTCGTGCAAAGTTGACCTTGGTCTTCTCTTTCTCCTCACCAGACGAAACTCCGACATATCATCCATTTTTAATAGAATGGTTTGCCTCCTTGTTCAACTTAATAATAGTGAATATAAACATAAACAAAAATTAGAAATCCAGTCAAATTAATGGCGCAACAAATACTTGCACAGAAGGAAAGACAAAAATTTAACTAGAGGGAAGCATATTTCCGGTTTTACGTGGGAAACCGAAATAAATTGATAAAGAAAAAGAAAATATAAACATTTATTTTTAAATTTTAGAATCTTGTTGGTATTTTCATAACGACTATGAACTAGGATGATGAGGACTATGATGACGATAACAATAACAACATTAATAATAATAATAATAATAATAATAATATAGCAAAAACAACATAGTGTATTAGCAGAGACAAAAGCTGAGAAAAATTTAAACAATACATATAGCTGACTAAACTGGTTTACATTCTGAATGAAAACTAGATGGAAAATCCACTACCATCTAGAAATAAAATCATTTAGGCTAGAAAAATGGCTGCTGTGTCTTTTAGTATGGAATCAAGATCCTGATAAACAATGTGCTAAATGTAAAATTACACACTTAAGTTGTCCAATAAATGTGATTTATTCATAGCATACACTTCTCAATTCTCTTCTTAAACTCTGTATCTGGTAATAAATTACTGTTACCAACCATTTATTTGATCAGGAAATAAAATTTTGGTCCAAATACAAAGTTTAAGCATCTTTTTCTACATTGAATTATTTACCAGCTTACATCTGCACATACTCTTTGACTGTTGGTCTTGGTGGGATGTCTAGTCTTGTAACATGGCCTTGATTTCACTTGTACGTCACTCAACTGATATCATGCAGTGACCACTGCCTTGTCTTGAACATCAGCCTTTATTCCATTGGACCTTCTTCCACTGAGCTCAGACAGTGGCCACTGCCTCATCTGGTACCCTGACCTAAACTCCACCTCAGATGTGGAAGGTTGCGGGTTCGAACCCTGGCCGAGTCATACCAAAGACTTATAAAAATGGTACTAGCAGTTGCCTCACTTGGCGCTTAGCATTAATATGTTAGTGTTAGGACTGGTTAGCCTGGTGTTTGGACAATGTGACTGGGTGAGACATAAAGCTACATGTCTGTGGCATGATGCCCCTGTGCAGTGCTGCCACAATGCAGACATCGTAGCAATATGACTATACAATTGTTAAAGATACTTCATAAATCCTGATCACACTCACACACGCACGCACGCACGCATGCACACACCCACACTACCTGATCTACAACCTTCTATTCATACCTTTCTCCATTAAGGTCATGAAATGGCCTATACATAGACTGGTACCCTGATCTTTTTTTTAACTTTATTTCTACTTCACTCACTATGAGTGGAATATAGGTCAGGGTATGAATTTTGTGATTAGCTACTGACGATGGAGGAATTTTGACAACTCAAAGGAAATCGCTTAACAGTGACTGTGCATTCATTACATATAGAGATCAAAACCAGGACTACCAAGGTGCATAGCAAGCACATAACCACTTCTCTACCCAAAATAATAAGGATAAACTATCATATAACTTAAAAAGTTGCTTTGTAACACTTTGTCTTAAACATTTGATACCTAAGTTTGATTTGATTCCTGATGTAACCCAACTTAGCCATCATTGTATTTTATCTCATTAAAGTTAGGGAATAAAAAATTATCCTGCATGTAATAAATATCACTGTGACCTACATAATAAACATTGTGTACTTGGCCATCATCCTTTTGACCACCCCATCATTAATATTGTTTGATTTTTTATTTTGGTCAAATTATCTGTGAAATTTATAAGAAGCCTTCCATAGAAAATGAAGATATGGACACTTTCTAAGATCTTTACAGATTTGCAGAAAAAACTTAAAACTATTCACCATATATATGGCCTATTTCTTATGAAACCTCTTTTGCAATGACGTTCAGGGTGTCTTTAGGCATCACCATTCTTGGTTCTTGGACATAAAAACGCTATTCTTATGGTTCTTCTCACCCTAACAAGAACACTGTTCTGATGCAGAAGTGGATAAGAATAAAGATGGAAGAACATTCAGAGTGAGATGTGCCGTATTTACTGTTCTGAGATTAACTCTAGTTGTTCGGGCATTTCTGAACAAGCACATATTTGCAAATAGGAAATATTGCTCTTCAAATAAAAACTGAAAGCAAAAGATGATATGAAATAAAGTAGCATTGTGACAACTAAATCTCATCTTATTCATCTTTTCTTGCAGACAGTGCAAAAAAAACCCAACAAAACAACAACAAAATCAATATTACATTCATTGATTGTATTTTATTTTCTCTAAAATTTAGGAATAAAATATGAAAGGATACAACAGAGCAATGTTTAGAATCTTTAGTGAATTGCACAAATAAAACAGTAAGAATGTGTTTAGACTTTAAAACTAGAAACATTTTTCTTACAAGTATCTTAAAATATGACACTGAAACATGCTTCATTCTAAACAACAATACAAATCATTAAATTCATTTACACCTTTATATCAGATAATTAATGACCGAGTTGAGGCTGTCTAATGGTACAAATATTTGAAGTAAACACTTGAGCATGTGTAATTTTGCATACATATCTAATTTTAGTGCAAATCCCATACTAAAATGTGAAAGTTAAAGGATTGTATAGGTCTATGATAAACACTGTAAAATATGGATACCAAGTATGCTTATTTTTTAATTACTTGAGGCTGCATCTATTTATTTTTGATATGCCCTTATTACATCACATGTATTATAATTCAATACTTTGGAAGTTACAATATTTCAGCAGATCAACCAGAATAAACAACTTATTACATGTACTATGATTAAAGAAATTAATGACAGCAAGAAGAAAATGTTAAAATTAAACTAAAGTAGATAAAATTCATTGTGTATCACTAGAAATAGATTATGTCTGATGAACATATCTGTCTTAAATTTAACTTTTCTCATACAACATGCTTTTACTGCAGAAAAATATCTTAAAGCCAATGTACATTTATTTTTTATATAAACATAATATCCAGATTTTACAGTATCTCTTGTGCAGATAAAAAAGTTGATAATTAATGAAGGTAAAACAAAATGTATGATTTGGGGGATGTCAAAAAAACTACAGAAGTTAGGTAATCCAAAATAATCTTTTTCCATAAATAATCATCAGTTAGAAAATGTCAAACATGAAAAGTTGTAGGTGTGAGGATGACCATATTATACATCAGCCATCCAAAATTGCCCAACTCATTAGAATCAAGAAATTTTTACCTACAGAAACTTGCATTTTATGCTACAATTCATATATTCTTCAAAGAATGGATTATTGTTCAACTGTATGGGGAAATTCTGTCAAATCTCAATGTGAGAGAATTAATAAACTTCAGAAATGGGCATCACGCTTTATTTAAAATGCATCTATTGTGTATTCATCAAAAACGTATTTTATACAACTAAAACAGCTTACAATATATTAAGGGATTGACTTTCACAAGGCAGTTCTTGTATAGAAATGTCTACATGGAGCTGCACTAGAGTATCTTCAGGATTTATTCAGGCCTTTTTCAGCGCAGTATCTATTGAGAGCAGCATCACATGGAAACCTTCATCTGTCAAAACCAAGAACCAATTTTAAAAAAACACTCCAATCCTTTGGTACAGTTCTGTGGAATAAGCTTCCACTGCATGTAAAATCTGCAGAAAATATTACAGTATTTAAGAAGAGATATCGTAAGTATGTATACATTACTAATAGATACAATACTAATAGATTATAACTGAATTTAGTATATGTAGTACTAATGACATTTTAAAATAAATAGCAATTACACCTCTCCCTCGACAACTCGTGCACAACGGGGTCCACAAACATAGACTGTACTATAAGCAGGGGCACGAGTTATCGAGGGATCTCCAAAAATTGAAAAGATCCACTTATACATCGAGAAAACCGCTGGGGAAGGGTAGGGAACTGGGGTGTTTAATAACTGAATCCTCCTTTTATAATCACGTTAATAATAATTGTTAATAATGAGCTTTTTCTAATGAAGTTGTACATTATTCTGTATAAATAACATTTATTTTCAAAATTTCCAACAGGTTAAAGATCGTTCCAACTGGTTTCAACAAACATCACTTGTACGTGAAAACGTGTATTACGTCACTGCTTTTTTGTTTTGTTGATTAGTCTGGTTCCCGGACAACCAAGTCAGGAGTCAGAGTAGCGGGAAACTAGACTATCTGTTGATGCACCCCCAAACAAGATTCCTTTTTTTCAAAAACTAGCGATATTTATTTCGTGAGAAAATCGCCTACGTCAAAGCTCAATTTTTGTATTGTTCAATTAGTACAATATTAATGTCATGATTTCGTTGAAAGTAATAGTGAAACTTCTTATCATCCTTGAGGATATCTCTAAGTGCCAGTTCAGAAATTCTCTGAAAATTGTTTGCCCACAATGGTCCGTATCTGTGAAACCAAGCTCTTTATTTTACGAAGTATTCATTTTGCTTGGTTGCCTTGCTATCTTTGATCACAGTTATGAAAGAGTTGGTTAATTTAAGGTAGTTTATGTTTCATACACAATAAAATTTATAACAGTGTTTGACTGATCAACTGAAGTCACCTGACTTACAACTGGGGCCGCTAGATTTTATGTAGATAGTATTTGTGTGCCTTTAAACTTGTTTTTTTTTCATTTCACCTCCTTTATTTGATTTAAAAGACAAAATTAACGTGATAATTCAAAGGAGGCCAGCTTTTAATTCAGTGCAACAATACAACAAATACTTCTGCAAGTCAGTTATCAAAACACGGTCAGAATTTAATTAGGTTCTCAGAGAAACGCTTGCGGACATAGCTGTTACGGTAGATTGACACATTTTACATTGAAATACACACTGAATATATGATGATTATGCTTAAGTGGAACTAAAAGAAAGAATTAAAACACAAATTTCACTTAATAAAAATTATTTAATTGGCATTTAAATATTAATGTACTGCCTACACTAGGTGTGACATTTTCACTGATCAACATTTTCATGAATATCTTTAATTAAAGTGTACTAAGAATGTCGTTTGGAAAGAAAATGTAACCAATTATTTGACTTCTTATTAAAAGGTAATAATTTCACAATGCTGATTAAAATTTCCAGGTCATATATACCGTTTTCGACCATAAAAGGTGCGATATATCAACGTTTCAGTTACCAATTTTGATCACGATTTTTTTCAAGTTCAAGAAATAGGGATACATTTTGGGGGTATTTTCTGGTTTAAAAAAAATGGAATCCACACCTGACCCCGTGTTATAAGTGGGTTCGCGAGTTATCAGGGTGCGAGTTATCGAGGGAGTGGCGTACTTTTATCTTCCATTAGATGCAGATTGTTATAATTTTTTTTAAGAGGACCTCAAGGGAGAATAGTCCTTAACTATATGTGTCACCCTCAATAAATAAATTATTGTTATTATTATTATTATTACTGGTATGCATTGCTTTAGTTGCTGACTTTATTATATTTATCAATAGTAAATATTAGCCCAAATTCAAAGTGCTGAATTTCAGTCAAGCATATGTTTAGTTGTTACACACAAGTGGCATTCAATGTCTTACTTTTGCAACACCCAATTGCTGCAACGCCTATAGGTGTCTATCTATTTTTAACATTCTGCATATCCTTGCACATAATGCCAAAAAATAAAGTTAATTCTGAGATTTCTACCTATTACATACCTCATCAGTCAAAATTATTCCACCTAAAATAAATACACACAATGTCACATAATGCACCAACAGATCAGGGCCTATGTTGTTTGTTCTACTGATTACTCCTAATTGTATAGATCCAAATCTGCCATTGCAGTATACAATGGCAGATCTGGTCTGTGCAGCTGGAGTCAACTTACAAATATATATGGTATTGGTATTTATTTAAACTGAACAAGAACAAATTTATATCAATGTAGTGACATCTTACATTGTAAAATGCTCTTCAATTACAGTGAACATAATACAATGTTAAAGAATTGTTACAATATACAGACTTATGTGAGATGACAGGAAATAAAAGGGAATAGCCAGTACATGTGCCATCAATGGTCCCAACAATGAATCCAAAACAGGTCATCTGTGTTACAATATTCACACTGCTTATCTGTGTCACAATATTTATACTTTGCTGATCTAGATCATGATACAAACTTTGCTTATCTTAGTCACAATATTCACTTTGCTTATCTGAGTCACAACAGTCACACTTTGCTTATCAGTATCACAATATTCACACCTTGCTTACCTGAGTCACAATAGTCACTCTCCTTATATATGTAACAATATTCACACTTTGCTTATCTCAGTCAAGCATTCATATTTTGATTATCTGGATTACAATATTCACACACTGCTGATCTAGATCATATGATTCACACACTGCTTATCTGTGTCACAATTTTCACACTTTACTCATTTGGATCACATGATTCAAAGTTTGCTATAGGGTCACATGATTTAAACTCAAAACAACTGTTACTTCTTCAGGCAAGAAAATGCTGTTTTGTATCTATCTTGGAAAGATAGAACAATGGTATATTTGCATTAGAAACATTTTAAAATAAGCAAATCAGTAACTGAACATAATTATTTGTAACGGCATTAATTACAAACATGAATTTCTTACAGGACTATACTCTAGAGAACCCTTTGTTTCTGACAATAACTGAGACATCGGCTGCACAAAGGTAAATATACAACATGGAAATTTACATAAAGTTCAACATAAAAACAAATTCTCAAACTCTTAAGTAATTTATCAAGTGTTCTAATCCTAAGTTTTTTAACAAGTTACTGGTGTTATAATAATATAGAATACTTATCAAGACTGCTCTGGTGGCCTAAGTGGTTAGAGCGTCCACCTTCAGTGTGGGAGGTTGTGGGTTCAAGCCCCGGCCAAGACAAAACAAAGACTTTAAAAAATGGTATTTGCAGCTGCCTCGCTTGGTGCTCAGCATTAAGAGGTTAGTGTTAGGACTGGCTGACTAGTTGTCAGGATAATGTGACTGGGTGGGACATGATGCCATATGTCTTTGGCATTAAGCCCCAGTGCTAGACACCACTTTAAACTGCCACACTGCAGACATCATAGTATATGACTGCAAAATTGTTAAATCCAAATCACACACACACAGACACACACACACACACACACTCATACTTATCAAAGTTAAACTATTAAATTAAATATTTTTGAAATGTATCAATAACTCTTCCCTGTATTGTCAGTACTGTGTGTGCAGATAACCATTATCTACCATTAGCCATATTACAAGTAATATGACTAACTCTGTTTATCTTATGCTAGGTCATGAATTACTGGATTTTACAAGAAAAATAAATGTGACAATTTACTGGACAGTGTTATGATCAATACTGTTTGGATTGCGCTCAACAGATATTGATGACATTATAATCAACAAGTTTAGTTCATCATTTTGTCACTTGCCTGATCTAGAGGTATGGACACCTGTCATACAGGAGTGCCAAATTCACATACACATGCTTTTTTCTGAATTTTTTAAAATGTGCTTTTTGCCTTGCATTAGTAAAGAGAATAATGTTACTACTGCAAATACACACAAAGCACAGCAGAATATAAACTGTAAGCTAGATTCCATGAGAAATCTGCTACATCAATCTTTTATTCATAACGCTAGCCAATATGTTTGAACATAGAATGAAAGAAAATTTGTTTGTTTTGAGTGAATAATGGATATATTTTATCTTGTGGGTGAGAAAATAGTAATGAAACATATCTGTTATTCACTCCAAGTAAATATCCTCAATGTATTTACTCATGCACACATGCCTATCCATTTTAGAGACACATAAAATAAAAGTTAAACTTATATTTGATATAATTCTAGAATCAGATAATTGTTAACTTGTTTGCTAAAATTGCTCAAGGCAACTTCATCATACAGAATTCACTTCAAGCAAATTTTTAAAAGTTTTAGTTCAAAATTTTAGCAGTAGATTCCCACAATATATGATAAACTAAACAAATGTAAAAAAAAATATTGCTTCTAGCATCTCTTGCTGAATAAATGGGTGAATCAATATGTTTATTATAAGAACAAAAACAAAATGTGGACTCTGTACATTATCAAATACTGCTGAAAAGAGACTCAACAAATGAATAATGACTGTTCAGTGGAACACAATGTCTTTCTTTTCAATCATGTTGTTATGCATGGTACATGATTTTCAAAAACATTTCCACCAAAACATCTTAACACATCTCATAATACTGACATAACACAGTCACTCTCATGAACAAGAGTCCCTTGATGGGACTGATGCTTTACTGGCCATAAAGAAAAGTCAGGAATCCATTATAAGTCCATTTTCTTTTATACTTTATAATCTTAAATAAATGAAAGAATACCATGCCTTAGGGGCATTATCTTCATTTAACACAAACTTTAAACACACCTTTCTTTGAAAAGGTTGAGATACCTGGTACCCAATTTTTCATTTCTACAATAGATCTCATGTCAGTCAAAGAGGTCAAAACTGAAAACAAACATGAAAGATGTAGTACGCAGAAGCTGGATCCCACATGAGAGTGACAGTACTAAATTTTTTCATATTCTACTGATGGAATTAAATTGTACAGGGTAATATATAAAATATTTTTAATAACTTTTCAGTAAGAAAAATAAAGGCAATGCAATGGTAAATTTGCATGAGCGAGAACTGCTCATGTAGAAATACCTGGAATAAGAAAAGTCTCATGCAAATTCATAACATAGCAATACCATCATATTACTTCAATCTGTTAGTGGCAAAGCTACCATAGATATATACATAGACACACATGAGCAAGGTTGAGAGGTCCAAAATCTAATCACTAATATTAATGGAGTTTTTCAAGATGGCTGCTATGGCCATCATACTCGATGTTAGTTCCACACCATATTCATTAAGGACTAACCAGATATCATCACAAGTCCTTTTGGTGAAACTTTCATCTTGATGATCACCCAGGCTGATACGGTAATTCATTCAAGTGAAGTAGAGATAACAAGATTTTCGAGACGGCCACCATGGTAGCCATACTGGATGCAAGATCATTAACATTCCCACTTAGGACTGAAATCATACCATATGATATTATTTGGTGAAAACTCTATGTTCATATGACATTTCTTTCAGAAGCTGTGTAAGAGAATACAATTTTGACTCTTTAATTATTCTTCCAATAAACCCCATACAATCATATACGCACAAATCTTTCATAAACTAGTCATTTCATATGGTTTTAACACAATAATTTTTTTATTATTAATTGATATTTGTAAGATCCACACAGATATTAGTTGCAAATAATTCTTTTTCTGATTAAAGAATGACTATTACATAGAAATTTTTATTTCTTCCAAGGGTTGATATCAACCACCCATTAAATAACATGTGTCAAATCCTAGGACCTCATTTGAACGTGCACATGGGATAACTTTGTTTTGCACATTTTCCATTCAGTCATGTTTTAGTTATTTTAGTTAAGATATCATTCTTTTTTCTGTTGTGATGAAAACTAGTGTTGTTTTCTTATCTGTATTGCAGGTACTTTGTATTTTCACTGGCAACAAATAATATTTAATTCATTACTATTATTGTAAATTTGATCAGAATAGTCCAAGAATATGTGGTTTTTGTAAAATTTCTTGACATGGATCTCTACTGATTGTCTTATGAATTTCAATCATATATTGAACACTTTTTAAAAAGAACATGTACATATTTATATAACACTATCTCAACCGGTTTTCACTGCATAATATGTAAGTTTGTATTTTTCATTAAATTATCTCCTTTTAATTATTCATGACATATTTTTCTGTAATATGTAAGTTTGTATTTTTCATTAAATTATCTCCTTTTAATTATTCATGACATATTTTTCTGTATAAAAAATATGTACTGGGCATATGTCATTCAGGCATGTTGTAGTGAAGATGTCATTTTTTGCTGTAACAAAAACTGATCTTCTTTTCATATCCATATTGCAGATCAAGTTGTGCAAGAAAAGTTCAGTCAGTTGAAGTCTGGTGATTTTTTTCCGAACTTTGTGACAGTAGCAATAACATTTTCAAGATGGCTACAATGGTAGCCATACTGGATGCCAGAGCAGCACCATTTTCATTTAGGATCAACTAGAATCTTGCAGCTAGACCTTATATTCCAACTCAGACGACTACCACAAACCCAGAATGTATTAATTGTCAGATACACTGTTTTAAAACAAATGTTCCTTGATAGGTTTCACCACCTTTAGTGACTTTGGCTATTGACAGCACAAACACAGACATGAATGGACGTCCACAAAGTTGCAGGCGTATTTTCAGAATTTATGTCCTGACAATAAACCATATGCATGGTAAGATTTGGGAGAAAAAGGACCAAAAGAAATGCAGTAAATCCACAACAGCCTGCTTAAAGTGCAACACTGTATCGAGACATCATAAGTAGTCTTTTGGTGAAAATCCAATGCCAATAGGGCTATCCATCTATGAGTACGAATAAAACTTTCAAAATGACCACTATAGCCACACTTGTGGTCAGATTAGCACAATTTTCATTTGGGACCAATTAAACATCATAAAAAGTCTTTTGGTGAAAACCCATGTCTGTATGACATTCCATTTATGAAATTAGTAGTAACAAGATTTTCAAGATGATTGCCAGGGTGGCCATATTGGTCATTAGAATCGCTCCATTATCACTGACTAGACATCATAAGAAATTTTCCTGTGAAAACCCCATGCTGATATTACTTTGCCTTTATGTGGAGTAGTGATACGAAGATTTTCAAGATGGCTGGCATGATTGTCTTATTAGAGGTCATATTGTTACCATTTTCATTTAGCAGCAACTAGCCATCATAAAGTCTTTTAGTGAAAAGCCCATGTTGATATAACCATTTATTCAGGAGGGGTAGTAACAATGAGACTGACAAACTGACAGCTGGTGGCCATACTGGACATCTGAGCACAGCCATTTTCATTTAGGCTCAACTAGACATCGTAAGAAGTCTTGCAGTGAAAACTCCATGTTGATATTGGTTTTGGTTCTAGAAGAAGTAGTGACAGCAAGGTTTCCATGATGGCCACTGCAGTGGCCATACTGGATGTCTGAGCATCATGTTCATTTAGGACCAACATGAAAATGGATGAATGTGCATGTAAAGTTTCATGGGAATCTGTTGCTGATGGATGGATAAAAAATGGACAATGGAAAACAGGCCATATCATAAGCTCTTTTGGTCTACGATCAATAGAGCTAAAAATATCCTCATTACTCACAATCTGCTAGAATGGATGATATATTCCAAATACTTATGAAAACAGAATCTGTAAATGATTAATCAGATGCCTTGCATCTTTTAATATTTATTATTTCTTACTTAGAAATAATAAGTGATAAAACAATTTGCTTAAAAATCTCTAATATATATATATATATATATATATATATATATATATATATATATATATATATATATATATATATACATACACACACACACACAGACATCCCCCTTACACATATGCACAATGCATAGACCATGGATTCTTAAGTCTTCATTGTTGCTGTCAGACATGTCTAAAATCCTGACCTTTGCTGGACAATAATTACATTTAGAATACAATTTCGCCTAAGATAAGTGAATTTTTCCACATACCAAAAACAGGGCTACATTCTGGAATTTTTCATTTTAGACTGCAGTCCTTCTCTACTACCTTTTCTTTTAAAAAAACTCAAGTTCTTCTCACTGCAAATTAACTTACTCAAGTAAAATTCATTTACAGCACAAGTTCCTTGAATCATAAGAAACACATGAAGAAACACTTTCAAAACCATTAAAGTTCTGTTTGGTAGCAAATTACCTTAAATAGCATAACAATTGAAGATACTGTAGCACAAGAAATTTTAATTCATCAGTTTTTAGTGAGCCAGTATGGAATGGTACTGAGTCAGTCAGATATTTATCCAGGTAAGGTGCTTGCCCCATGCCCAGGTATGTTTTCTACTAACATGGTATCATTCCACATTGGGTTACTAACAAACCATGCAATGAATTTACCACATCAATGACCTTAACAATCTTCCTGTGCTGACTGCACCAATGACTTTAACAATCTCCCTGAAAATTGTTACGACAAGTCAATTTGGCTTGCTTGGCAAGGAACTATGTATCTGTGCAAAATGAAGACATTCAACTGGGCAACTATGTGTTAGTATTCCTAGTACAGACATATATCATAAACAATATGCTTTGTTCTTAAGAACTGATAAGAGAAATATAACACAAATTGAAATTTGTGAACATTTCTATAATTTTAGAAGGATTTGCTATTAATGACATGGAAATATTTGGAAAATAACTGAATACTATGAATTTTCTATTTGTTGTGGAGTACAAAATTTCATGGATTTCACCGCTACTACAGATAAGGAATTTAAAGATTCAACAAACAAAGATCCTTCTAAGAAAATAACAAGACACAAACCTAAATCCATGAATTCATTTACCCATGAAAATGTTATTGTTCTCAAAGCCACAAAAACTGATACTACTTAAAATAAATCAGCGCACATTAATATAACAATATAACTATAATAGGAAAATTATAAAGGTCTGCATTTATGTGTACAGATAATGACCTATATGATCACAAGTGGGAAAAATATAACAAGTATGAAAATGAAATCTGTCATGTTTATCTGTTTTGATGAACTACCCTCTCCGACAGTTCCTCAATTTATCGAGAACGGATGCACTAAGGAATTAGAATCATCTTCTAGAGGGTCCAAGCTAGATGGGGAAGGAGCATCCTCAAAGCCTCCTGTCATGTTGAATGGGGACATTCCAGATCCACTTGCATCATCATTCCCTGCCCCAGAGAGAAATTCCAGGTCCCCATCCCTGGTGGTCTGGAAATAAGTAACATGCAGGATTTGCCGTGGAATATTATTTTGGACATAAAATTATGGAATGATGGTCGGATGACCCTAGGACTAAGTCTGTGGTTTGTGATCAGCTGTATTTTTATTCCAAATTTTTTTCACAGATAGTATTTACTTTGCAAATTTATTAATTATCCTTAAGCCAAAAAAATACGTTTGCAATTTGTCATTGTTTTTTCTATTTAGATTAAACACATAGATTTACCCACAATAACAGATCAATTGTATTCTATCAGACTGATGGACATGCAACTTAATCCAAACTATTGCCTGAGAAACAAATTATATTTCTACAACACAGAGTGATGCATCATGCAATGTATACATAATGTAATTAAAGGAGAAATTGATAACTTACTGCTTCCATGACCTTGGAATGCTTGGGACTGCTAAATTTGGCAAAAGGAAGATTCTTAGGATCATCTCCGTTGTCATCATCCAGCTCCTGAGGAAAAGATACAAGTAATAATGACAACAAAATATTTTTTTTTTTAAAAAATCAATGAACAAATTATCTCAAGGAGTGACCTCCCCTGGAATCTTAGGAATAGTAGCCCATCATCAACACAATTCTATTATAGCTGCCAATATGCCTGAAGCTAACATCAATGTATTGTCATGATAATCTAAAGACATGTACTGGATGACATAATGGCTTGGTTTCAAAAGAAAAAGGAAAAATTAAGAGAGACCATAGGGAAATATCAGGGAGACATGAGAGACAATCAGGAAGAATTCTGGAAGAATTGAATGACCATCTGGAAGACTTCATGGTGATGTGAGATATCATCAAGGAGAAGATCTCAGAAAGGTGTAAGAGACTACGAGGAAGACTGGATAAACTTTTATCACAAATCCAAAACAATGTATTATTGTTGATCATAATTTAATAATAATAATAATAATAATAATATTATTATTATTATTATTATTATTATTATTATTATTATTATTATTAGTATTATTATTATTATTATCCGCAGTAGTGGAAGTAATTATTGCTGCAGCTGCTGTTCTTGCTGTTGTGATGTAATTTCATTTGTGTACATTTATTAATTAGCCTATTTAGACAACAGCTGCTGCTGACTTTTAATTTTTGTAAAGTTAAGACCAAAAGTACAAATTGTTCTTGACATGTTTTTTTATCCCAGTCTTTTTCATTTAACTATAGTGATGCATAATCTTTAACCAGGTTTAGTGTAGCAGGAAGTAACATTTGATTCAATCTCTGATTTCATCCTTTTGTAGTGTAAGTAATCTGGTTTCATTTTGCATGGCATGAGTAGCAGTTGATTCTTTTTTTGAAGTTCACTTAGAAAAAAAGAAAATGTGCTGATGTTTTTTTTTTTTAAAAAAGTTTTGAAATATCTGATGCTGAAGTCATCAGTTTTGTGTTTAATCATTTTGGAGAGAAACTGACAAAGTCAACATTAAATTGTAGCTTCAAAGAGGCCATTGTGCAAAGATTTACTGGGAGATGGATCCTTTTAACTATACAGTAGTCCCCCTCTTGAACGGCCCCCCTGACCAGCTGCCACCCGTTCCTTACGGCCAGAATCCGACAGCACCGAAGAATTTGTGTTCAAAAGTACCCCTCACGAAAAGCCACCCTGCTGACGCGACCAGCAGCCAGCATATTAGTGCAATAATATCAAATTTACCCCTCACAAGCGGCCGCATTTTATTTTGTAATATGTATCCAGAACCAATTTTATTCATAACATGTGTTAAGTAATCCGATTTCTGTTTCCTGATGTCAGGTTTTCGTTCCTGAAAGAAGTGTTGACTAAAGTACATGTACTACTAAGGTTAATATTATATCATTTATGCCTCACGAGAAGCCACATTTATTCCAGAAAGCCAAGAAAGACTCAAATTTTAATCCATACAAAAAGATAAGTACACGTAATCCGATTAGCCTTACTGCTGTGTTATCATGAGATGTCTGGTTTAGTCACTCTGATAATTGTTAAGATTACAATTATTGAACAGTAGTAACAGTTGAGACGTGGCAGTATTGATGTACAATACACAAGTCAGCGGGAAAATGGTTCGATAGCCTTTATGGCTTCCCTTAGTAAGATGTTGAGCTTGTTCATTTTCATAATTAGTGGCTTTTACTACCGACAATAACTGTCAAGATTACAAATCCTAACGGCTGCGAGGTGCTATTGTTCGAATCAAATCTGCGTACATATGGAAGCCGTTTTGCCTTCTCTCCCTTAGTGTAAAGAAATGTAAACACAAACAGGGTACCAGACTGCGACTAATGAATCACGTGACAAGATCGCTGCCTTAAAAAAAAACACATGGCATTTTGTTTAAATGCAGAAAAGTTGTTTTATCAGTCTTGTAGTTGGCAACACTGATGATTACAACTGGACATAATTGTCAAGATCATAACAGGGTCAGCATAGTCTAAAAATAGATTTTTGCAGACACACAAACAGAGAACTTAGCCTTGAACAAAACAGGGTACCAGACAAAGACCGAAAAATCACGTGACAACACATTCTTTACGAAGAAGGCATTTTGTCCGCTCTGCAAAAGTTTCATCTGCATAATTAAATCGCATACAGTTAGCAACATCCGAATAAATCATTACAAAACATTAACATGTCATCACGTAAATGGAGACGATTATTTTAGAAAAAAGTCGGTTATTCTACTCAACATCGGGTGAAGTGGGGAGAGGGAACTTGCCGAACGATTTTAGGTAGAAAAGACTCGAATAAAACAATTTTATGTTGAAAATACTTGAATAAACAGCATCACAACCGATAAGGAGGTTATTCAGCAGCAGTGGGAAAATGGAGCAAATGGAAAGAGAATTATGTATGTACCAAGATTTAAATGACGTTTTTGAATGGTTTCGCAATGTGCATGATAACAACACCCGCTCGCATATCATGCTTACGCAAGAATAAGAACTATTAATGTATATTCAGTTGAAATAGGTCTATTATTATAACAAGAAGAACCTTTTAATAATTTAATGTTACTTTTAAACGAAGATATTAAATGCTTTGAAGAATGTAGCTTTCTTACTGCGTACATTACATATACTTCTCTCAAAAAATTTAGTCCCCCTCTGGAAAGGCCACCCGTCTTATAAGGCCACTTTCCCGGTGCAGAAGGGGTGGCCATATAAGAGGGGGACTACTGTAGTTCCAGGCCACTATTAACTAGTTACTGATACTTATGTGTGGTAAGCATATGACTGGACATTTGCTTCAATTACTGGCATGTTCAGACTGCTACACAAACACTGTCGCTCATTGTGTGGTAAGCATATGACTGGACATTTGCTTCAATTACTGGCATGTTCAGACTGCTACACAAACACTGTCGCTCATAACAATCAAGTGCATTGTAAATACTGACATGGCAGCCAGCAATATGTGTTGTTTTAGAGCCAAAAGTGATTTTTTTTGTCTGTGTTGCCTTAGGATGGCTCCTAATGTGAAATGAAATATTCATAGGTTTCAATAAGCAAGGAACTAAAACATTAATTAAGGCACAATTTAAAAATAAAATTCAACTATTCCAATGTATGCCTATATCTATGCTACAGTAGACAGACATTAAATGTCACGAGATAATACATAAAAAAATGTCATAAGACAAGTGAGACAATAAATGTCATGAGATAATAAGACAATAAATGACATGAGACAATAAATGTCATGAGACAAAAAAGCAATAAATGTCATAAGACAATAAGACAAATGTCATGAAACATTAAGGCAATAAATGCCATGAGACAATAAGTGAGACAATAAATGTCATGAAACAATAAGACAATAAATGTCATCAGACAGTAAGTGAGAAAATAAATGTCATGAGACAATAAGTGAGATAATAAATGTCATGCCAATAATCTACCTGTTGACTAACAGACTGCATCTCAGGAGGGGTAGTTGAGCGACTGTGGTGCTGCTTGCTTTTTGGGAGGTCTGTACGTAATGTCAGCATCTGTTGTTTCATTTTCTCCAACATCCATTCAGGCACTGTGAAACCTTGGAGTTCATGTAGCAGCAGCCCTGGACTGCCTCTAAAGGCATTAATAGAGAGAAAGAAACAAGTTACAATACTATAAAGGATTTATATATGTGAATTATCTAACACGTTTCTCAGCAAAGAGTGACATAAATATGTACACAACTTTGTCTGAAGCTGGCATACACTAGAAACTAATACATGCAGTCATCTATGGGAAGAAGAAGGAGCCTCCTTAGAAAGGTGCTTAATACATGTTCATTTCTTCTTAACTGGTTTTTAAGAGGCCTTAGAAATGTTTAATACAAGTGGTTGCTTAATAAATTAAATCTTTTGGAAAGTTTTAGTGCTTGCCTGTCATACAAAAGCATCAATGTGATTTTTGGAAATAACAAATGGCAACATTTTAAATAGGTGGAAGTTTATACCTGCAAAAACTCATAGCTGTATCATGATTGGGAACTTTCTTGTGGACCTTGGCACCAAATTCAACCTGTTTTGCCTTTGCAAGACCGCTTCGGTGGCCTAAGTGGTTAAAGGTCGCGGGTTTGAACCCTGGCCAAATCATACTAAAGACTTATAAAAATGGTACCGTGGCTGCCTCTCTTGGTGCTCAGCATTAAGAAGTTAGTGTTAGGACTGGTCAGCGTGGTGTCAGGATAATGTGACTGGATGGGACATGATGCTACATGCCTGCAGCATGATGCCCCAGTGCCAGAGTGCCAGACATCACATTAAACTGCCACACCGCAGACATCATATTTTTTTGAAGCTATGTTAAAATTCCAATACACACACATACACAAGCCCTTTGCTCTGAACCCATTCTTTCATCTGGCAAAGCATTTTTTCATAGGTAAGGCAAATATTAGTAGAAGAAGAATTGTCCTAGCGGTTATTGGCAGAAAATATACAGGCTTGTGTCAATCCTACCCGCTCTTGCAAGAGTGCATACATGAATAACAAAGGCTTCTGCTAGGATATTTTCAGGAGGGTCAATGTGACCCCTTATATTTTATTCATAGTGTCAGAAAGGGAAAGTACAAAAGGGGGACAAAAGCAGGTCAAATATGATGGATAGATCAAAAAGCCACTTGAAGTCAACAAGAGCACAATGAATGGAAAATTAGATGCCTATGCCAATGTTTATTAGTTCTCTATTACCTCTAGTTGGGAATAGTAAACTCCGGAGATTATTGACCAATCGGTCTCACTGACCTTGACCTTTTGAACTCGACTTGCTCTGTAGAAACCATTCATTTCTTATGAGACTTACCATTACCATAAACTCTGACTTTCAGTCCTGAAAAAAACTCACTGATATCTTTTCACCATTAAGTGCAAGCCATCCACACAGGTGAGTAAAGGAATTCAGTCCAGAACAAAAGTTTTGCGCAAAACCCAATTTTCTTTGACTCACAATTACCTGCACCCTTGACCATTAAACCTGCAAACAAACAGGCCTCTTTCTTAAGTGCAAGCCCTCCACAAGCTTTGATCAAGGTATGTAGTATAGAACTAAAGTTAAATTGCAAAAACCATTTTACTCTCAGTCATAGTGATTGTGACCTTCTTTCTTACCCAAAAGTGTAAGCCATCTTTAAACTCTGGTGAAGATGCATGGTTATTAACTGAAATTTGCATGCAGAAACCATTTTTCATCCTGTGACCTTCAGATTTGACTCTTTGATTCCAAAATCAACTGGCTTATACCTTGCTTGAGTGCATGCCATTTTCAAATCTAAGTCCAAATGTGTGATGTAAAATTTTAAGTTATACTGTAGAAACCATTTTTTCCTTTGAGTCACAGTGACCTTGACCATTGACTTTTTAACCCTAAAACTGATAACCTTCTTCCTTAACCAACTTACAAACCATCAATAAGGTTTAGTCCAGGTCTATGATTTAGAACTACTGTTATGGTGCAGAAACTATTTTTCTTATTTCAGTCAGTGACCTTGACATTTAACATTTTGGTCCCAAGTGCAATCATCCAAAGTTCAGTCCAAGTATATGATGTGGAACTAATGTTATTGTGCCGAAACTAGTTTTCTCCTTTCAAACACAGTGGCCTAGATATTTGACCATTTAACCCAGAATTTGACCATGGTCCTTTCTAACCTTAAGTGCAAGCCATCCACAAAGTACAAAGTTCACTCCAGATATGTGATGTAGAGCTGATCTAACTGCATGGAAACCATTTTTCCTCTTTTAGGCAAGATCTTTTCTCTAACCCCAAACTGACAGAGTTCTTCCTTACACCAAATGCAAGCTATACACAAAATTTGGTCAAATTAATGTTGCAGAACTCAAATGACTGTGCAGAAATAAAATTGGTAACAGACTGATGACACAAAAACTCATAACAAAACATGATCAACCCCATGATGGGCATATAAAAAAGTACAATGCAGAATCATTTAGGTTCAAGGATATTGCCATCTGGATATATTAATATTTCTCTGAATCTTAGCTACTTAGTTGATGCAAATTCTGATGAAAAATAGAAAATGCAAATTGCCAAGTGTTAAAAACAATAAGGAAAGCGAGCAAAACAAATTTTATAATAATATGCAAGCTAAACTCAATAATAAAAGTGATCAACTTAAGAAGAGGATATCACAGTATGAATTATCTCTTAATTTTGGTGTGGATAAAGCCCTGGTCAGATGAACATTAGAATATTGTATGTACTGAAAATGTTACACATTATAAATATATTACAGATGTGTTTCTAAAAGAACTGGGGAAGTAAACTCCCTTTCAATTTACATTCAATACATGTCATAACTTGTGTGTTGTTTTTTACATTTATTATGTTCTTTTATCGGTTGTGTTTAGGTTGATATAAGCTAAGTTTTTGACACAGCAATTGTCACTGGTACCATTTGTATTTTGTATCTGTATGTGTCTGCTAGCCTATCTTATTTTCTCTCTGTGTCGTGCCCCTCCCCCGATTCTGCAAAATGTATAAATGTATAAAACTCTTGACAATTTGTTAGCAACTTATTTTTTATTTTTTTATTAGCCAAAGTCGAATATGTGGCTTATTTGCTTCACTACTGGCACTCAATCACCATTCCTGACTTTGATCAATTTGGCGTAAAAAGAGATTGAACATTTGTGATTCTCTTTGATGGAGACTGAATTGTGTATCAGGCATGCACTTTGAAGATGGTCAATAGGAGAAAGCAAAGATCTTCTAGACTTAGACCAATATGTATCAAACTAAATAAAACACTAATTTATCTGACTGAATCATCTCAAATTAAATACATCAATGAATTAAAACAAATTTTATAATGAAAATGTTCAAAATCTGGGAATTGTAGGCTGTAATTTCAGTTAAAATAAATGGTGAAAAATCACAGGCTACCAGCTTTTATTGAAACCACTGGTGCAAAATCATTTTCAGTCTACTTCCTATATCTTCATTCTTGATGGAATCTAAAAGCAAGCATAAAGAATAATAGTAGGAACCAGTCAGTTCTCATTCATGAAAATGTGAGACAAAGGCTTAAATGACCAAGAGGTCAAAACATCGTTAAGAAAGTGATATAAAACAGTACAAACTCTAAGGAGTACGACTTCAACAGGATCCTCCATTTTCCTCCGTCTCATTCCCAAGGTCCTTGTACTTCATACAGTTTTAGATTATATTGCTGCTGTAACAGTGTTTGGACTCCAAAGACACATAATCATCTCTGCAGATTAATATATTAAAAGCTTTACTGGTTCCTACCTTTTATCCCCCATACAAGAATTGAAATCCCATACAAGAACAAGAGTAAAAGAAACCAAACTAAATGTAGCCACTCCGATGAGTTGTATTTTAACACAAAATTTACAGCAGTGTGGCAGTGATGTTTTGTTTTGTTTTTATTTTAAATTGGAGATAACTATTAAAATGCAATCAGACAGACCCCATTCCTTTCACAAGACACACTGTCTTGTCATGTAGATACTTCAATGGTTAAAGAATATGAAGTGTAAATAGAATCTTTAAAATGGGAAGATAACTCTAAAAGTACTAATCTGACAGCTGAATCCTACATGGAACACAAACTCTTGTCACAATACAAATGCATATCAGGTTTCACAAAGATATTTCAAATGATTCTAATCAAAAAGAGGTGCAATGGACAAACAATTTGTAATAAAAATGTGGATGGCTGCATTTTTTTCAGTCAACAGGCTCCATTTTTATCAGGAAACAATATCTGGTCATGGTACAAACATGTAACAAATTCAATGAAGATAACTCAAAGAATTCAGGATATATTAAGTAATAAAAATAATTGGGACGAGTGGATGTACAAGCTGTCTCCAATATACACCCCTCCTTTCATTTGCGGTGGGATATTAATTTAAGATGTGCCAAAGGACATACTTGTACTCATCAGATTCAGCCAAATCTTTCATGTCCTGTAGTGTCAGCATGTAGGCCTTGCCGCCTGTGGCTGGCATGTGGTGATGATCATACAGCCACTGCTTGTCATCCTGGTCTCCGGAGTACTGGAAAAAAGTTAATACTTTGAATAAATCTATTTCAGTATAAACCTAGTACATGTATAGAGAAATACACAGAATGTTAATTTCCATGGTTCATACAGCCCTGAAAAGGTTATTTTTCAAGGACTTTCACAAAATTTTAACAGTTTTCAAGGAATATTTTACATTATAGAAGTTAAACCTTTTTATGTTAGAAATGCCTGGACTCCCATTTAAAGAGCTGTTGATCCCTACCAGCTGTAGATTACAAAATTGGTATATCCAATAAAATTCTCTATCTTTCCAATTAACACTGAACACAATTTATATTGTGGTCAGATTGGTTAAAATGTATAGACACTGGAGTATCATTTTTATTACGGATATCCCTGAGGTGTTATTTTATTCTCACTTGTAATTCCCTTTTTAGAGTCTCACCTTCATATTGTTGCTACACAGATGGCAGGTGAGTAACTAAGTAACAAAACATGCGGTACAAAGACCTGCAAACTTTGAAGTATATCTGAGGTTTGTAGATATGCTTCTAAATATTTTAGATTTTACTTGCTCTTTTGACAACAATCTTGAAGAGAGTCTGCCACTTTTTGAAGTTTTACAAATTTGGTTTTGGTTTCCTAGATTCTTTATATAAAGGGATTGATTGGCTAGGTAGTAGCAGACATCTGGCTTGCTGGCGTTCTGAAACTGAACTGTCAAAACCCCAACCACAATTAAACAAAGGTTAGTTCATTTTTTTCTGTCTCTACTGCCTTCCTCCTAGTAAAAAAAAAACAAAACAAGCTGACTGAATCTCTCATTTTGGAGCAGTTTCCTAACCTCCTGAGTATGGAAAATGGAGAGGTGGCAACATGATTATCCTTGGGGCATTTCAATTCTTACACTGAATGTCCAGGAATTCTATACACAAAAAATTCATAGATTCTATTCACATTTTCAACCTGAGTCAGTTAGCCAACCCACCCATACAAATGGTCACATTTTAGACTGGATTCTTCTTAGACCCAATAATAATATTCTAATGTCTTCATTGGTGTCCCAAACACTTGCATCAGATCACTTCTGCATCATATGCCATCTCACCGTATCAATCTCTAAGTCTAGAAAATTCAATTCACACTGATCCCATTTAAAACATCAGATTAAATGAACTATGGCAGTGGTTCTTAACCCTTTCTGGCAGGAACCCTGATTAGGTTTGTGGTATTAGCCATGCCACCATGCTAAAAAAACACCTGGGTAGGAAATTTTAAACAATTAAAGATGATCTCTCTGACCTACTCAACACAGCACTGTGACCCAGTTTTGGGTTGTGACCCATGGATTAAGATCCGATGAACTATAGGATTCACGTACACATCATTATAATTATAGAGAACAAACCATGCACCAAAAATATTATTCCATTATTACCTTTTCCCAATGGAAATGTTCACCTGTTCTGTTGTCTGGTAGTTTATAATGCCCAAGCCGAAGGCAAAGACACCTGACAACACTTAAAGAGGATAGCAATAAAATATTTAACTTCCAAGAGACAAGGCAATAATATATTAAACTTCCAAGAGACAAGGCAATAACATATTCAGCTTCCAAGAGACAAAGCAATAATATATTTGACATCCAAAAGACAAGACAATAATATATCCAGCTTCCAAGAGACAAGGCAATAGTATATTTAACTTCCAAGACATAGCAATAACATATTTAGTGTCCATGAGACAGGGCAATAATATGTTTAGCTTCTAAGAGAAAGGCAATAATATATTTAGAAAAAGCAATAATATACTTAACTTCCAAGAGAAAAGGCAGTAATATATTTAGACAAAGCAATAATATATTTAGCCTCCAAGAGACAGGCAATAATATATTTAGACAAGGCAATAATATATTTAGCTTCTAAGAGAAAGGCAATAATATATTTAGGCAAGGCAATAATATATCTAGCTTCCAACAGACAAGGCAATAATATATTTAGACAAGGCAATAATATATGTAACATTCAATAGACATAGCAATTACATAATTTAGCTTCCATGAGAAAGGGCAATAATATATTTAGCTTCTAAGAGAAAGGCAATAATATATTTAGAAAAAGCAATAATATATTTAACTTCCAAGAGAAAAAGCAATAATATATTTAGACAAGGCAATAATATATTTAGCTTCCAACAGACAGGCAATAATATATTTAGCTTCTACAATACAGGCAATAATACATTTGGACAAGGCAATAATATATTATTTAGTACATCACGCGACATCATGTGAGGTCATATGACATCAGTGTGTTACAATAGTGATTGCTGCAAAACACATAATGATTGCTGCCAAGTATGTCACGGAATCAAGAGAAAAAATATGTATCCTGGGAAAATAAAATTGATGAACAGATGAAGTTACTCTATAATTTATCATGTGATGTACTAATCCTCCATCTAAAAGACCATATTATTCCACCAGCTTGGGCATAGAGAGTAATACATCAGTTGTGAAGACTTGTTTTACACTGGACACACAAATAAATAATTTCTATATTTTCAATACAATTTATGTCCATACTCAAGAAACATATAAAGAAGTCTCCTAACCTTGAAAAGTTCTGGATGTTTGATATAAAGTCTCCCTCTGGTTGCACCAAAACCAAGTGCTCTGAAAAGCGTGAAACAGAATTCGTGAAAATTCAAAAGCAGCAAGTTTATAGTAAGACAAAAAATATTAACTGTGAATATGATTATTTAGCCTTAAATGTGATTTGACATGATGTAAAACTGTCTGAGGAACAAAAATGTCTGAACAAATATCACAAAAGAGCGCTAATTTCATGTTCATAACAAAACTAACACACCTCAAAACGGGTCAAACAACCTTGCTTCATTCATGTCATTACATTCCTCAAGTTAATTCTTATGTCATGGAAGATCAGCCTGGGTCCCCACTGAAAGCAACCCAAATTTACCTGACAAAAATGAACGAGATTAATGTATGCAAAATAGGTTACTGACACATACTGTATGAAACATTAATTATTCTGCCAAGACTCAAGGAAAATAACATGGTTAGAACTAGACACATACAAGGAAATCAAATGTCGACCTATTTTAATTATTAAACCACTGATAATGTGAATCAAGTCACAACTGAAATGAAACAATTAACTTTAGTTTGCTGTATCACAAATGATCTGCCCCTCCCTGTGTTAAACCTGTAACAAGGGAAGATTCTGAGAAAACAAAAATTGGTCTCCATTTGTAACTGCCATTGTTGGTTAAATTATTAGGGTGTCCACATAAACATACAGACTGTGTATTAATGGTACTGATTCAACTCAGAACTGAATCAGACCTATGAGATTGACCTGGATAAGACTATTTAAATATGCAAAATTGCCAGTTTTCTCCGACCTTATCAATAACAAACATTTACTGTTACTGTATTTTATGTAATTTTTTGTACACGAAATTTTTTTTATTAATTTCAGTGTACGAAAAATTATATGTAAAATAAATAATTATCATTTGGTGGTACTGACCATGTACGAAAAATGAAGGGATTGTACCAGAACAAGTTCTACGGAACACGCGCTACTCGACAACCTAATGGTACAATCATACAAAGTAAACTTTTATTTTTTGTTTCATTCTGCTCTCAATTCAAGAATCTAATTACAATAAAAATAAAAGTACTCAAAAAGATTTTTGTTGTTATTAGTGAGTGAGAGAGAGAGAATTTTTGTTGTTATTAGTGAACAAGAGAGAGAGAGAGAGAGAGGATTATGTCTCAGTGTGAACTTGTATTTTTACAGCAACAATAATCTCATTATCAAATTGCAATAAAAAATAAAGAACTTGAAATCATGTTTTAGTTCATGCGCATGAGTGAGCACACGTGCGTTTGTGTGTGCGAGAGAGAGAGAGAGAAACAAAATTTTGTCAGGGTACAAGACCATATTTATTCAGGGTGGTTTTAATTTGTAGCTTTTGCAAAAAGAAAAAAGGCTGTATTTTCAGTTACCTTATGAGAATCGACACAAGAGGTCAAATCAACGAGGCTGCCAGTAGGGAAATGAGGCTCTCTTTAGGGAAATGAAAATCTGTCAATGTGCTATTGAAGCCGTTGTCCATACACCAGATGTTATAAGGACAAGCGATCATATGCATTACTTGTTATCTGAACTCGTCAATAAAGATAATAGTGGGTCATATCGTAGAACAGATTTGCAATAAAATGTTAATGATATCCAAGTCAAAAAAGAACAAGCACTTAAAAGATAGTATATGTATATACACTAATCGATTTAATGGAGTCCGTGACTTTCAAATTTACAATGGAAAATGACAAGGTTTTTATATTTTATGTTTGTATGGCTATAATGAAACAATAACACTAGTTGACCAATGGTCTGTGGTCTTCACTTTAGCATGTACTGAGATGTAATTTTTGTTGGATAAGAAAACATCAAAGGGCTTCCGAACTCGTTTTAAAATGCATGTGGTGGTTTGTTATGGTGATGGACTTAATAAGGAGAACAAATTAACGATAATATTTAAAGGTATGGTCTGTGAAGTCCTTTGTCCATTTGTTAATAAACACCAGTAGATACTGTAATGACAATAAGAGAGCTTATGCACATGGGCCCCCGCAGGAATTTTTGCAAGGTGGGGGGGAGTCAGTTATGACCGGGAGAGTCAGTATAATAAGCAGTCTGAAACTAAAACTAATATTTACTAAGTGTTTTGAACAGAATCTTGTGACATATTTTCAGCTTCATTTACATGATTAAACTTGTCTGAATTTATATATATATATATATATATATATATATATATATATATATATATATATATATATATATATGCAGTATGATTTCCAGGGGGGTCATGTGACCCCCTTGACCTATGCTGTGGGCACCCATGCTTATGCATCAATCACTGTATTTTCTCACCAACAATTATTAATTTTTGTAAAAACAAAATGGCAATATGGTATTTTCAATCTTTTTTGCAAACATAAATCTTCTTAGTAGAAATTTTATGTCCGATAATTTAATGAATTTTCGAAAAATACAAAGTGATATGTACAAAAAATTATGATACATTTAAATAATTGTTATTTTAATGACTGGATTGTATATGAAAAATTAAATGGTACAAAAAAATACATGAATATGGTAAAATGACATGTGAGTGATGCATCAGGAAAACAAAAAACTTTTACTTACTTATTGGCTCTTGCTCCCATGATGAACTTGGTCTCTGGGGTCAACCTCTCTGGATCCCACTGTCAAATCAGAACATGCAAACAGAGATATATTACCCACTGTCAAATCAGAACATGCAAATAGAGGTATATTACCCACTACTCATAACAAACATACATATAATAAACTGCAAAAAGGTGAAGTTTAAAGTGATTAACCCCCTACAAAAAAAATTCAAGTGGCTAATATAGTCATCATGGAAAAAATAACTGGAAAAATAATGCCTGTCCTACAACTAATTGCAACACTCTGAATTACACCAATCTCTGACACTATTAATCTCATGGGATGTTCTACAGACATAACATACTGCAATCTCTGATGAAACAACTTTTTCAAATGCTGGAGATTTACATATTTCTAAAGAAAATTTGTTAACAATAGTTCACATTGAACAAATGGTTGATAGACAGAGTGAGTGCCACATTTTTTTTGTAAAATTTGTCAATGGTGAGACAAGAGACCCAAATGGCTTGATATTCCTCCACAGATTATGTTACTACAGTACTTGCATGATACTGAGAAGCACAGACTTTGAACTCCTTGGTTTTATTGGAGGGAGAGGGACTGTTAAGTAAACTGTACTTGTCTTCTGACTGCTACAATGGGTATATCTACATTTCCACTTTGCTGGTAATTTTACTCTTTGCTTGCATTTCCACATTTCCACTTTGCTTGCATTTCCACATTTACTTTTTGTCAACAGAGATTGATACAAATCTAAATATTTGAACACACGAAATAATCCGAAATGTAAAAGACTTCATAAAGAATGATAGGGAGTAACTAAGAAAGTCTTTTTGCTTGTAATTTCTTGTCTTGATGAAATTATTTGGGTAAATTAACTTCATGTTGAGTCTGAAGTTTGTTTATCAAAGCCCATGCTTCCTATGAAAAGAAGAATTTTCTACCAATTCACTGTAGTTTCCTGCAGTGCACAGACATCAGTTCCAGCCTACTGCAGCTTCACTTGCTGTTACTAGACAGTGTATCTTTAGATTCTCACAAGAAGCTGACTATGGCCTTCAAGTTGATCCCACCAATGGTCTTTAAAATGAAATATACTTTTGATGGAAATGTGTTGCATCCACCAAGAATCACTGAAACAGTACTCACAAAACTGCCAAAAAGTAAAACCTGAACAAAATCACTGCAGTGTGAAATCTAGTTGAAACTGACATTGGTGATCTGGTATTTTACCCAACAAGATATATCCATGAACGAAGCTGCATGACTCCCTAACCATCAGTACATAAGAAACCACAGCAAAAGAAAAACCAAAAGGTCACAGAATTTTAAAAAGTAGATGAGACTGACCTACTTTTGATAAAGTGGTGCTAAGTATTGCAATGTATCCACATTCCAAGGAACATGACTAAGGCCAACTGCATTTGAGAAGCTGACCACACAAGTAAAAAAGAAACAAAACATAAACAACAAAAAAATACACAAAATCAAAACAAAACTTAACATGCAATCACTGTGAAGAAAAAAAAATTCCTTGCTCCTTGAGATGACATATGACCCTCAATGATACAAGATAAAGATATTTGCATCATGAAGCAATATTCCAAATTTAAAGTGAGTTGGATAAAAATGTTATTCAAATTAAAGAAAAGTTTCAAAAATTTAACATTGAGGACATTCATATATATATATATATATATATATATATATATATATATATATATATATATATAGATATATATAAATAAATGTACATACAGATGGACATGTACGTGGACCCCTAAGTGACTCATATGTTCAGATTCTGCCAAAATGAACTTGACAACAAAGTGAGCTCCAGAAAAATCAAATAAACAAGTGGAGACTACTCTTACCTTAGGACCATCTCTTCTTAAAGGCTCTTTCAACAACTTGGAGGGTGTTACTCGCCTGAGTAAGGAGAAAGAAAAATCAAATTACTCATTTTCATGGATATAAAGTTCTGTGGTTTTGCAAAATGTTACAATTCTGTCATGTTTAACTTGATGAACTGGGACACAGCATGAACACAGATCTGAAGGTCTTAAGTTCATGGTCTGTGCACCAATGAAATAAAAAAAATATAAATTAACACAGACTGTGAAAAGGTGATTCTACCAGATATGCATTCACTTTCTGTTTGTATTCCATTCACTTTCTGTCTGCATTCCATTCACTTTCTGTCTGCATGCCATTCACTTCCAGTCTGCATTCCATTCACTTCCTGTCTGCATTCCATTCAAATTCTGTTTACATTCCATTCACTTTCTGTTTGCATTCTATCTGCATTCTATACATTTTCTGTTTCTATTTCATTCATGCTTCCAATTCATCTAGTATCTCATCCTTTTTTATTTATGATCTCTAATATGCATTCAGATTATTGCTAAATTGTTACCTTTCTATCTTTGACCCCTTTTAATGAAATGGAAATGCATTTACTTATGCTGGGTTTTCCATTTACTGCAAATGGCACCAATGGGAAAGTATCATAACTTTTTGATCTTATTTGTTTTAATAAAACAGCAACAACAAAAAATGCAAACAAAACCCCCCAACAATATAGAATTTACGATAAATTAAAATATAACCACAACTGCATGTGAACAAACAATAGCTGAAGATTATTTTTCAGCAAATAAAAATTTATATATTGTGTGGAAATTTTGCACTCTGTATCGCCAGTGTTGATCATTTGGGTTTGTTGTCATGTCAGCCATGACAAGAACAATGTCATGGTTTGTATGGGGTGAAAAATTGTCAGCAAGAATAATCTAATCCTGGATTACCATGCAAAAGGGTGGAAATTTTGCATTTGTTTTCTTCCAAATGCAATCCTCATTCTGTCTGCATTCACTGTGCATATCATCTGCATTCATTCTGAATTCCAAATGCATTACCTTTGCATTCATTCTTCATTCTATTAGCATTCCTTTTTGTTTCACTGGAAAATTACATTTCAGAGCATGCACACATGAAAAATAATGATTTTAAAGAAATTTGAAAATATGAGGGTGCCAAAATTTTACAATATTAATTGCAACATGACAACAAAAAATCTGTCACTCCATCTTTCAATCATGAACAGGCATGTCAACAAAACATTTGCAAGGAAATTGACACCCATAAAATTTTCACTTTTATTTAACTGTTGAATTAAAAATTAAAACACAATATGCTGCATAATTATTTCAAGATTTTTCAAATAACTATAAAGCAAGAGTTATCAAGGATGAAACTGAGCTCACTGGTATTCCATGGTTGTCTCATGTTACACTTGTTATCACTGCATTTATCAAAGAGGTTAGAATCATGCTGCACAACCAATCCATCCATGCATGTGCATGCCTATGTGACTGAAGTTATCCAGCTATTCTCATTAAAAAATTAATTGAATCCTGCATGAAAAGTAGGTCATTCAAATCTATTTTCTTCTTGACTGTTTCTCAGTGATGCAGGGTATATTCTAATCAAGTAACATAAAGATCAACTGAAAATATACTGGAAAAATAAAACCTAAATGCTGCCGATAATCTGCATGCATAAAGCATTTAGCTCAAGAGAAAAAAGACAATGTGACCTATTTTCCAATAGTGAAGAGGAAGTATAATCACCCTGACAAAGTTCCATGTAGATATTATTCCTACAGCTGTTGATCTGCCATCGGGGATAAAACATTTACACTGAGGCTTGCTTATAACTTATAAACAACAAAAACAGGGTACTGTGACCAACTCTAACCTGGAAAGATTCAGAATAATGTAAGGAATACCCACACACACCTCAAACTAGCACTTTATGCCTACCACTTGAGATCTGACAGCAAGACAAACTTTTTCAGTGTGATTAACATGCAAGCAACGGTTTTTAGCATAAAGAAAGTATTTTACTGTCTTGTACATTTTTTCAGGGTGGTTTAGAATGATGCATGAAATACCCCGATCAAGTTCCATTAAAATACTATTCCTACAGCTTGACATTTGCCAGATGACAAAACTTGTCCACTTGAGTTAAAGTGGAAATAACAGCCATACTGTAAGAACGTCTATGACTGTCACCTGCTTTCACTTGTGATAATTATGCAAGGGGCTCCCTGAAGATATCTTTCCCAATGCTTGCAGCAGCAGCTTAAAATAAAATTTGTTCAGTGGGGTTAACCTGGTTGCAGACAACATTGATGCCTAAGATGATGATGATGACATAAATATATGGCACAAGCTCTCACTCACGTCTTACAGGTAAGTTAATTTTAAGTCACCTTTTTCTTTCTACCTTCATATAAGTTACTTTTTTTCTTGCTTATAATTATTCATGAGGAAATAAAATATTGGCTTACATCTTCCAGTTTTTAGTTTGTCATACATCTAGAAATATCTTAAATTTAAGTTCAATTCATGTGTCAACCTCTACAAGTTTATTATACAGCTGTAGCCTTTCATCTCAAGTCATTTAAATTTTGAAGGCCTGTTAACAATCTCACTTACCCTGTCATATGTAAGGGTGGTCTGCCTTTCCTCTGTATTAAAAAGGAGAAAAAACAAGCTTTTATTAGAAATTTAATAAATATATCATGGAATTAATAAAAAGAATATTCAAATTTGACTGAAACCTGCTTGTTGGATTCCCAATCATCAGTATGCATAATATATCTTTATATGTTATAATGTGGGTATATCTAAGGAATACCCAATACATGCCTCAATATAGGCATTATTGTTGTTGTTGTAGGCTTAATGCCAATTTTCAGCACATGATATGCTATTCATGGTCAAGGAAGAACCTGGGAAAACCAATGAAGGCTACTGACAAGCTTTCTCACATACCCATGTTGGCTGAACCCGAGACTCAAACCCTTGCCGACAGTGATGAGGTGTCATTAATCTGTAAAGTCGAAGGCTTTTGACCACTTGGCCACCCAGGGTCCCCTAATAAGGGCATAATCCATACTGTACTTGAAGTTATACTGACCACACATGCCTTGATAAGGTCATTCTTCATAAAGTACTTGAAGTAATACCCATCACACATGCCTTGATAAGGTCATTCTTCATACTGTACTTGAAGTAATACCCACCAAGCATACCTGAATAAGGTCATTACTCATACTGTACTTGAATACCCACCACACATGCCCTAATAAGGTTATTCCTCATACTGTATTTGAAGTATACCCACAACACATACCTTAATAAGGTCATCCTTCATCCTGTACTTGAATTCCCACCACACATGCCCTAATAAGGTTATTCCTCATACTGTATTTGAAGTATACCCACAACACATACCTTAATAAGGTCATCCTTCATCCTGTACTTGAATTCCCACCACACATGCCCTAATAAGGTTATTCCTCATACTGTATTTGAAGTATACCCACAACACATACCTTAATAAGGTCATCCTTCATCCTGTACTTGAATTCCCACCACACATGCCCTAATAAGGTTATTCCTCATACTGTATTTGAAGTATACCCACAACACATACCTTAATAAGGTCATCCTTCATCCTGTACTTGAATTCCCACCACACATGCCCTAATAAGGTTATTCCTCATACTGTATTTGAAGTATACCCACAACACATACCTTAATAAGGTCATCCTTCATCCTGTACTTGAATTCCCACCACACATGCCCTAATAAGGTTATTCCTCATACTGTATTTGAAGTATACCCATAACACATACCTTAATAAGGTCATCCTTCATCCTGTACTTGAATTCCCACCACACATGCCCTAATAAGGTTATTCCTCATACTGTATTTGAAGTATATCCACAACACATACCTTAATAAGGTCATCCTTCATACTGTACTTGAATTCCCACCACACATGCCCTAATAAGGTTATTCCTCATACTGTATTTGAAGTATACCCACAACACATACCTTAATAAGGTCATTCTTCATACTGTACATGAAGTAATTCGAACCACACATACCTTAATAAGATTATTCTTCATACTGTACTTCAAGTAATTCCCACCACACATGTCCTAATAAGGTCATTCCTCGTACTTGACATAATTCCCACCACACATCCAGTAATAAGTTCATTCCTCATAATGCACTTGAAGTAATTCCCACCACATATGCACTAATAAGGTTATTCCTCATACTGTACTTGAAGTAATTCCCACCACATATGCACGAATAAGGTTATTCCTCATACTGTACTTGAAATAATTCCCACCACACATGCCCTAATAAGGTTATTCCTGATACTGTACTGGCAGTAATTCCCACCACACATGCCCTAATAAGGTTATTCTTCATACTGTACTTGAAGTAATTCCCACCACACATGCCTAATAAGGTATTCCTTATACTGTACTTGAATTCCCACCACACATGCCCTAATAAGGTTATTCTTCATACTGTACTTGAAGTAATTCCCACCACACATGCCCTAATAAGGTTATTCCTCATAGAGTATTTGAAGTAATACCCATCACACATTCCTTAATAAGTGTGTTCTCCATACTGTACTTGAATACCCACCACAATTGCCCTAATTAGGGCATTCTCCATATTATGCCTGAAGTAAAACTCATATTTTATGACTCTTGAAAGGGAAGCAACCGCTAGAATCTACCTATACCATCATGACTTTCTTGGAATCATAAATGCCTGTTGTCTCATTACAACTAAACTTTATGGGTTAAATCAATGTCAAATGATTTATATGTGTTTTATTTGGTTATGACCATGCAGGAGAGAAAAATGAACCTTCAAAGTGGACAGCTCTCAAGAAAGAAAAATGGAGCTAACCCTTCTAAAGGGAAAAGCACTTATCAACTTGTCCTGACTGGGTGAAACAGAAAATGCAGAATCACACCCTTAACAAGTGCTGAAGTTCAACAGCTATAAACAATTTATGCCTAATCTACCTATTTGTTGTCAGTCTAGAACATGTTGCAAAGAAAACAACTTCACTTTTTGACACCGGTATCAGATGTAAGCTTCATACTAACAACGGGTAAATATTATAATCATGTTACGTTGCCATTTGATACTTAATGCTCGATTTCTTAATGGTTGGAAAATGTTACCGTTGCTGCAGGTTACCAGTATTTTCAAGTCTAAACTTTACTGATACATTGTCATTCCAATGGGATATTGCTTTATTTACATATGGCTGTAATTACTGTGCATAGGACCAATGTTACAAACTTGTCCACAAAATCAGTATTTAAAGAGTCTCCGTTGATTCCCACCAACTTTCAGACAATGCATGCTGCTGCAATCTAATAGAGCATGTAATATCAAGACAACAGCCAACTGGTCAAAATCTGGTTAGAGTAATGACCTAGAAATTCAGATTCTTTTGGCCATTCTTCCTTTAACGGTGCTCGTATGTAACTGTCTAGAAGCAAGTCTGGACAAAAATGGAACTCACTTGTCCCAGGGAGTTTTTCTCTTCTGAGCCCTGTTCTAGAATGTATGTTGAACACAGTATGTCAAATTAAACTGATGATCTTGTTTCATATTTAGTCAATGTTAAAATGTCTTTTTAGGCAAGATATTTTCATTTATTAAATGTTTAATGCTCACTGTTTTTCTTTCCATTAAATTTTTGTATATAATTTGGTGACTCAAAAAGATGTTGCAAGTAATATCAAAACTATCAGCATTATTACTCTTGTAGAATTTAAAAAATTAATTAATTAACTGCACTTACCTTCTTCTGAACAATTCTGATGCTTGCTTCCGAGTCTGTGTCAGAGAGTCTTCTTTTCCTTCCTAACAGCAAGCTCTACAAAGTTATACAACAAATCATAACATAGGTATTTATCTCTTCAGGACTGGATTTCACTAACAGAAAATAAATTTGAACTTAAACTTAAGTCCAGAATACAGTGATCTGATTGGCTAAATATTAAGTTTTACTAAAAACTGACCAATCAAATGTCTTCAGTCTAGACTTAACTTTATACTTTACATTGATGAAATAGTGACCTGGGGAAAATGATTGATATAAAATACTGCTGATGTAAAAAAAAATTGTTTTGGAACTATCATTATAAAATGGTTATCTCCAGTACCTACCTTTGTGTTTATTCTTGTCTCTCAAATGACAGATTTAAAATATATAGGTGAATAAATTTATTCTGATATAAGTTGCAAAATATATAACAGACAAATTGAAGGTCAGTTTCAACTATATATATATATATATATATATATATATATATGTATGTATGTATGTGTGTGTGTGTGTGTGTGTGTGTGTGTGTGTGTGTGTGTATTCTCCATAAAATGCCCATTGTTTCCAATTCAATAAATGCAAAACTGGGATGAAAATAATAAACATCAAAATATTAAAATGATTCAGCTCTTTCTTACTAAGCTTGATTAAAGGTCACTGGCCATACTCTAACATTTTTCAGATTTGCATTACATGATTAAAAGTAGTTATACTCGCACAAAAAGAAAAAAAAATTATCACGTATTAAGAAGAAATAATAATTTAATTACTTGAAATAGAAGTATACAACGCTATTACTTCTCCATAGCTACGAATTCCCACCTATATAGGATGCCAACTGGAAATGACATACATTTATCCCTGCAAGATGAAGTACATATTTCTTGTTGTCAAAAAATATAACACAATAAACAATGGATAGGGAACATTTAGATGAATATATTGAAAACTAATTTACTGTTCAACTTTATATTGATATGCGAGCACAATGCATTAGATAGTGTTGCTTTCAAAACTGTTCCATTGTTTCAATTTATTTTCAAAATTCCGGTTAATACAGGTAAAAAGGAATCAATGCTGGCTTCCCTATGTTCGCTGACTTTGTTGTTGTTGTTGTTGTAGGGTTTAACACCATTTTTCAGCACAAGATAGGCTATACATGGTGGCCAGTATTAATGGTGGAGGAAGAACCCGGAAAGAACCACCGACCCACGAGAAGCTACCGGCAAGCTTTCCCACATAACTACATTGGCTGAGCCCGAGAGTCGAACCCACGCAGACAGAGGTAAGATGGCAGTGATCCGTAACGGTGAGCACTTTAGACCACTCGGCCACTCGGGGCCCCGGCTGACTTTGTAAAAAAAAAGAAATCAGCACACCTAAAAGAATCCAAAGGAACCAAAGTTGGCTACTTTATGTCGAAGAACCCTTTTGTCCCATCATCACTCTTTTGGTTACATCCATATGCAACACAGTGTACCATATTTGCTGTACAAAAGCACGATCGTAAGATATATCAGATAGACATTTACATGGGGAAATTAAACACTTGAATGGCTTGGTTGAATGGAAGGGATAAATGAACGTCATATCCGTTTTTGGCACACAGAAACTACTGATTGTTTACGGAGATTGCCAAATAATTTTTTCATTTCAAAAAGTAGATTTTTAAGTTAAAATTAAACATTTTTATGGTGTGCATGCATAACAAATGCATTTTTTTATGACTATAATATCACACGTTTGTGCAATATAGGTGGCCAGTGACCTTTAAGAATGGTGAATGACTATTAACACTGCTTACTGACGGAACCTACCAACTATATAAAGTTTTTCAAGTTGCTTCTATATGCCCTTTTCAATTAAATATTCTCTAATTTAACAACAAAATAAATCAATGATTCAAAATTTATGCCTAAAAAATCAAAATTACCCACCAAAAATGACATTGGCCTAACAGACATAAACAAATAAACTAGCATGTAAAAAACAAGGCAAATTTGTTCTTTAAAACTGAATATCATTAAAAAAGATGTAACCAATTACAGAAACTACATCACTGTTCTCAATTTAAACAGTGCTTAGATATATCCAAATTGTTGTTTCTTTTATATACTAAATCTGAGTTTATCTTGAAATGTTCTGAAATGTGACTTTATTATGAACCCAAAATTTTGTTTTAATGAAGTCATAAAAATAACAAGCTATTGCATTCTTATGAATTTCTCATGTCCTTACCCTTTGTGTTCCTGTGCTCCCAGCCTCTGACACATTGTCTGGAATGTCATGTATGGGCGTGACACTCCTTCGCCCACTATCAGACAAGTACATCTTCTTAGCCTGTGATCAACAAGCAAATCTGCAATATGACTGGCCACATGTTCTTATAAAGTTTTCCATTACTCTGCATGGCATAAAGCTGTATAAAGACCACTGAATGGTCCCATGTTCTGGTTAAGTTTTATATTATTCTGAATGGGGTAAAGCTGTAAAGAGATCACTGAGATCATCACTTTAAGCTGCATAAAGACCCCTGACTGTCTGCATGTTCTGATTAAGTCTTATTTTTATGAGATTCAATTTAGTTTAAAATGAACATATGATAAAAAATTTCTTTTGATTTTGAAGAGGAAAGGTTTTTCAGTTTATTTAAAGTTCACTGCACTTTAAGTACAAAAAGTTCAAGATCAGAAATGTTATTTGATGTCAAAGGAAATTCAGTTTTACTGAGATTTTTGGTTTTGATGGGTTTTGCTGTAATTAAATCAATGACTTTGACTTACCTCTTCTAGGATTTGTCTGCAAACAGTCTGAATATGCTCTTCACTTACAGCCTTTGCTCCATTATTTAGTCGGATATTTTTAATTCCAAGCACAAAAAACTTCTACAAAAAAGAAATTGCATATCCATATAGGTAAAGAACAAATGAGATGTGTATTCTATATCATTGTGTTACTATATGTTTTACACTGTTTTCAATGCTAATGTTGCATCTCAAATGAAATTTAACAAATATACACAAAGTAGCATGGAAGTGAAAACAATGTGAAATTCAATTAATAAATATGTAAGTTTTGCTAACATAAATATCCCTTTTTGGTCAAAATGATTATTTTCTGCTTTAATATTAATTTTCCTCATAAAATTCTGTAAAAGTGATCAACACTGTTTATTTTCACAACCCATAAGTCTATAAGAATTTACTTCCATTATATTATCAGACGAATAAACTGTATATTCTATAAATATACTGTATATACTTGCTTATACATCCAGTCAAACTGCAAACTATGCAGACCCAGTTCTTCCACCATATAATGCACTGGCAAATCTGGGTCTATGTAAATTTGTTAGGATTAATCAGCAGAAAAAAAACCCACAGCCATAGATCTGCCAGCACCTTATGTGGCATCAGATAAGGGTCTATGTTGTTTGCAACTGGACTTGACTTATAAGCAAATATATATGGTATACTATGTAGCAATTAATGACATTATAATCTAATGATCCAACCATTATGATCTGATTAGAAAAAATAAATATTACATGGAAAATATGCTAAGCACAGTCTTCTTATTATTATAAGGAGTATTATGCGAGTTTTTTCATTCAATTTGTTATTAATACCCTATTTCTCGGATAACATACCTATGTTCAAAAGTAACCTCACCCACTCCACATTAGAAACCTATACCAGACTTGGGGTGTGGGGTGGGGTCTCACAAAATAGGTCCATCCCCACTTTCTACCAATGGGTGAACAAAACCGTTGGCAAACATTCATAATCATTTGTAAAAGATTCAACAATTTTCCCCCCTATTTTTGAAAAATGTAATTCATTCAATTTATTGCTCAAATAATAGCTACAGGTATTGTTACATATAAACAAAACAAAAAAAACTTTAACCAAACCAAAACCTTCAAGGAAAAATCCAGCCTTCAAACTTGTAATCATTACATTAATTCTTTTTAAATTCTAAGCTTTTATACCAATTTTAAAATTGTAGCTAACCAGATAATCGAAATACAGCCCGAACTTTAATTATATTAGGACAATGTTTCATTGGCTCAACTAGGTACTCCACAATAAAATGAATTCACACCCTTTCTCATACAGTGACCTAACTTGGCACATCAGGCATGTGATAATTGCTGGGAAATAAACATTTATATACAGGCCAACATTCCTCAGATTGCTTCTCAATTTTTGTATTCACCAAACTGTTGCACACTATATTTATTAAGATGGATATGAGATAAAACATGTATGTATATGAATTCTACATTTTTGTATGTGGGAAACCCATTCTTCTTCATAAAAATAACCTTTCAGACAGATATAATAAATCCAGGCCAAGACCTAGTCAAAGCACTTCTGCAAAATGTGTGACTTTGACCCATGGTCAAAAGATTGTTAGCATATCACAGAATGAATTGTCTTAGCTTCAAAATGATTGAGATAATGTTTTTTTTTTACAAATTCATCAAGGGTTTTAGGAAGTATAAGGAAATGAAAAGCCTCTAACTAAAACTTTAATGCAAAGATTCTAAGACTAAGAAACTGACCCCAAGATCAAAGGGGCAAGATCACATATCACAGAATGAAATGTCCGATTCATAATTATTTATCCCCAGTATGAAGAAATTCAATCATGAAGTTTTAGAAAATATAAGGAAATGAAACAACTTTAACCAAAAGGCTAGTGCAAGTTTTCTATGAATGTGACCTTGACCCAAAGATCAAACGGACAAGCACACATCAAAGATGGATGCTGAAGGTTCATAATGGTTCATCACAAGTATTGGGAAAATTCATCATAATGTTTAGGAAATACAAGTAACTCAAACACCTTTAACTAAAACCTGAACACTAAGTTTCTACAACTTGGTTCTCAAGGTCAAAGGAGCATGTATATTAGTGAATGAATCATCTTATCCCAAGTATAAAGATCATGGTGTTTATTAAATACAAACAAATGAAAAAATTTAAAGAAAACCTTTACACATATTTTCTGCAACTTGACATAACTAAAATTTGATAAAATGGGTGAGTGTGCATATCAATAAACATGTCATCTTAGTGTCATCCTAAGCATAAAGATAATTCATCAAGAGGTTTAGAAAATGTTTGCAAGCAAAAAATCTGTAATCAAATGCAACCTTGACTCCAAAGTAAACGGGGAAAGCAAGCATGATGCAAAGTGAATTGCCATATTTCCAGAATGATTCATGCCAAGTATTATGACAATCTATTAAGGGTGTTAGAAAATATAAGCCAAGAAAAAAACATTAACCAAAATCTTAGCTGTTGTCACAGCTGCCACGTGGCCATCACCTAAGTAATAAAAGAGACAAATCTTCTTCTCACTAATGTGATCTCAACAAAAATACATTATACCTTAGCTTGGATTTTTCTCCTTATAGTTGATTTTATATGAATATGTCCCTGACCCAAGGTCAAAAGGACAAATGAACATGTCACAGAATGAACCATAATAATCCATCTTGAGCATGAGTAAAATGCATCAATGGGTTTAGGAAACATAAGCAAATGAAAATGCTTTAACAAAAACTGTAGCAAAACTTTCGATGACTGTGACCTTGACCCCAAAGTCACAGGAGCAGGCAAGCATGTCAAAGAATGACTTGGCTTAGCCATGGGTTTTAGGAAATATAAACAAAAACCTTTTAGAGAAACCACAATGTAAATGGTCAATGAGCATGTTGCAGAATGAACTATATTTACTTCATAATGGTTCAACCCAAGAATAAACAAAATCTATCTAAGGATGCAGAAAATCAAAGCAAAGGAAAAATTGTCAGTCAAAACCTAAACAAAAATTACTGTTACTGTTCCCATTATGATGATTCATGCTGATTATGATAAGAATCTATCAAAGAGTATAAGAAATTTATGCAAATGAAAACCCGTAACCAAACCCCAAATTGTTGCTGCTGTTGCTACCATTTCTACTGGAAAAAGTACTGCTGTCTAACTTCCCACCAATGCAGCCTTGCCAAATTAATTATGTTCCAATGCTTGTAAATTCACAATTATAATAAATCAACCGATATTATATTTCAACGCTTGATTATAATTTAAAATAAATATTCTTGAGTGATAAAGATTCCTAGAACTGCAACCACTATCTGCATGGGTATCGAATGTAGTACAAACAATGGAGGATAAGGCTGCTTTCCCTGACCAGGACTTGGAATTTTGAAAGGATTTTTTCTTTAAATATAAAGTGATATGCTCAATGAAAGCTTTAATGATGAAAATATTTCCTTCAAAAGTTAAATAATGTGGCTTAATGGAATACTTCTTATTGAATAGTAAAGTGTGGTACACCCAAATGTTGATGATTTTATTCTACTATCACAGGGATATATCTGGAAAAAAAACCAACACATTCCACCATTTCTTTAGAAAAGATTTTATGCTGGCCTCCTATTGTCATTGGAAAAAATATATGGCTAAGCTTGCAGGACAAGCTGCTCTAGTCTAAACTTATATACAGGGAAAATACAAATAATAACTTTATTGACCTGATTAACTATGACAATATAATGATGAGATTTCTTTCACATTCTGAATGTGTCTTTCCTTTTTAATGTAAGCAATAAACTTGAAAAACTTGATTTATTTCATTGTTTAAAGGAAGCATCTGAATTAATGCTCATCAAAAGTAATACTGTCTCAGATAGTTCCTGATATGTTTTTATAAACCTATCAAATTTGGTATGCTGACTGGACATTACTTACATCCATGTATTTCTGTATGACCTGGTTGATTTCTTTGTTCAGTGACTTCTGTAGATTTTGCCGCAAGATGTCAAGTGATTTTGCTGCACTTGTAACAATACCAGCTCTGAAAGGGAGAAATAAATGACCCATACATCAACAAAATTGAGCTACAGATTACTGTGTTGTCGAGTTTCCAATCATTGTGAACCATCATCATCATATTAAAATAATATTAAATTTTGTTGTTTTATGCCAAATAATACAGTCCAAAATCATATGGGGCCCCAAGTGGCACTCGCCTTTACAATTCACTTGCACATCTCGCCTCTGTCCATGTGAGTTCAAGTCTCAGCTCGACCAACACAGTTATATGAGAAAGACTGCCAGTACCTTCTCGTGGGTCAGTGGTTCTTCCCTGGTTTTTTCTCCACCAAATATACTGGTCACCATGAATAACCTATCATATGCTGAAAAATCTTACTAAACACCCAAAAAAACAAACCAAGCTGCAGGTACATTAGAAAGCTTGCCAGTAGCTTCTCATGGGTCGGTGGTTCTTCCTCCACCAGTTATACTGGCTGTCATATACAGCCTATCTTGTGCTGAAAATGGCATTAAACCCTACAACAACAATAACAAGAAACCAAGCCAAAACTGTATACAAACTCGGGTATGCATACAACTTGCCTCTAAGGTGCAGAACAGGTACAATTGTCTGTAAGTAACTTAAAATATCTCTGCTGCAAAAACGGATTGCGAGATAAAAATTATTCTTGGCACTAATATTGTTTTGGAGATTTTACTAGGATAAAAAAACATCAGTACAAATGATCTACATTTAACATACTTTTTGCTCTGTGTATGGCAATAGAGTGGGTTCTATAGGCAGGTCTGTATACCAGGAAGGTATTGGGGAAATTAGCGGGCTTTGATTTACTTTATGTAAAACAACAGAGTCAGTTCTATATTTTGGTCTCTGTGCTAAGATGTCACTGCGAAATTTAGCAGATTTATCTCCCTTTGATCAATGAATACAAAACAGAGTGGATTCTATATTCATATCTGTATGCCTGGTTATTACTGAGGAAGTTAGCACAAAACTGAGCAGGATTTAGCTTACTTTGCTCTGTGTCTGTAAACGTAGTGGGTTCTATATTCAGGTCTGTATACCAGGTTGGTATTAGCAAAGTTAGCAGAATTTAGCATAATTTGCTTTATGTATGGCCAGGGTGCATTCTATATTCTGGTTTGTATACCAGGTTGGTATTCTGGAAGCCTGCTGGATTTAGCTTACTGGTATTTTGCTGCATGTATGGATGCAAAATGGGTTCTACATCAAGGTCTGTATGCCAGGTTGTTATTGTGAAAATTAGCAGGTTTTGGAATTCTTTGCTCTATGTATGTAACCAAAGTGGGTTCTATATTCAGGTCTGCATACCAGGATGTTATTGGTGAAGTTAGCAGGATTTATCTTACTTCCCTGTATGTACAGCCACAGAGCGGTTTCTATATTCAGGTCAGAATACTAATTTATTATCAGGTAAGTTTGCAGAATTTAGCTTACTTTGCTCTATATATGGCCACATAGTGGTTTCTATATCCCGGTCAATATACCCAGTTGTTACTAGGGAAGTTAGGAAAATTTAGCTTACTTTGCTCTATGTATGGCCACAGAGTGGGTTCTATATCCAGGTCTGTATACCACGTTGTTACTGGGGAAGTTGGCAAGGTTCTGAACCCTCAAGTTGAATGGCTGTGGCTGAAAACAACAATGTAGAGAGTTAACTAAACAAATATGATTACACAAAGAATTCATCCAATGAAATGTGTTCGTTCTATTCCTGATCTGAAGTTAAATGATTGAAAAAGATGACAAGCAACTAACCACGCATGTATAACTGATGAAGACATTTTTCCTAATGTTTGAAATGTTTAAAAATATTCACAAATTTCAAATTCCCTCTTGTTATTATTAGTAAAATAAATTCATTATTTACAAATTTAAGAAAAGAAATTTAAGTATATTATGTTTCTCCTATAACACTTACCTGGTCACATTACATCAGGATAACTTTCTTTTCTACCTATGAATCCTGCCCTCCATGACAGATGGAAAAGGTATTTCTATCTATATGTTATATAGAGAATGGGAAACAACTCTTACATGTATACTCCCCTTTCTACCTGCTAGGTGGCTACTGCTATACCCAATTTAAACCAGTCTTTTACTTGAGTGACACCTAAAAGGATGCTTGCATTGTGGGATGGATGGGAGCTATCATTTGTAATGTGATTAGTAAATATCATAAAGAAACATAATGTACTAAACATTTTGCTTTCTCCTGCAAATACATTACCTGATCACATTACACTAGAAGAATAGGCCAGAGGAGGAGGAAATGCAGAGCATCATACCTCCACCTGTGTTACCAAGGAGAAGCGTGATTGCTCTACCAACAGATGAATTTCTCCTAATGTTAGTTTAGCATAATGGGTAACCTTAGTTACACACTTGCTAGCTGATTCATGTGTATTTCTGCACTTCATTATGTGTCATTCTTAAAGATTTTGCAGGTAAATCTAGCAAAAGTGGCCAAGACAACCTGGTTACATGATTGTTCTGTCATCAGCTGGGGTGGTCACTGTCTGTGCAGCTACTACTGGTCTAATGAAGTTCAGTTATCTGCTTTGTGAGGCCATGTCTCACAGATAAAAGCTGAAGAAAATGGTCTGGGCATGCCATACCAATGACTCCACTATGTCTCAAATGGAGACATTATGTCTGAATGCCTGATTTATGGAAATTGCCTGTATTTCATAAGCTGAGATTTTAATGAGGTGTACCTGTTCCTTTCAGCATACATTGATTTTATAATTCCATATAGCCAAGCAACAAGTGCTTGTGTGTTATGTCTTGCTTTCCAGACTTGACAGGCAGAAAAACCCTGGTCCATCTGTTGCAGGTGTTCTTCACACACTTCTGATAATATCATGGAGCTTTGCCTCTCTCGATGAACTGATGGAGGAGAGGGAGACGAATGGTTATTTGTTGATTGCAAAGTGATGGCAACCTTTTTTTTTGACAATGAAACTAGGTTGTGTCATAAGGACTACTGATGTCTGGATGGAAAATGAGTTAAGTTCCAAAGAGAGGGTATGTTGCTCACTCACTGCATGCTGAGGCAAAAGTTATCAGAATGCAAGTCTTATATGATAGCTGATTGAAGGATATGGATGACAGGGGCTTGAACCTGATGAGTTAAGCCATGTCAACACCCTGGAAAAATTCCATTTTGGGAACAAGACGAGTGAGTGCGGTCTGGATAAATCAAAACTGGACAGCAAGTCAGAAAGGTGTATGTTGTGTCTGATATTGTTTAGCTCATGATTGCGGCTTGTGTCCAAGCTCATGGACTGGTATCCCTTTATTCTGATGGAGGCTAACTTCTTGTCTTCAAAGAGTGAAAGAAGTTGGCCAGCTGAGGAACAGAGGCAGAGAATGGTTTGACATCACTGATGTGACACCAGTCATTAAAAATCCTCCATTTCCATGTGTATGCCTTCAGAGAAGAAGGTCTTCTAGCTGCTGCAATCCTTTCCACAACTGAAGTTTGGAAATCCTTTTGTGCAAGCCATCTCTGACAAGCGCAGGCATGAAAGAGGAACTTCTCTGGCCATCTGCATGAATCAAATAATACACCCTCACATCTGTCATGAATGTTGCTGTGCATGGACATTACAGGATACTATATTTTCATGCCTCACAAATGTGTGTGCATGTGTGCTTGCATGCATGTAATATTTGGCTTAGGACTGTCATGCCCTAAAGGCTTATCCACAATGGAATCCTGAAAATTTTCTTCTTGTGTCATCATTAACAATCTTGACGATACAGGCTTATGATCATCTCTCATTCCAATTACATGGATTTAGTGATGTCTTCAAAATCTTCATGGGGGATTAAGGGGACATTTCAGTGTCTCCCTGTGAGAGATTCTGAAGTAGGAAGAAAGTGTACTGAAAAGAAATAGATATTATGTGCCCTTGAGCTGTTTTTTAACGACATTAGGTTATGTATTCTCTGTCCATACCATACATGCTGCATGAATGTGCTACTGTGAAACTCTTGCATTTGTTGCACCATTTTGTCATCTCTGTACTGAAAAGAGAATATACCAACAAGTGCATAAAACAAATATAACTGAAATAACTGCCACCCATGGTATACCAAGGAGTTAAAATTAAAGTAAATGCCTAAAAACAGCACCCAGGAAATTACTGGTGAAAATGTATGTTGCTGCTTGAAGTCAAATGTGACATATCAAACAGGATGATAGTATCAAAAATACCAACAAATTCACCAGAATTTACAAAAACACTAAGTACCAAATAAAACATTTGACTTACTGTACCACTGAAAATGAAAAGTGGTTGATTAAATTTAACTTGTACAATTTTATTGAATTTTAACTGGATGGTCAGGAGGACATAACTGTACATGACACCAAAAGTAAAAACTGGTTTAAACTGGGTATAACAGTAGCCACTCAGTGGGTAGAAAGGGGAGTTACTCTGTATGAGTAGCCTCACTTTGTCTACATAATATATAGACAGAAAGTCATTTGCCCCACTCTTTGGAAGGGCTGGAATCAGAAGTAGCAAAGAAAGTAATGTAATGGGATCAGGCAATGTATCGGCCAGAGAAACATAGCACTGCTACTGCTTTAGACACGCTTTAATTACTACAATGATTGTTTAAATACCATGTACAAAACTGAACCAGCTTGTAATCAACTATTATATAGCTCGCCTCTAGGAAACTTTCAGCAATCTTCAACAGCCACTGCAATACTTATCCTACAAAACAATTCAGACTAAAGCCATCTTGCCCCATGTTATTGGGCAGAAACAAAGAACATTCTATGATAACAGTGTAAGGACACTATGAGTTTTATGAGAAGATTTTCTTTTCTTTCCCTTCAAACCATACAAAATCTGCTTCAGAAGTTATTATCTTTGTCTTTGAAGCCAGATTTGATTTGTCTAACTTCACAGCAACAGTCAATATGACTACTTTTAGAAGCATAGCTAATGACCACTAATTATACGAATTAGTACAGTTGAGGCCTCACAAGAAATGCATTCAATCCACACTTTGAATATCAATTCATTCACATGAACAACACATGGTAACCTGTGGAGAGTAATTTGTCATAACATGCAATGTATTGTCATTAATACGGTAAGTTTAGAGTAATTTGTCATTACATGCAACGTATTGTCATTAATACGGTAAGTTGAGAGCAATTTGTCATAACATACCATGTTATTACTATGGTAAGTTCACCACTGAACAAACATCTATCTGTACTTCAACTGCACTTGTCAGAAAGACCCTTACATGTAGGCTAGGATGAATATAGCATGGAAACTATATGAAGTCATGTATGTTAGTAAAGCATAACATCTAGGTCACAGTGACCTTCTTTGGTTGTAAGAGTATTTTATCAATGATCAATTATCCAGTTTTTGTAATAAGTGCATAGTACTTTTCAAGATGCATATAAGTTTTGCAATTCTAGGTAGGATAGAATACAAGCTGCATGCAAAAAATCTCATGTGGTCATGAGCCAAATGCAAACCCTATCCAAGGCCAGTAAAAGTTGAAATAAAAGGTCACAGTGACTTATTTTAATGTAAAGGTGGGTTACTAATATATATATAATCAACTTGACAATTCTTATATGAACAGTACCTGAGAAATGAACATCAAACACAAAATTAACCCATCAGTGAAGCAGAAAATATGGCCCATAATGACCTACTTTTGCAATGAGGATATAAATTCATCCCCTCACCAAGTTTCATGATTCTGTATAGAACAGTATGCATACAGCATGCAAAAAATCTATGTGGTCATGGCCTAAATTCAAACACTGAACCTAAACCAAGTAAAATGTGCAATATCAATCACAGTGACCTTTTCCTGTGGTATGAGTGTGGTAGCAAAGATGCATATAATTATCTTATTTAATGATAACAATATGAACAGTGCCTGAGAAATACATTTAAACCAAATTTTAGGGAAAGCCAGTGGAGCACGAAATATGAGTCCCAGTGACCTACATTTGTGATGAGGGTTAAGTACTAATCAAGACAAATCCCCTCAATTCATGATTCCAGGTAAAACATTATGTGTACAGGGTGCATAAAACATTTGTATTTCATCTATTGTCACTGTGCTTTTCATCTAAGGTCTCAGAAATGCATTCAGATTTGTATTTATCACTTTCATCATTATTTGGTGCTTTTGATCTTGCTCCTTTGGGACAAAATGAATATGCATTTACCAATGGGAAAGAATTATAACATTCATATATGTCTTACAATAAAAAGTAAATCAATAAATAGCAACTAACAGCATTGAATTTACAATTAATTAAAATATAACAAGTGTATAAATACTGAGTATTTTTCAGCCAATTTTATTTCTTATTTTGTTTTGTTCAAGACTGTACTGATGCAAACACTGGTGTTGATGTCAACACATCAAAGGCTGTTATTTTTTTTGTCAGGCTCAGTAAAAACAATGTCATAGCTTGTAAGAGGTGAATAACTGTAAGCTTAGAATCTAAACCTGGATTATCATGCAAAGAATTCTTGACTCAATTTTGTGGTTTTGTGAAAGTAATCAATTTTCATATAAATTAATCAAAGCATTGTGTTTCATTCCATTTTTGTTTATTATTCACCATTCTTCATTTTGCATTCACTGTTTTCTTTAAAATTTATTCATCATTTTGTTTGTAATTTCTTTCTGTACTTCATTTCCAATGCATTTATTCTGCATTCTGTTTTGATTTTACAGGTAAAACTATAAATGAACAATGTTAGCTCCCCCACCCCCTTGTCTGTAGGTAAATGTTAAGAAACCCATTTCAAACTGGTGCCTCGGACCTAGGAAGAAAAAATGGCTGTGATGCAATGAGGTTGTACACATATATTGTTATACATGTGCAGGCACTAATGACAACATGGTACAATAACCCTCCATTACTTCATAGAGGCGAGCTGAAAAGTTTGGAAATTTATAATGTCAATAATACAAGGAAAGAACCCCAAGATGTACAGCGGTGGTTTCCAAACTTTATCAGGTCACTGCCCCCTTGGTTATCCTCAGCGCCACCCTACCTTACCCCATAAAAAGTATTAGTCAGCATTAGCACCCCCCTCAGTAATCCCACTGCCCCCAAGGGGGTGGTACCGCCTATTTTAGGAACCACTGATGTAGAGGTTATCTAATTAAAGTTGTAAGAGTTACCGCTAGGACTGACTTAATCAGTTATTGATCTTATCATACAACCCCACACCTGAAAAACTACAATTTAATCCAAACTTTATTATTGACTTTTACGTGCATAAGCTATAGGAATTTTTTTAACTATTAAAAGCAATATTTGATTTCTTTTTTTTTTCAGCTGATGCAAATAGAGTTTAACCTAAAAATTTAAATTATATTAGAAGCATCTCACAATTGGAATAAGTTTCTCCTTAGTATCTGACTCCCTTGAGCTACTGCGTCGAGGGCTGTCTGAAATCGGAGACAGCTTTGGCATTTCACTGCTACTGTGTCGCTGCTTCTTTCCCTGATCAAGGTCCAACTGCTGTGGCTGTGCAACGCTGTCATGTGGCTTGGAAGATTGATATGCTATTGTCGTCACCATGGTGACAGGTGGGGTTGCTGGGAAGGTGAAGGGGTTAGGTGGATGTGGGGGTGTCACCCTTTGCATGCTATGTGATGCTGGGACCGTCCAGTGTTTGAAAGTGCCTTGAGGCATGCTGGAAGATGCAGATGCGGTTGTAGAAGCAGATGACATAACTGAGGATGGATAGCTAGCAACAGTTTTCACCTCTGTAGTCGATTGTTTCTCTACATTGGTAGATGTAATTGTTGTTGGCAGGCGAAGTAGACTAACAACTGGTTGTTTGATTTCCCCCACATGAGAACGTATAACAACTTTCACAGGAGCAGGATTGGAACTAGGAACTGCTTTAACAGCATTAACAGGAGGCTGAGGTGATGGAGTTTTTCTCTCATCCTTAATCATTTGATGCTGACTAGGATGTCTTTGCACTGATGATTGTGGTTGAGAAACACCAACCTCCTGCTTGACAGCCTGGTGCTGCTGCTGCTGTTGTATCAGATGCTGTTGCTGTTGTTGTTGTTGTTGTTGCCTGGATGTGATGAATTGAAATGGATGTTGAGCACTGGGATCCTCAGAATCCATGGGCGTGATTGGGGACAAGCCACTTTGCATTAGGGATGACTGAACCTGCTGCTGAGATCGCTGAATGTTTTGCAGGAGATCTCTATACGGTGCCTCACTCTCGGATGACCTGACCTAGTAACATAAAAAATTCTTATCAATACCAAAACAGTTACTTCATCCACTATGAACAATGTCATGCAGTCCCTGAAACTGTCTTTTAACTCTTGTAAATTACACATAACAGACTGCTCAACACATTCCCTGAGGATATTAAACAGTTACGTCTCTTTGTGATAAGAGGGTGGTAACCTGAAAAAAGATAAAAGTTTTGAAGCAATTTCAGTCAATAAAACATGTTAAATAAGCACAATATTACACACCTATTGTAAAAAGGTCTGTTCACTGTAAAATGAGTCAGTTAATTGGTTGGTTGGTTGGTTGGTTGGATGGTTGGCTGGTTGGTTGATTGGTTCATATGGTGTTCTATGTCACGGCAGCACAAGTTGGTTATTTTGTCAATGGGACCAAATTTTGAAATATTTAGTGTATTAGTATTTCAGATTATTCAGACTGAGGTCAACCTGACAATAGTTCTAAAGTTTGCCAAATGTTCAAGGCAATCATGAAAAATTCAATACATTTTTGTGAATAGGAGCATACAGTAGTTAAGAGTCATGTACAAAAATCTGAAATTTCACAACATCTTATTTCAGTTTTAAGTTGCAGTTGAAAATATGCCTGACGACATCTAAACAATACATTTTTGTGTGATTTGTTAATTGGTGCTTAATTAGTAACAACTCGACAACTGTAGCTACACTTTTAACATTTAATCGTCACTGAATTGCCTACAGAGGTTTCAGTGGGGTGTTTCATGGTAATTCAAATGATCCAAGATCTTTATATGGACGATATTCATTTAATGAAAATTGATCCTCTCTTTCTCAAATGGCATATATAATTCTAGAGATTCTGTTTAATACTAACTTGTCACTATTTTCAAACTGAATAGGACACGTTGTTGTTCACATTCTTTATTCAGCAAACTGCAAGGACAGTGTTATTCATACAGGTATAGGTGGACTTATGCAAAATTTGAGTTAACACAATTTCATATGAATTTTTTAAAACTTAATTAGCGAATACTAAAAACATGAAATTATTTGTCCAAAACAAATAGATTTGGATTCATAAACGGCTAAAATGGCTTGTATTAAAGTTAACTGAATACAAATTTTCATTGAAAATTAAAGGCAGTGAACCAAAAATTTTGAGTGACATGATTTTAAGTTATGTGACCAGTATTTGGAATGCGACAATCATGTACATCAGAGGTTAGCTGTATGCACTTTGCAACAGCGTTATCTTTATCACTTGGCTCTAAATAAATACTTTCTCGGAAGGTAATACTGACGTTTCTATTATTATCTGTTATAAGCACATCAAGACTTTGAAAACTCTGCTGCACAAAGTTTAAAATATTCGACCACTAAGTGAGTACATGTCTGAGACCCTGTACATCATGGCACACAAAACATGCATAAGACTGTATTTAGCCATGCATATACAACAAGGAACAATGTCATTTTCCAGTACACAATGTAATTTTGCACTACAAACTAAGTTCTGGTTGTAAAACATACTACCATTGGTTAGCTGTTGACATCATTCACAGAATCACAAGCACGTTCAAATAACTGATCTTGGATGTTAACGGAGCTCCGAGTCTTTTCATGAACGCTGAATTAAAACTATGAGCAACTTGTACAGAGTAATGAGACTCTGAATATGGGTCAATCTGTCATGCTCCATAGTGAAAAATCAGTTTCAAATGTAAAATATTAGTGACTGTCTAAAGACTAATACAGTATAACCTGTCTTGAAAGACCATCCCTTCTGCCAAAAAAGTATGGTCTGTCAAGACAGGTGGTCTCTCATAACAGGTCATAACACTATATAATCAATAAATCTGCATTGAGAATAAGGTCTTTCAAGACAGGTGGTCTCACATAACAGTGGTCTTTCAAGACAGATTCTACTGTGTTAACAGCACGTGTTCATTCTATGTGGCAAGATAATTTTAAAAAATTATTTTTTTACAAGTGTAATTTGTCACAAGGTAATTCTGAATATTACAAATATAATCATATTTATGATCCTTTAATCACATGTTTGAAATGTGTCATGTATGCTAATATGGTGTCCAATTGGGATGTTGTATTGGATGAGAGATATTTGGGCCAAATCTAAATTTTTTGGAAACCTTTATGACAAAATTCCTTTTTTAGCTATAAACTTCTGCATGTTTATGTGTTAAGCCCCTGTATTCCTTTGTTAAGACTGATGATCATTCTAAGAGTTTCAGGAGAGCAATCGTTTTCCATTTGAATTCTACATAACTTCTTAAGTCCACAAAACATTTTCTCATTTGCTGAATATGTTTTATGGTTACTGGACCCCTCTGATAAATATTTTGCCTCAGTGTTGGCATGCCACTCAAAGTTTCCCTGCCTATCTTCTCAATAATGTAGCTAGTAAATTGTAAGTTTCAGTGCCATCAGTTCCTATTTTTATGAACAACTCTCAAGTGTCTGCACATCGTCTTTTACATGGTGTCAGCTATAATATTAGCTTAATCATCCCATTTTAGTTACAATTTAAGATGACAACTTATACAACTATTAACAAAGACACATCTGAGCAAGATAAATTTCCAGCTACTAACAGCTGTAAATTGTTTTTTAAAAAAAGACCAGGCCGTGCCCCTGAACATTAAATAGTTGGTCACTAACATAATTGTGATATACTGTGGTATTTATCACAATATGTTCAGAAATACCATGGTATGCCATGGTACAAACGTGATATCAAGCTCTATTATACACCACTGAGAGTAATGGAATATTAACCCCAATGACCTCTAACCTATTCCAAAGGGATGCAACTCTGATGTTGCTTTTGAAAATGTGTTAACTGAAGTATGCCAGATTTTTCTTGTCTTAAAAGTAGATTTAAAGCAACAACCTAATGCTGAAATCTATGCTAATAGTAACTATGAACAACACTGTGAAATTTGATACATATATTTTGTCAACAATACATGTCTTTCCAATGATACACGTGTTGCCACTGATACCTTACCAGGTATATACTCACTTATAAGACAAACCCAACTGCAAACTGCACAGACCCAGATCTGCCACTGCTTAATGCACTTGCAGTTCTGGGTCTGTGCAATTTGTTAGGAGCAAAAAGTAATCAGTTAAATAAACATCATAGACCCTGATCTGCAGGCGCATTATCCTAAAGTGATCTTGAAGAAATGATAAAAGCATTGTGAATACATGCCAATTACTTGTCACGAGACAAAGTCACAAATAAATAAATCAATTAATACAAAGTTGCAATGGCACTATCAACACTGAACATAAACAAGAAACTCAACTTTTTTAAATGGCAGAGAGATCTGGCCCCCAACTTTCATTTCAAGAATAGATCCAGCATCTACTTTCATTTTGATTATTAATGGGATATTTGATTCTGCAGAAGAGACATAAATACATGTTAGAAACAGCAATTTTTAAATTGTAGAGTGATCTGACTCCCAATTTTCACTTCTAAAACAGATCCTGCATCAATCAATAATTTTTTTTATGATTATCAATGCGATATTTGATAATGCTGAGGAGAGGTCAAAACTGAAAATAGACATAAATGCCATAGAATGTAAAAGATGGATCCTTGATGACATATGTTTTTGGATCGTACCACCAGAATTAAATCGTCGAGTAATATATCATATTAAAACAAAAATCCTTCAGTAAAAGAATGAAACGTAATGGTAAATTTGCAACAACTAGATCTTCACAGGTACAAATACCTGAAATAAGAAAAGCAAGTTTGTAATGTTGCAATAATGTCAAATCTGTCAGTTGCATAGCTATCACTTGCATATGCATAGGCACACATGAATAAGGAGAAGTCCAAAACATAACCATAATTCAAATTTCAATTGAAAGGGCTTTCAAATGGGAAGCTATGGCAGCCATACTGGACGTCAGATCTGCATCATTTTCATTTAGAACCAACTAGGCATCTTTTGGTAAAACTTCATGTCGATATGACAACCCATGTTGACAATGTCATCCATTCTGTAAGTTACTATATCAATTTTCCTGTGTGCAACTATGGTAGCCATATTGGATGTCAGAATGGCATTATTTTCATTTTTGATAAACTAGACCCCATACGAAGTTTTCTGGTGACAATCCCATGGGTTTTCATTTAGAAGTAGCAAGAATAAGAGTCTTAAATTCACTGCCATAACAGCAATATTAGATGCCAGTCAGCACTGTTCTGATCCAGGACCAACCAGACATAATATGAAGTCTTTTGGTGAAAACTAAATGTCAATATGACCATGAAAATACGAAGAGTAGCAATAGCAAGGTTTTAAAATGGCTTCTATGGTACCAAATGGAAGTCAGATTGGCACCGTTTTAATTTAGGACAAGCTAGACATTATAAGTCTTTTGATGAAAACTCCATGCTTTCATTTTATGAGCAGTAGTGAAAAGATTTTTCAAAATGGCTGCCACAGTGTCTATATTGATCATTGGACTGGCATAATTTACACTGATTCGACATTTTAGTAAGTCTTCCAGTGAAAACCCAATGCTGATATGACTCTGTGTTCAATAGCAATAGTGATAACAAGATCTTCATGATGGATCCGATGGTGGACATACTTGATATCCAACTGGTATCATTTTCATTTAGGAGCAACAGCATAAAACGTAATTACTGGAAACCCCCATGTGTCTGACTTTCCATTTATGAAGAGTAATGATGATAAGATTTTCAACATGGCTGCCATATTGGTCATTAAATCAGCACCATTTTTACAGACTACACATTAAAAGAAGTCTTTCAGTGAAAACCCATGTTGATATGGTGCTGTGTTCATGAATAGTGATAACAAGCTGACTGCCATGGTGGCCACACTGAATGTCTAATCAGCACCATTTTAATTTAGAACCAACTCGACTTCATAATAAGTCTTTTATTGAAACCCCATGTTGATATGACCATTTATTCTAGAGGAGTATCCATTCAAGATTGCTGATGTGGTGGCCATATCGGATATTCCAACGGCACCATTTCATTTAGACCCAACCTGACATAAGAACTTTAGCAGTGAAAACCCCCATGTCAATATGACTTTCCATTCAAGACTATCGACAATAATAAGAATTCTTCTTTGTGTTTGTCTTCAATGCATTGTGTAAACTGTTGTTCAATCCTGGGAAAACAAGAAACCACCAACACCTATTCAGTCAACCTACATGCACACTAATGTACCAGTGGTTGAAATAGGTTTGTAACAAAAATCCATAAATTAATTTACCTACCTAATAAGTAACTGCAAATTATTAACAATAATTCAACAGCAAACAGTTACTTACACTACTCAGTGCTGCATTTTAAACAATCATGCACAGGTGTCTTGGCCATATTGTCAGCCAATCCCAGTGGTGCAAGTAGATTTCTATATCTTACTGGTATGGTACCAACCCACTGATCCTGTCTTTCCAGAATTGTGGTACGGCCATAATGGCAATAACTGTCTTATGGGTACAGGGTACCTGACTGTACCAGCTTACCTGCATCAATGGCCAATCTTTACATGACCAGCTGCAGAAAATCAATCAGTTCCTTGGTAAACAATAAATTCTATCCCCAATGTATATCCTTAATGAGTGTAATGAACTATTTTGTGTATCAATATATTACAGAGGTCCAGAAAATGTTTGACTATTGTTGGAAAATAATCAGAATTACTATTGATCACTACCACATTCAAATGCATCTTACCTCATCTTACCTTTGAAAGTTAGTGCCAGAAATATATATATATATATATATATCGCTTCATTATATCTCATTAAAGTTTTAAAGTCATCATATGACTCAGTTCTGACTATCCTTTAAAATTCCTAAATCATAACTTCTGTTCATATCAGCTTAAAATCACTATGATCTACAAAGGCCACTTATCATTGTAATGCTTGACTGTTACATGTATTACTACTGTAGCTGGAGACTGGAACAGAACCATTTAAGATTTAGGAGTGAAGGGATTCTTTTGTTAAAACTGATCATGTCACTTTGTTGTGCAGTAGTGCAAATTCATAATATCAAGATACATTTCAATCCATATAGGGCTTATTTAAATTATTCCTGCTTCTGTCTTTTGGACTGTTTTTCAAAGACTGATCATTACCCATGATATCAAATGGTTACTTCCAAACTTAGATAAGGCTAGTTTTGAGGCCACATTGTACTACATACAGTAGGCAGTTTCACACCTGTTGCTATGCTCATCTCAAGTACATCACAAGGTCAAATGCCCTTGAATGAGTTTAAGTTAATTTACTTTTATTACCCTAAATATAAGTTTTTTATCAGAAACTCCCTATATCTGATTTGGGCATTTTATTGTCAGTCAAACATCTGTCCAGTTGAACATGTCCTGCATGAATATTTCTAAAAATATACTATATAGCGTTTCATAAGTTATTGCAAATTTATTAGCAACAAATTAAGTATTATGCTAATTTGAATACATGATAATGTTAAATATGGAATTAACACAGGTCACTGCTTCAAGGATTTCATATTTAATATGGATCTATGTAAGATGGTATCTAAGGCCATTTTCTCTCACCCCCTTCCCATACAGCCAAAAGTTGTTAGAGTGTCCGCCACGGATGGAGGAGGCTGCGGGTTCGAACCCCCCGACAAGTCATAGCAAAGACTTATGAAAATGATACTAGCAGCTGCCTCACCTGGCACTCAGCATTAAGAGGTTAGTGTTAGGACTGGCTGGCCTGGTGCCAGGATAATGTGACTGGGTGGGATATGATGCCAAATGTCTGTGGCATGATTCCCCAGTGCAAGATATCATTATAAACTGCCATACTGCAGACATCGTAGCGATATGACTGAAAAATTGCTAATGGTACGTTAAAACTCCAAATCACACACACACACACACACACACACACACACACACACACACACACACACACACACACACACACACACACACACACACACACACACACACACTTGTATTGATACTTCATGATACATTTCATTATGGGCGCTGCGGTAGCTTAGTTGGCACAGCATCAGTTTTATAATCAAATGGTCATGGGTTTGACACCTGCCCTGGCCAACCCAGGTCAGCTACCTCAGTTTGCCACTGGAAAAGGAACTTAGCTCCCATTTCCTTAGCATGATACAGCCAATAATATGATAAATGCTGTTAAAAGTAACGAAAACAAACATTTCATGACATAACATGAAAAGAGTTTTTGAATTCCAATCAACATACTACATGTATAATGGAGTATCACTGTATGTCTTGCCAATGGTTCATAAATGATTTAACATCAATCTCCACATGGCTGATGATGACAACATGAAAATCAAAGTATTAAAAGTGCTTATGGCTCAGAGGGTTGAAGGGTTACAGATAAAATAATTTTGGGAGCAAAATATATGTTAATAGATCTCCAATCATTGCATGAAAATAGTTGCTTTAAAAACTATAAACAACACATACCCTGATCTGCCATCATATACTGCACCAGCAGATGAAGGTTTATGTTGTATGTTCTACTGACCAGTTCTCACAAACTGCATAGACCCTGATCTGCCATCTAATACACTGGCAAATCTGGGTTCTGGTTTTCTGTTCTACTGATTTGTCCAAACAATCTAGATAGATCCTGATCTGCCATTGCATGTACAGGCACATCTGGGACTAGCTTGTTCTACTGATTAGTCTTACCAATCTGCATGTACCCTGATCTACTATTGCATAATGTTCCAGCAGATCTGGGTCTTGGTTGTGTTTTACTGATTTGTCCTCAAAATATGCACAGACCATGCTCTGCCATCACATAATGCTCAAGCAGATCATGGTCTAGGTTGTTTGTTTTAGTGATTAATCAAACAAATTACGTAGACTGTGATCTGCTATCATATAATGTGCCAGTAGACCCGTGTCCTGGTTGTTTGTTCTGCTGATTATTCCCAACAAACTGCACAGATCTGTTTGCACAGTATGCAAGGACTGATTCAGTTCAATGTTCTTTATTTTACAAATTAGTCCAAACAAACTGCTTTGACCAGCACGGTATGTGATGAGAGATTCGGGTTTATACAGTTTGCAGTCGGAAGTGAATTATATGCCAGCATATATGGTAATAGTGTCCATGACCACCCAAGACTCACCCGATTTGGTCCTTCACCTTTCCCTCCTTGGTTCAGACCAGCAGGCAGGTGTATGCTGTGGAGGATCTGATACCTGTCCGGTACTGAATGACCAGTTCCTCGCATCTGAGAAGGCAGACTCAAGTTGACTGGCTGAGTATGGACTTCTCTGACTGATGCTGCTGGACTGTTGTGCAGGCTGGTTGGTGGTTTTGCTTCTGAGCTAATGGAAACATGGGCAGGAGAGGGAGAACGAATATGAGCAGGTGAGGGAGTCCTTCTTATTGTTGACACCTTTGGATGAACTGGAGATACTCTGTGCTCACTGGTGTGCATATGAGCAGGCTGAGGTTGGGTTGAGACCACAATAGCCTGGCTGGGTCGTGTCTGTTGGATAGTTGATGGAGGCAATCTTGCAGAGTCCATGTGCTGACTGGACTGGGAAACTACTCTATTTGGAATTACAAGTCTATTTAGGATCTGACTGTTCCCAGCCGCTGTGCTGACATGTACTAAACCTTGGGGTCTTTGGATAACCTGTGGCATTTCTACAGTTGTCTTCACAAGGGTCTGTGATGCAGTAGCCACACCACCTGGCCGTGGGGTGACATGACTTGGAGAAAAAGATTTCTGCTGCTGTGGTGGTGGCAGCTGCTGTTGTTGATGCTGTTGTTTTTGCTGCAACTGCTGCTGTTGCTGCTGGGGTGAAGACGTCACTCTTGTTGGTACCACTGTACTGGGAACAGATGACACCATCCCCTGCTGTGGTGGAGACTGGGCCTGATATATTAGTCGTGATGGGGACAAACTTTTCTTTATTGGTACAGTGATAGGGGTCCTTGTGAGTGGCTGACTTTCCACGCTGGCTGAAGACTGACGATCTCTGCTTGGTGATGGGGTTGACCGTGAAACCATTGACTGTGGAGAATTTCCAAGTTGAGGTCCCACTTTCTCTTGGCCGAGTCTCTGTGTGTGTACTGTTTGAGGGATTGTTCCCCTTTGGGGCGTGGCCCCAAGCTGTGCTGCATTTGGGGCCTGACCAACCTGCACATGCATTTGACTGCTGGCTCCCAGGGACTGACTCAAGATTCCTTGCTCTGGTCTGGGGCCACGCAGAATTCGGGAGAGTATGCCAGTGGATGATGAGGAGGATGAAGAACCCTGTGATGACTGTACACTGGTCAATGTCATAGGTCTTGGCCCCTGGTTAGGCTGGGGAAGGTGGTGGATTAGAGTGGAAGCCTGGGACTTGGGAAATTGGGAGGAAGATTTATTGGCTTCCGCTTTGGCTGCTGCTGCTGCTGCTTCCACTTCTTTCTGTATCTGTAACACAGTCTTTGGCCTACCTCTGGGCTTTTTGCTTGCCTCTTTGTCTGAATCTTGTTAAAGAAAAGAAATGTTTGAAGAAAAGAACTGCAAGCAAAGACTTATTTGACTGAATTTAAAGTCTTATAATTCTGACAGATCTCAAAATAAAATGCTGACTATACAGTTTTTATAATAATTAACCAAGGTCATCAATTTTCTTTGCCAAGCAAATTTAGACTTTTATATGCAAATAGAATTAAGTGTCGAGATGAGCATGTTCATTTGACAAAATATCAGTATTAATTATTCCAATTGTGGCAAGTGTATAAATTATTAACTAAAATTACTGCGAGGTTCATCCTTGCTTCTTCAGATTTTTATTTTTTGCTTTTACACTCTGAGCATTGGGTCACTATAACCTATTTGTCTGCACAGTGCCCTAATTCAAGGCAAATATTATCCTTGTCAAATAACATGCTGAGATTATGCACTATAGATCTGAAAATATGAAAGCAAAATAAATCCTTGTCAACCTTTAACAAAACAAAATCAGTTATAATTGGGATGTCACTTTACTCACATAGTAGCAGTATTGTGGTTCATGAATATCATTTGCAAGGAATAAAGTGGCTAATATCAACCAAAGTATCAGTCAGAGTATCTGATGCAAGTATAAATTAGATCAAAAGATTTCCATTGAAAATACACTTAAGGTTATTCATGTAAGTTTCTTATGAATATGTAGATCAAATATTATACCAATTAGAATTTATACCTTCTGACAATACAATATATACATATAAAAACACTAATATACAGATAACACTGCTATGGAGAGTCATTTGTGATCATGCTTATATGTATGTTTATCTTAATTCAACAAAAAAAAAAGAAATAAATAGAATAAAGACCTATCACCCAATCCCAGGAAAATGGTCCAAGTTCTGAAATAAATTTAATGAATTTTAATGTTTTTCAAAATGGAAACTTTTTGAAGTTTTCTGAGAAATAAACATTTTCAGCCTTTAAATAAGAAAAAGGACCCAAAAATGTCAATGGAAAAGATTTGTTTATCGTAACAAGGCACACATTGCTCATTGTCTGGTTAGTGATGTTATACATTATGGAAGTAAGTTATGGCTTTGTAATGCTGTATCAGCAGTAATTTTGATTTCTCCTTGAATCATTTTGAAGAAAATTCATTATGCAGTGATAATTTAACCTTCTGATATCAACAACTATGCAAAAAGGACACTAATAGGCCATATTTGTTTAAAAATTGCAGTATGGAACTTATATTCTTAACTGAAATTGCATTACAGAGCTTATATTCTTAATTGTCATGGCTTAACACAAAGTAATTGAATATGTTTTGAGTGAAATTTGATCAAAATAATTTCATAGAAGGCATGATTTTACATTCTAAGTATTTACATCTAGTCCACAAACATTTTCTGTGTTTTTAATTAGTTAGGGTGAAATTGTTATGCAAAGTGAAATGTTATAGATGTTATAGGCTGTTCAGTGTCAAACATAAAACTAGAACAAAAAATTCAAAAAGCAAACATAGTGAATGCAAAGGGCATTTATGAGATTCCAAGATTGTATTACATTAGAAAAATGTGTAACACATATAATTGATGCATTTAACTATGCATTTTTTAGGTGCTTAAGTTGCTGAGGCAAAAGGCAAAAATGCAATATTTGCAACTTTTTTCAACTGCATATAAAAAACAGAAAATATACATTTTATTGTATTAAAAAATATAAATAAGTACCATAACTTTCATTAGCAAGTTAATTTATGACAATATATTCTGGCACTTTTTTTCACTGCAAACAAAAACCATTAGGGACAGAACAAAACCTTAGCTGGACCATTTTTCATATTTTGATAATATACAGAACTTTAGCATATATAAACAATTTGCTATATGGGATTTAAAAGCTGCAGTGCTAACAAATCTGATAGTCTGATGCCCCTCTAATTTTAGATCGGACCCATCATGCAATCTAAGTGAGGCGCACGTCGGGCTTATCAAATAATATTCTAAATTGCTTGAGGAAATGTTGATTGCGCTGATGAAATGTGTAAATGTGTTTTCAAGATGCTGACATACCTGCCAATCTAAATCAGATCACCAATGTCCTATGTGAAATTGAGATCTGATTTTAATCAAATTATAGCATAGTGTGTCATGCTAAAATTACAATTTTGCACTTCCAAATCACCTGACACATCGTGTTTCGAAACAACACAATTTTCAGTAATCTTCTAAGACAGGAAAAATAAAACACACAAAAAACACCACTTATAGTATATGCCCGTTACATGTAGCATGTATAAACAGTAAACAATCATGATTGGAGTTAATGTAAAATTATCCCTTGGCCAGATTAAATAACAGCAATTAAAAGGCAAAGAGGTCAGGTATAAACCACCATTTCACATACTGCTTAACTGACAGACAATAGCTAGTAAGAATTTGAAGGCTGCAGTGGGTGAGCCCATTGTGCTAATTTGCATAGGTAGGATCTGCAAGTGGCACAATCCATTACAGTTAAAACAACGAGATGCTCTGTGTGTGTACAAAAACAAAAGTTATTACAAATCATTGCCTTGAATGAGAATGTTTAAGCCATATATAATTATTTTTGACAAGTTTGTGAACACCAGCAATGTTTCTTTGAAATTGGATATTAGTACATATATAAAATGCAACACATGATCATTTCCATTGTCTGAATAGTGTTAAGTGTAAATCATTACTGAAGCCGATTTAGGAAGCAATTAACTATCAGCAAAGCCCAACAAAAATAAATCTCAGAATTCATGGTTGACAGAGTTTTACTTTGTGATGCATGCCAGTAAAAAGGGGGCACTATTCTTTGCACATACTGCAAACAACACATCAAACTACATCAACTCAATTCTGACTAGGATTCACTCAGAGAATCCAGCAGAGAAGTTTGAACACCAGGAATATCCAGTCCTTAATGAGTGTAATGATGAACACTAATGACACCTGCATTACCTTCAAACACCTTTGAACCCTATTAAATTTATATTCAAATTGTAGCCATTGCAACGTTGTGTGACAATATTAAAATAGATGAAATTCTGGGCATGTTGATATTGGAGTCCAGCCTTGTGGAATTTCAGTCAGGACTTTGTGAGTTTATTTAAGTCACCAACCTTAGGCCTGTGTCTAAAAAAAAATTTCTTTCAGCACTGAGCTGGCACAATAAAAAGGGAACAGTATCAAAGAAGTATCATCATCTTTTTCCACTTGATCATGAGCAAGAAATTATTACCAACAAACAGTTGGGATCTTTTCTGTTCTAGGCTAAAAAGGTACAAACATACCATTTTTATGATCCATATCTGTCACCTTGGTTTTGCTCTAGACAAGAATATCCAAACTGATTCCTGAAACAATAATTAGGCACAAAATATATCTGTTCTTCAAATAACATTTAACAGAAGATGAATTTCAAATCAAAAGAAAGACTATAATAAATTATAACTAAGGGTTTAGGGTGCATTTATATCAAGTTCCAATAGTATATGACATCTTGTTGGCATTTTGAATCAAACAAGAGTTTCTTTAGAAACAACTGCCATATTTGCATGGTGAGTCTGTTTTCAGGCAACAGATGTGATGCAGTTCATGGTCTTAATAACTGCTTACATTCTCTTGTTTACTTGTTCAATTGTTTTTATAAATATTAAAACAAGACTTCGCAAATATACACGACAATTTGCAGTCTGTCTGCTTGTTTATATCGAAAGCTTTTGTTTAGTCTGAGATGCCAATAACTTTACATTGTTAGGGAGCCCCTGACAACAGTCAGGTTAGAAATGATAAACTGATGAATTAAATGACCAAGATTTTTGCATTTTTTTTTTTTCTTTTCTTTTATGCAAGTTGATGCTTTTTCGTTTTTAAAATGTGGGCGGGTTACAAACAAAAGGGAGGGTGCGCGAATTATATAGCCAAAAAATAGCACATATATAAATGGCTTAATAATATTAGCCAAGTCCATTCATTACATTCTTTTCCTTAAATGAATTTTAAGCATTTACCAGCTAATTTTGTTTTCGCATTGTTTATATGTTCAGGTAATTATCTTAAAACAGCCCCTAAACCTCTGTATAAATTCTCATGTGCGTCTATGATAAAGAGTGTACAGTAGCTCACAGGGGCTCCTATTGTTGCTTACAATTTACCAATTAGTCGTACTATATACAATAACTGCAAAGTTACAGGTTCCGCCGCATTTCAAGCACCTCCTTGCAGTCGTAAATACGTTAATAAAAGCACAAAGCCTAGTGCAGCATCTTTCTCGTTCCTTTTATTAATAATATTATGCACCTGATTACAATCCCATATGTAGTTGAAAAGCAGGAAGATTAATCATCTCTGGCATTACACCATTCATCGTACGATACAGTTTGTCAACCATCTTAAGATTCAAGTCAGTGAACGAAGTAAGTAGAATTCAATGTTGAAAATCGGCTGCGGTATAATAACGTACCGCGACCCCCCAACCCCCAAGAAAACCCCCAAAATACAACAAATAAACAAAGAAAGAAAGAAAAAAACAAACAACAAAACAGCAAGTTTTAACTGGTTATATATCTATAACAAGTTAGCCCTCTCTCCCGCTAAGTAATTTAATTCAAACCATAAGCGAGATCAGATTATTTCATTTGAATAACACTTATTTCAAAACATACATGTCTTTGTCATAGGAACAGTGTCAACTTTTTTTTTTTTATTTTTCAATTTTTTTTTTAGCAATTTACATGTTATAATACTATTTCTAGCTCTTTAAAAATAAAGACATGTTTTGTTTCCTTGAACTTGTGAAAAGTTATATAATTATTAGCCATTTCAATTCTTTATATCAATAGAATTTAAGTCTTTATTTGTCAACAAATTATCCTTTAGATATGGTAAACATCATTTCAAGTTATAGAAAAGATTACAGAAATACTCTAGTGAACCCAATACGATGATTACACAACAACGGATCAAATTACATGTAACTTTGCAGTCGTTCGTTATATCTGCTCTTGCTGTTGTCACGTGATGACATTGTCAGTTGCGTGTTCTTATCCTGGATTGAGCAATGTTCCAGAGTTGACTGAAGTATTTATTTACATTGTCGTTCAATTAACAATAACAGTACACAATGCAGATATTTTTTAAATGTAAATAATGACAGAAAATATACTGTGATGAACATTGGGAACATTTACTAGCAATTCTTCGTTCTTTCCCCTAACAGATCCAGCACAAAACACCAGAAGGTAATAGCGGACAGCATGTGCACTTTCGGTGCCACTATTTTAGGACCAGTAATAGTTTTTATACCTTGATTAACATATACATGTTATCAAAAGACTTTAGCCCCACCCAAAGACCTTATGCTCCACTTAAGCTTGACTCTCTATAAATTACAGATGGTAGGTTCAGAATATAGAAGATCCTGTGTCTGAACATTTGATAACAACACAGACAAACAGTGGTGTCATAAAGTTTAGACAATTAGTCGTGTAGAAGACCATTAAAGCGTAAAGATGAAGAAATCCATGAATATTTTATATCATTTTCTGATATAATACAGAAAGGTGACCGATAAATGGGACATACTTACATCTAAAGTTAAATTCGCCCTCAATTATGGGGAAAAAGGTTTGTCAAACGAAAACCATTTCCGACAGGGACCGATATGAAATATTCAAGAAGCAAATAAAAATTTAAATAAGGTAAAATGTTACATTTAAAAAACCCAATTACGCTATTTTTACAAAATGATGACCGGGGCCCAGAATGGCCGAGTGGTCTAAAGCGCTCACCGTTACGGATCACTGCCGTCTCACCTCTGTCTGCGTGGGTTCGAGTCTCGGGCTCGGCCAATGTGGGTACGTGCGTTAGCCTTCCAGTAGCTTCTCGAGGGTCGGTGGTTCTTTCCGGTTTTTTTCCGAGTTCTTTCTCCACCATTGATACTGGCCGCCATGTAAAGCCTATCTTGCGCTGAAAAATGGCGTTAAACCCTACAACAACTACAAACAACAACAAAATGGAAACCAGTTCAGCAGGGCCCGGGGGGGGGGGGAGGGGCAAGCTAGGATCTACATCTATATCATCAATGATTATAAGAAAAACAGAAGTTAAGCCTAAATGCATCTTACATAAAATGAACCCAAATTAATCCTGGGTGATGAGAGAATGTTGTTATGACATATCTCCATCGATATAGAAAATCTTATCGGAAGAAGGACGCTACTGTATACTTAAAAGAAATTGTAAGCAGATTAGGTTAGCATGAATAATAAATGTAAAGAAAACATAGCTGTACAAATTCAGCTTTATGATTCGTGATAAGTTAATGCTTCGGTTGATGTTAAGATCGGAAAGTGGAACCATGGAGTTAGATATATTGTTATGTATATTTAATTTATATTGTGCGCTTAACTTTTGTCCATGATTGTAAGTTGTAAACAGAATGTTTACATATCTAAGTTTGGGCCATGATTGTAAGCTATAAACAAACTGTTTGAGTACCAAAAGTTCAAGGCCAGTCTTGTTCACTGTTAGGCTAGGTTTTCCACTGGAAATCTTCACAATCAAGGTGAAGTGAAAATGTGTAGAAATTTGGATTTGGCAAAGAAATAATTCATTCCTATTGTAAGGCCGTTTGTATGAATCCATTTTGATTGGAATTTATTGTTGTGTTTATGATATAATTCGATAGGAATTGTTTATTTAAAATATTCTCTGGAATTATTAAAGGGCTCTTTCACTTTAGGATTTATACACATTACTGTCGATTACTGTAAACTCTTTCAAAGACATCCTGGATTACATCATTCATTATGTTACATTGGGACATTCAAGACTAGTGGAATTCATTCGGAACATTCTATATTTTCTAACTTGTGATAGGATATTTAGGATTATTTGGGATTTAATTCAAAATACTGTTAAGTGCCTCTTGAATGTTCACTTTGTATGGTTCAGAAATAATTTTTTTGTTGATTGTATTTAAATTGTTGGTTTTCGCTTTTTCTGTTACATAATTTAAGACGTAGAATCGTAACATTATGCAAATTTGCAGACATTAATGTTAGAGATTTCCAGTAAGTGCTATTTACATATTCTGTTCACGTGTGACATCAGCTAACTAGAGCTATGCCGGGAATCATTGAATAGCAAAGGTAAGAGGATAGACTCACCGGAATATGACAGCTGCATATTCCAGAACGTTAAGAACGAAATGGATTGAGAGATGATACATTCTTGACCTGAACATGAGCAATGAGGACAATACTATTTCGAACCGGAATAGCAAACCCATTAGGCAAGAGTGATCACTATGTGTTCCAGTTAAAGTACAAGTGTTCTAGATTAATTAGGAACACAGCAAGGAGAAAAATATACTATAATACATCAAACTATTCATTCCATGATAACAGAAGCATCAATAAAGGACAATGCCTTGCACAGAGAACGTTGTCGGTTCTTGCTGGAAGAAATTCATCGTGGAGATGTCGTAATGAGGAGATATATACGTCCCTAAGAAGAAGTATATATGTCCACCAAGGGAAAGAGAAATTTGCATTAGACAAGAAAGCTATCGAGAAATGAAGAAGAAACGTGCAATTTAAAAGAAAACTATACCGACAAAACATCCGAAGTAAGGAAGGACTATAATAAAATCAAATCGGGTGGAAAACCTAACGAGGAAACACAAACGATACAAAATAACCTCTCAGTTCAAGTTAAAGTTAACACTAAAAGTTATCTGCATCTATGTTATATCCAAATCAAAGACCAAAAAGGGCATAGGATAACTTCTCAGTGATCCTGAAGATCTAAATTCATGAAAACTGATAGTGATAAAGGGAAATTTTTGAAAAGAAATCTGAAGGAACCATATCAAAACTTACATCAAACCCACCAAAATATACAACTGAAGACTTAAGAATTACCCGTGACACAGCAAAGTGCTTCTCAAACTTAAGAAACAATGCTCCAGGAAATGCTCTGTTACACTCAACACTCCCATAGGAACTTTCAGAGAGCTTTTCTGCCCTATTACGTATCTCTATAAATCAAATGTTTAAATCGGATGTAGTTAATGGAAAATGTTATGATTCATCAAAATGTCGTATCAAGAATCTAACAGGGACCAGTTCTAGAATTCCTGTTATTTGTCTTCTGCATCGATGATTTACGAGGCTTTGTGAATTCAGACGATATCTCTTTGCTGATAATACAAGGATTACTTTAAATAATCAAGTACCAGCTAGGAGAACCAAATGACTTTGCAACAAGACCTGAACAAACTTAAAGAGTGTAGTGAGACCGGAGTACCGAAATAACATCCAGATACATGAAAACATATGAACGTATGACGCAATGAACCTGATTCGGACTTTGGTAATAAGCTTTAATCGAGACCACTTTAAAAAGCCACACAGGAAACATGTGTCGGAATTACATTCAAGTTTGCTCACCAAATCAGTGAAAAAGTGAATCAGGACAATTTTACGTTTGATCTAACCGTACAGCATTTCATTATATGGATACAGTTTCACTTGTACCAAGTCCGTAGAACATATCAGTATTGGGATTCATTTGTACCACATTCATAGAACAATTCAGTATTTCAACAGAATTTCGTTTGTACCAAGTCTGTATTTTTGTAACTCCTGGTACATGATTTTATTTCATTTTCGTAACTTGTTTTTCCATGTTTGTAAACTATTTAGAATATCTTTTCTTTATATATATATAAATTTGTGTGCGTGACCTGGCTCTGTTAAGAACGCGAATTGCATAGAATCTATCAATAGATGTTTACGTATGTGATAACAATTATTAATAATAATCTTAATAATAAGACTTAAAATGGAGCCTATGGCGTAGTTTCTCAGTGACTGGTGGGATTTCGATGTTTCGAGAATAATTATTTAACTTTCCATTGGTTGCGCTAGGTCACGTGAATAGGCCCAATTCGTCGCAAAATGAGTAGTGTATTCTGTCACGTGTGATCTATTGCGAAATACAGTCGCAATATACGGTGTATATAAAGAGAAAATTAAGCATTCAGATTCTTTCCGATTTTTGGAGTAATTCATACTTATTGTGTTCCTGTTGTATGTTGTACTTCGATATTATTTGAGAAGAAAAACATTTGTTTGGACTGTTCAGTAGAAATAGAAAGTACTCATTATTTGAGGAAATTTTGGACAACGCCCTCTTGACAACGTCACGGTTCATGGAGGACTAGTACATTTCCAGTAATGAAATTTATAAGGAACTTTTCATGCATTTAGAACTTTCATAGACCTTTATAAGGACTAGTTTGGATTCACTTCATAATACTGTAAGTTCCTCGGATATTTTTCATTTATAACTTTCATACTTAAATTGTTTGTTAAGTTTTATAAAACTTGTTGGTTTTGCATCTTTTTTGTTACTTAAGTTTGTGACCATAAAGTCGTAACATTAGAACATTTTGCAGTATTTGGATACAGTTTAATTTGCACAAAGTCCCTACAACATTTCAGTATTGGGCACAGTTTCATCTGTTCCCACTCCTTAACTATATTCGGACACAATTTTCGGTTCGTTCCTGTTATACAAATCTATGGTGGGATTTTAGATTAAGCTAGTGTTGGCTGGTTTCAAAACGAAATACATAGAACAAACAAGAAAGAGTGCAAGGTAGGCAACCAAACAACTACCAGGTTTATACAAACTTGTCATACCCTGCTAGGCTAAATATAAATAAACTGCCACCATTCAGCTACAGAAGAATTAGTGGAGTCATGACTGAACTCTATAAAATGTAAAATGCAAAATATGATAGCGTCGCACCTCCTTGTTTTAAATGAGGAAGTTCTGTTTTCTGGTCTAATGTACATAAGATCGGAGACCCATTGGAACGACTTTCAGCAATTTTAGTATTTTTGATTCCACAGTTTCCAATATCACGTATCTGTACACGTATATATAGTTCATGTTAGATTTTGCATGTTTTAGTGTAGCTTTTAGACTTTAAAATTTCTCTCCTGTTAATTTGTTTTTCCTGCTGCTTAACGTTCTGCGTTTAACATTGGTTTTCATTCTTTTTATTCATGCTTGTAGTTTTCTTGATGTTTATAATTGATCCCTTCATTTGTATACTTGTATGTACATTTGTAACTTGTATAATTTAGATGCTGTATTCAATATATAATTTGCAAAAAGCTTGTTAATACACTTTGCCAATGAATACAATGTTTCTATGGTATTAGTAATGTTAGTGAAAATCGTAAACTTATTAGAATTCATCAAAATATTACCACTTATATGAATGGATGTTGTGTAGTTCAAAATAGTTACTTGGCCAAGATGGGTACTTCATGAAAAGGATACATATAATCCACAGTAGAAACTCTCATCTATATCCATCTACTGTAAATTGTACACATATAATCCACAGTAGAAATGTTTGCATGTAAACATCTAATGTAAATTGTACACATATAATCCACAGTAGAAACGATCTATATCCATCTACTGTAAATTGTACACGTATACTCCACAGTAGAAACTCTCATCTATTTCCATCTACTGTAAATTGTACACATATAATCCACAGTAGAAACTCTTGCGTGTATCCCTCTACTGTAAATTGTACATATAATCCACAGTAGAAACTCTTATATGTATCCATCTACTGTAAATTGTACACATAAACCACAGTAGAAACTCTCATCTATATCCATCTACTGTAAACTGTATACATATAATCCACAGCAGAAACTATCATTTATGTCCATCTACTGTAAATTGTACACATATGATCCACAGTAGAAACTCTCATATGTATCCATCTACTGTAAATTTTTCATATAATTCACAGTAGAAATTCCTGCATGTAAACATCTACTGTAAACTGTATATATATAATCCACAGTAGAAACTCTCATATGTATCTATCTACATTTACTGTAAATTGTACACATAAAATCCACAGTAGAAACTCTCATATGTATCTCTCTACTGTAAATAATACACATATAATCCACAGTAGAAACTCTTGCATGTATCCCTCTACTGTAAATTGTACATATAATCCACAATAGAAACTCTTATATGTATCCATCTACTGTAAATTGTACATATAATCCACAATAGAAACTCTAATATGTATCCATCTACATGTACTGTAAATTGTACACATATAATCCACAGTAGAAACTCTCATATGTATCCATCTACTGTAAATTGAACATATAATCCACAGTAGAAACTCTCATCTGTATCCATCAACTGTTCATTGTACACATATAATCCACAGTAGAAACTCTTGCATGTAAACATCTGCTGTAAACATATAATCCACAGCAGAATCTCATCTATATCCATCTACTGTAAATTGTACACATATAATCCACAGTAGAAACAATCTATATCCATCAACTGTAAATTGTACACATATAATCCACAGCAGAATCTCATCTATATCCATCTACTGTAAATTGTAAACATATAATCCACAGTAGAAATAATCTATATCCATCAACTGTAAATTGTACACATATAATCCACAGTTGAAACAATCTATATCCATCAACTGTAAATTGTACACATATAATCCACAGTAGAAACCGTCATCTATATCTATCTACTGTAAATTGTAAACATATAATCCACAGCAGAATCTCATCTATATCCATCTACTGTAAATTGTAAACATATAATCCACAGCAGAATCTCATCTATATCCATCTACTGTAAATTGTACACATATAATCCACAGTAGAAACAATCTATATCCATCAACTGTAAATTGTACACATATAATCCACAGTAGAAACCGTCATCTATATCTATCTACTGTAAATTGTAAACATATAATCCACAGCAGAATCTCATCTATATCCATCTACTGTAAATTGTAAACATATAATCCACAGCAGAATCTCATCTATATCCATCTACTGTAAATTGTACACATATAATCCACAGTAGAAACAATCTATATCCGTCAACTGTAAATTGTACACATATAATCCACAGTAGAAACAATCTATATCCATCAACTGTAAATTGTACACATATAATCCACAGTAGAAACCGTCATCTATATCTATCTACTGTAGCAGCAGAGAGGGTGACAGACCATTTTTAGGAGCGTTATTTCGCGAAAATAAAGCTTCCTACGAAAATGAAAATACAAGCATCAATAACGCTAAACCGAGACTTCTAGGGGGTGGGGGTGGGGTGAACAGATCAGATTTTCAGATCGAAATAAAGGTTATTACGAAGGGTGAAAAAATACAAGTGTCAATAACGCTAAAGTAACGATGATAGACAGACCAAAATTTCAGACCGAAATTAAGTTTCCTATAACGGGTGAAAAACTGTAAGCGTCACTGAGACTTCTAATCGGTTTATTTTTTTGTGTCAAAATATATTTACCTGGGTCGTCACCGTGTGTGACTTGACTGAATCAAAGGTGCAAAAAAAAGGTGGCGTAATTAAATCATTATTTTTGATATAATACGCTAACCATGGAATCTCGCACAACTAAACTAGTTCGACAACGACTAGATGCAATTAAAAAATATCTCCTCGTCCGTGATTCTGTCAAAAAAAAAATTACAAGAGCGTCAGGAGTCTCAGGTGGAATTTACAGAAGGTGCAGAACAGTTGTTTAAACCAATTGTCGAACCAACAAAGAAAATTGTTACAGCAACTGAGGCAGCACAAAAAGCTCTTGAGACGTTACCTGACCTTCTTCAAGCAGCTCAACCACCCACCCCCAGCAACCTCCTCAACCACAACCTGAAGTTCAGCCTCCTCCAAAAGTTAAAACTAACATTACAGATAAACTTCCGCTTGATGGTGTTGCCGCTATCAGCGACCCAAACCAAATAATTAGTATTGCCGCGTTTGGATATCGTTATAGAGATAGGTATGTAAAACCCAAATATATTAACACTCTGAAATCTGCTGATTGGGTTAAGGATGTATATCGCATCGCTACTGATACTCCGTAGATTAGATCTGAGAGAGATGCTAATCAATTTGAAATTTTTAACCGGGCAGTACACGAGTATATTGAACAAGTAAAACAAGAAAGGAGAGAAAGAGAAAAAGAAATGAAGATGCAACTTGAAAATTGTAGACGAAAGACGATAACAAGTGATAAAATAACTCTACCACCACCCTTGCAACCTCCTCAACCACAACCATCGCCGCCACAATCATCTCCTCCAAGAAATAAAATAAATATAGTAGATAAATTTACGATTAAAGTCATTGCCGCTATCAGGGATCCAGACCAAATAATAGATATTGCAGCATATGGATACGATAAAAGAGAGAGATATGTAAAACCCAAATATGTTAAAACTATTAACCGTGACAATTGGATTGTAAATGTATATCGCGTCGCTAATGATTCTGAGCAGATCAGACGTGATGATGAAAATTCTGCTAAATTCGAACAGAAAGTAAAACGAAAAATAAAATCAGACTTTATACCAGGTAAAGAAAAAGGTACAGATCCTGGCCCCAGCGCCACTGGAAGTGGTCTGTTCAACGGTGGCCTTGACAAACTTTGTCCCAATAACGTCCTTGCCGACGTGGACAGACTAGAAATCCTTTTTGGAAGAAGACGAGCCGGCAATAATTCCCCAGAAATCATTAACGAAGCAGCTGATATTTGACAGATTATTTACAGGCGGTATCATGGACATTCATGTTTATCGGTCCCTCATTAATTAAATCGTTGATGATTACCGCAGTGATTGAGGGTATACAATTAGACAAGTGACAAAAAAATAAGATGATCATACACAATGCTCAACGTGGACCTGTAATGGTCAGGGTGATAAATTCGCGATTTTACTTACGTATAAAGTGATTTACGGTGATGGGCCTGGTGATGTTGTTCAGGGTCTATTTAGAAGGATAGCCCAAAAAGCAATACCGATTGCAAAGCAACTGGAAATGAAAGCTACTGACGTTGTTTGTGATAAAGGTATTGGTGATATTGCCGGTAAAGCATTCTCAGCAATCAAGGATAGACTAGCACGATTAATTCGCAGACCGCAAGCGGTCCGACTTCAGCCAGTAAAACTGGCAAGCACTGAAGTTATGCCTGCAAATGTTAGTAATATAATAAATCAAGCTGCAAATAAAAAACTAGCAGAGTTGGCTGTTGTACCCCTGTCAGAAAAAGAAAAAAATATAACTGCTAGTCTGATAGCAGGAAATGGTCTTCGTGTTAGACGATAACAAGTATAAAAATATGTTCAAACGTGTATCTGATCCAGCATTTGACATGGACGCACCAATGCTCAAGGATGAGTCTGTGCGTGATTATCAATATTATTCTTATGAAGCACGAGAACCAGACAAGCATGCACGAATCGAATTACAAGTCCAGGATCCATCGAGATATTTCTTGCCCGCCGAGGCATTCATAGAAGTTCAGGGCAGACTCGTAAAAATCGATGGTAATCCTTATGGTGATGCGCAGGGTGGATTTGTTAATAAGGGAATTATGGCATTATTCAGCAGTGCACGATATATTATTGATGGTAAAGAAATCGAAGCATGTCTCAATGACGTTGATGTTGCTACAACAATATTGGGGTTATCCCGATACAGCGATGATTATACACGGTCCGCTGGTCCGTCAATAATGTTTGCAAAAGATACTGTTGATCGCGCTGAGGGCCTCCCTTATACTGTTAGGAGACCAAAAAATCACGCTGTGGCTGCCGACGTCAACGTTGAACATTTATATTTTGTAAATGCAAGTTTTAATCTGCGATTCGCAGCGCGTAAAAATCAAATTGATGCTCAGGGAAGATTTAGCTGTGCAATACCACAGTCACACATCTTTGGTTTCTGCAGAAATGTTAGAAAAGTTATCTTCGGGGCAAAACACACAGTTGCTCTTGTTTGAAAGGGCACGGACGATGATGCCATCTGGCACGCTGAAGAAGTTGATCCAATTGCAACCCCGGCACTTCATGGAAATGTGATAATGACAAAGCTTTTGTTGTGGATGCCAGTAATGTCACCATCACTCGCTGAAGTACAACGGCTGCTTTCTTTCATGGACAGTGGCGGCAAATCAACGCTGTCATGGTTGACGATGACTACAGACTCGATCACGAGCACAACTGTTGGCTCATTTGCTTGGCAGATCGCATCACAACAAGGAGTTTCAGCACCACATGTATTTATAGCTTTTCAAGTTATCCGACGACAGAATTCTGAAATACGAAATCATATGGTATTTAACCAGCTTGGGGTTAGTGAAGTTTCTTTGAGGATAAATGGACATCAGGAACCGTCTGAAGACGTGTAGCTGGATTTTGATAATCACGTTGCAAGTGCTTATCATCGTTTGATGACATTCATGGAGCGTGATCATAATGTTGATTCTGGGTTGCAAATATCTCAGCGGGATTTCTCGACGTTGTATCCGATCTACTACTTCTCGCTGGAACACCTAGATTTGTTTTTGACAGTCAGTCGTTGACATACATTTTCGAGTTGCACTGCCGGTGTTACTGATTATAGAGCAATCGCCGTTATACTCTCAGACAAAACAATGTTGCTTGAAGGTGTTGGTGGACGAATGAGAGTTATTGTTGCCCCAGTGGAAAACATGTAATTAAATCGCTCATGATATTATAATGTCATATCATCATGTTAATGTTACTCTGATTCCTGGTCAGATTAAAAAACTACAATCAGTGTCAAAAAGGAGTTGTGGAATAAACATATTTCTGAAATCAGAACAGATCACAGGGGTCCAAATAAACTATCACTGACGGAACGTCAACTCAGGTACTTCAGTGAAGCCAAACCATTATAAACCGGTGTTAGACTTAAACTTTCTGCGGGTGCCGTTAGCGACATTGCTAAGACGGGTGATATATTTCCACTTCTTGCAGTTATACCAGCGATGACAGCCCCAGCTGTTGCAAAAGCAGCTGCACTTGGTGCTGTTAGAACTGCTGCTGGAATGGCATTAAAGAAAGCAACAGGCCATGGAATAAAGAATTCCAAAAACAAAGGACGGGGTCTAAGACAGCCAGGAACCCCCTATTCGTGGTACGGTCAGTCCGCTCGCGGATCGGGTCTAAGACTTCCCGGGACACTTCGCTGATACTTCCCATGTCCAATTTTGATTTACTTGATGCTGCTAAAATATTAAACATTAAAAACTCCAGGTAATTACCAAAACAACCAAACCGTGTTGAAACTGGTATCATTAATCTCGATGGACGTTCTGGTTCAGGTACTCATTCGGTTGATCCACGTGGAGTTGTTTATTTTGATTCGTATGGACTGGCGCCACCGAATGAATTCTTAAAATATGTCGGCAGCGAAGTGTTTCGCACTCCGCCGATCTGGTATTCAACATTACCAACACAGACAATAACCGATCCGCCAATATGTGGCCGTGAAGTACTCGCTGTGCTCGACGCTGTGTCATCGTTAACAACTGTGTCATCGGTAACAACACCGCCTCATAAAGTCGTGCACGAGTATACAAGTAGACGACACAGTCGTCCAACGTTTTAAACAGGTCTTAGTGTAATAAACAATGGTAGATATTTACGGAAGATCTGCACGAGGCAAACCCCGATATGACTTATTGAAATATGCAACCCTTCACGAGGTCAAGATTGAATTCTCTAATCTTCTGAGTCTCGCAAATGTGGACCAAAATGAAGTCGTTGTTTTTCAGGATAAACAAGGACGATTAAAGACGAGCAAATTTCCGTTGACATATATTATTCTGCGGGTTCCAGGTGCGACCGAAGATAACTTAGTGGTGTTTACTAAAAAAGGTAAAATTAAAAACTTGGAGGAATCAATTCTAACACTCATGGGAGAGATTACTGGACGTATCAGAAAAATTGGAGACATTATGTATGGTGGTCTCAACATGAGCAAAAATACAATTACCAATGTGTGAGATCCAAAATCAGACGATGATGTGGCAACAAAAAAAATATGTTGACAGGAACAACACCACGATCGGAACTGAGATCAATGATAGTTTACTATCCACGGGTGATACAATGGCTGGTTCTTTCAATATGGCTAATAATAAAATTAGTGGTCTTAGAGAACCAGAATCAAACGATGACGCTGCAACGAAGAAATACGTCGACAATAGCAACATCCCGATAATGACTTCGTTGATGACAATCAATGATGGATTGACCACATTTAGATTTGATTATCATACTCACGTAAGTACGTTTTTGAATTTTCGTTAAAATGTAAATAGATTTATTAATGAATTTTTTGGAAATCCAGAGGTTATTGACATTAAGCTCTCCGAAATAAAAAAAAAATTACCGACGACGTCAAAGAGATTACAGATCATACTGCCCCTGTACATGCAGTAGCGTCTGGATCAGCATTATGGACACTTCTCAATAAATCCATCAAACATATCGCTAACATTTACAGTATCTACCACAATTTTACGGCGTTCTCCAGTCAACGCATCTTCTGGATCTGTGTTGGTGATATTGGATCAAAACGACGAGGGAACATTCGTGGTGGAAACCAAAGAAAAAAACATCAACGCGTTGTTTTACTATTGGTATCTTGAATTCGTCGCCATCCTACCACCTACTTAAAATTTGACATTTTATATAATGAATCAATCGATTGATGTTGCAGCGCAACGTTTTAGATACGAGCAAGTGTGTTTGTGACATACCCAACTGAAAAATATCATCGACGAGTATACAGAAAAACCAAAAAAATACCGCAGACGTGTCGTTGTTACTGACATAATTGTGTACTCTGCATCTGCGATCATCGCTGGAACAGTAAAGGTCATCGGCGCATTATCAGCCACATACATAATATCATTCGTAACAGGAATTGGTGTTTCAGTTGTAACCGGTGTTGATGGTATTCTTAATATAAAAAAAATTTCCAGGTGCACGGTTAATAAATTACACGAATTATATAATAAAGTTGCATACGGCGACGGTATCACATGCCAAATTATCTTCGTTGATATCATCAGGTCTCAACGATGGAATAATATCAGATCAAGAATTTGACGAAATGATTAAGAGTTACCATGAGGCAATGGTGCAGTCATCGACTGTGTCAGGAGACAAGGTAGAATCTACGAAAAACGATATTAGACCTCCGATGATTTAAATAATAATAATGTCGCTAATGACTAAGTCATCAGAATTACTACAGCAGATAGTCGCTAATACAATGATATCAGCAAGCTCAACCAATCCTGAGTTCAACGTTAGCTTTCCAACGTGTATACATAGTTGGCCAAATATTAGATGAAAGTCATTCGGTGGGTTGCAAGCAAATAATTCATTGGTGTTTTCGTATAAAAATAAACCCGATGGAGCCCCCGATTGGCATGTTGTGAGTATACCTACGGGCAGTTATCAGATCGAACAAATCAACGATGAATTCCAGCCCAGAATCAAATCTATCACAGGAAAAGAATCCAAGATCGCTATCACGGTTCATGAGTCACCGTTATCAGCCGCGATAGAAATATCAACGCCTGATCAAATTCTGAATTATGCACATTATTGCCTTAAATTTGCTAAGATTAAAAATATTCTGATTCAGAACATAAAAATAAACATTTTTTACTATAGTCAGAAATGAATTATTCCCCTTGTTTCACACTTTCACTTTGTTTACCTGTTACCGGTGACGTCACCCCTTTCACTTTCACAATCCGTTACAACTTTCACCAGTGACTTTATCACCGTGTTTAGCTTTTACCAGTGACGTCGTCACCGCTTTCACTTTCACCAGTGACTTTATCACCATGTTTACAATCGGACATAACCTATATCAACTGTCTTACACGCGCATTCACAAACTTTTTGTTTCGTATTCGTGTGACAACTCTGATCTAATTTTTTCAATCGCGTATGCGAGTGAAACGAATTGTTCAAATTGTGTGTCATCGACGCAAACTAACGACTGTGTCAATGACTGCCTGAGTAATTTTATAAACCTGTATTCAGCTGGAATTGTATATCTACCTTCGAATTTTCGTTCCTGCAGTGATTTCAAAATCAAAAATGATTTTTTCAGTATTAAGTTGATCATAAATTTGTATGCCATCACCATTTAATTTTTGAATTGCAGAAATAGTCGTATTAATATTTTCGTAATTCATTATATAATAAGTATTTGCTTAAAATAAAAATATTTGCATTCCTCAAATCGGGAATGTATTTACAGTATATCTAAGGAAGGCATAACAGATAATCTTAATTAAATTAATTCTAAGGATGGCACAAAAATGTAATTCAGGCACCCCTAATTGCAGGAATGCAATGCACCTACATATATGTAATTCTGGCACCCCTAATTGCAGGAACGCAATGCACCTCCACCTTGGCTCACTTACAGTGGTAAAGTTCTCATCGGCCAATCTTTGTCAGAACAGTGCCGCTGCTTCATGAGATTTCATCCTCAGAGATTCTTCCTTACAGTGGTTATCTCTGTATTTACCTATTTACATATATTACATATTTACATGTCCATTTATTTACATATTTACATATATACATTTACATGTACACATATATACATACACACACACAACTACCAGGGCCTTCTCTACATTCAACAGATTTCTGCACACCCTCCCATGATCAACCCCGGGGTGTGCAAAATAGCACACACCACGTGGTGACATAGTGGGAAGGTGTACAGTCTGTTGAATATCGAGCATTGGGAAGACCCCCCGCATATAACTGGAACTCTATTTCCTTATATAGTTAAACATATTTATATTTTGATCCAGAAATAGCTTACACAGGGGAAGTGGCTTATTTTTGTTCGATTTTCTTAACTATTATCCCTGACAAAGTCGGGAAGGGGTAGGGAACCTGACAGGGTCTGAAAAACAAGGATAGTGTTTTTTTTATAAAAAAAAAATACAAAAAAGCGACAAAAAAATAAGGTTCCTCTTTAATCTCTCTACATATCCTTGAGATAGTTATTTCCCTTCATTGTAAAACGGCATCTGTCCATGACACAGTCAGGAGATACTGAAACAGTATTTGTTGTTTGTATTTCTTTGAAAACGCCGATTTGGTTTTATTATTTGCGACATGTTGTACCAAAGATGGGAAGGAAAAAAAAAAAAAAACAACCCCCAAAAATAATTCATTGATAAGCGAATACTATTGTAAAATACAAGCCAGGTTACTCTTTAATCTCTCTACGTATCCTTGACAGAGTTATTTCCCTTGACTTTGTCGGGAAAGTTAACAATCAACAGTATTTTTCTGTATTCAAAAAACTCAGGGCTTATGACTTAACACACAACAAATAACAATATTTTCTTGTTCTATTCTGAATTTTTTCATGGAGTTCAAAAGTATTTTATCATAAAATTCAGAAGTATTTTTTTATCATGAAATTGAAAAGAATTTTCTTGTTCTATTTCAGGAGTGGCAGCATACTTAAATATTATGCCTCATTTGTATTTCTTTGAAAATGCTGTTCTGCATATTTTATCTACAACATGTTGTACCGAAGATGGGAAAATATTAAAATATTTGACAGCTGCATATACTGATGGAAATTCTATTTCTTACCATGTCTCTACATTCACAGATATAACCAGTCTTGAATTTTTTTTATTTTTATTATTGTCAGTACCACCAAATTTACAATTCTGACTATGTGTATTAACCTGCAAATTATCCAAAGAATTATTTTTGGGATCTGAATCAATATGATCAATCACAAGACCTTTTTTGATTAGTTCAAGAAAACATTCACAGACAAACCTGTGAGAGAGATACTTTTTTTCCCCAATGGTAAATCTAAGATAACCAGCATTCTTGACTCAATTGACCAGTGTTTTTAGTTTACAATCTCTGATGATACCATCACAAGATGCCTCATAATTTTTAATGATAGGATGTGTTACAAATTCTCCTTGTTCCATGTATATAGTAAATATTATTTGTCTAAATTGTTATTTTAGTATTAGAAAAAATATGTGGGATGCTAGCGTGAAAATATAACAAGATAATCCTCAGCATTTTTTTAAATAGGAGATTCATTATTTTTTTTTTATCATAATACAATTTCAAAGCTCTGTATTTTCTGCATCAACAGTCTATTCACATTTGCGATTTTCCCCGGACTCTTTTGTTACATTTTAAACATGGTTTCAGTCCTTGACTTCTCGCCACACACTTTGTAGATGATATCCACAGAAATCTGTTAAACAGGCCTTATTACAATGAGCTGTAGAGAAAATCATCAACCACTTGTAGTTATGTTTTGCTTGAATCATTGTATATTATATATGAAAGTTTAATTTAATATATATTTGCCTTAATTATAACATGGAAGAATTTACAAGATTATCTGCGATTAAATATTCTTAAGGGAGATTTGATCTTGACAGAATAACCCCTGACTTTCCAAGGCGATCTTTGGCAAATGAAACTCTAATCAATAGTATCCATCAAGCTAAGAAAGAATTTCGCAACTATGGCGCGATTCATGTGTGGTCAACATTCAGAATTAGGCAAGACATTGATGCTACAATGAATGAACAACGAGCAAGAACAATCATTGATCATCTCGATGAACAAAGATACTTTTTTAGAATAAAATTTATCATGGCGACAGATGTCGATGCGGTAGATGCCGCCGTGACATGGATTATCCGCGACAAACGTGATCCTGTTTGAAAATCACACCACGCTAGAGATGTTGTAACGTTAAGTAAAAATTCCAAACCAGAAATGTTGACTGGTGTTGACAAACCATATTATGAATGAGCATATCCTGTGACGGCAGTTGTTTATGCGATATATCCTTTGAATGATAAACCTAGCGTTGATAATCTCAAACTGATGAAACTTTCAACGCTGAATTGTGTAGCTGAGTGAGTTACAGAACATTTTACAAACGAAATACGTGGAAATGGTTTAACGGATTAACGATGTAAAAAAATAAATGAGTGGACTGAGCGTGTCAAGGAACATGGCGCTACAATCAAAGATGTTGCACCGCTGGAAAAGAAATTAAAATTTCCGATAAGGGTGAAAACAATAACTGGCAAGATTTTGTACAAATCAAAATATAAATCAAAGGGAGCTTCGATAGAGATCGTTGATCATAACGCACACGCGTGGTCGACTGACGTAACAATATTTCCACGAGATAAAACTATTAAATTTTAAAGCGGTGATATATTTGATTTTATAAATAAAATTAGTAAGAGTGACCCTGTATCCGTTTGGTTGTTTCAAAGTTCCGAATGTGAAAATTATTGTACGATCTAATGGAGATATTTATCGCGCAGAATCTCTCCACTCGGAAATGAAAACTCTTGCTTTGAAATATACCGATGATGCTGAACAATTACTAATTGTTTTACCATTCCGTCAGTTGCTGCTCACTTTGCTCAGGAGAAAATTCATGGAAACCGACAAGATTGGAATTTCTATATGGTGAATTACTAAAAAAATTCTCTATTGAATTATAGTCATTGTAATTAGCATGTTACCCATAGCAGGGTGTTTGTGGTTGGTGCCAGTAGATGCAAGTCTCAATACAGTTCTGGACCTCACACAGACTATGCAGCACAGCATATGCATTACACTAGCCAACAAGTACAGCACAGTATATGCATGACACCAGCCAGCATATGCAGTACAGTATATGCATCATACTAGCCAGCATGTCCAGCAAAGTGTATGCATGACACTAGCCAGCATGTGCAGCATAGCATATGCATGACATTAGCTAGCATGTGCAGCATAGTATATGCATGACATTAGCCAGCATGTTCAGCATAGTATATGCATGACACTAGCCAGCATGTGTAGCACAGTACATGCATGATATTTCTAGACCTCACAAGACCTGTGCAGCACTGATTATGTATTACACTAGCTAGCATGTGCAGAAAATCCATAAGCTTGAGTTGCTGACACTCAACCAGAAACACACTTTAAAAACTAAATGAGACTGAAATGAGAAAAAAAACTGAGGGCTCTTTAATGCAGCCAACACTAGCGCATCGTGGAAAACCACGAACGGGGATTTAATTCAATGAATTTAATGAAGACTTCATCTGTTGACCGGAGAGTTTGCAGATTCTTGTCAACATTTCATCGAAAGGACCACATCTTGAGGACTTCAACCCAGACACTGCTATCAACTTTCGACTTAGTACTGGTCCTGGTGGTAGACATGTACATGGACACTTTTTAAAAATTCAGCGGGTAAACATACATTCCTGAGTAGTAAATGTATAATATCAGCCAATGTTTTTGAAAACAAATTAATTCTTTTAAGAAATAAATATGTTGTACATTATTTCTTGTGTTCATTCTACGGACCTCATAAAATCTTGACAAGTTATAAAAGTTCTGGGACAAGTGAAAAAGGTCGGTGTGCCAAGTGAATATTTAAGCCACTTGTCCTAAATGAGTGGATGAGAAGAAATTTAATCAGTCCTGCTGTTTTCAGTAGATGCAGTAAACAAATCAACTAACTGCATAAAGCCTGCAATACAGTTCCTTTTTGAATTTTTTATATGGTAGGGCTGATCAGAATACAAAAATATAAACAGCCTAATAAATGGTTTAATGCCTGTATATAAAACCAATCTGGTTAATATTATGTTTAAATTTTCTTTGGCAAATGAAGCTCAAGATTTACAAGTCTGTAAGTCAGAAGTTGTGTAATGGAGTCTAGACTTGCATCCAACTTTTTGGACAACAGATTAGTCATATGACATAAAATGAAAACCTTAAAATCACCAGTGCTCTACATGTGCAAGTAAAACCACAATCGGCAAAATGTACACATCTGTTCTTCTTTAGAAACATCCAGGCACACGGACAAGAGAAAATTTTGGACCTCATTTCTTGTTCTTTCATCTGATGATTTTAATTGACTGTTTCAGAAAATCCAACTGATAGGTGACCATGCATGTTAAACATAGCCAAAAAGAATCAATAATCATTGCCAAAAACAAAGAGGTCTTGCCAATGTTAGAATAAAAGTCAAACACTAAGTCGTGAAAGTTATTTGGTCTGAATTATGACTTGACACTGGATCATATATTTTATAATTTTATATATTCATGCTTTAATTAGGCAGAAGTGGGTATTTTATTATTTTATGTAATTAATGTTCATTGATGAGTTAAATAAAGTTAGCAGTTGCAATTATTCTGTTATTCTCATTTTACACATATTTAGCCAATTAGGCAACCTTGAACCAGGATTACCATTTCGAGTTTTGTTCACTCTGGGCAATGAAGCTACCCTGATTACTGTTCATGCCGAGTTGTTCCATCATATGACAAGTGGTAACTTTCCAATTGGTTAGTTTGCTACTTGTCTGTATAAACATAGCATGAACAGCATATTAGTGGTAGTCATTCCATTAGAGCTTCTGAAGTGTGCTGATCATGGGATTGCAGTAAGAAAAGAAAACTCCATCTCCAAATGTGAATACTCGAGCCAACTCTCGATTCAACTCATGAGCCGAACAGGCACACTAGGCGGCTCGAACCTGACGTGGTTGAGTACAGGTTAGCATGGACCCCACACAAACACTCCACAACCCAGAAGGATATCCACTAACCGAATCATTTGACTGACAATTTGATGATTGGAGATATAACCAATATCATTCTCTTCAAGCACAAGGAACACAACATGAGGAAGTGGAGACAAATTTGGCAAAATGTTTATAAAGTCTGCAACACGGGCTCCTGAGTGTCCTTCAAAACGAACCTCCCAACTATTAGGAATCTGGCATTGATGAAAAAGCATAGAATTCCTTGACAGACAAACAACAAAACTATGTCACACAACAAGTAAACGCATTCTCACTTCTGTTTTACAAATTTGAAAATGTGAATTAACTAACGGACATGTTTTCAGTTAAATCTGCGTCTAGCTTAATTTCAATCCTTTTTACAAAAAGGCGCCAAATCAAACACAAATAAAACAATACATAAAAAATGGAGTGTTATGGGGCTCAAAGTAGGAAACAACAAAAACAGAACAAGTATGCTAAGGCATACAAAAAATCTAACAAATAAAATGCATTCATGCACGCACTAAACAAAAAAACAATAATAAATTAGATTTATTTATATTTTCAAATATTTGGGCTATTCTCAAAATTTTATTACTGAATTAGATAGAAACAACAACTAAAGAGGAAATTTGACCTAGATAAAGCTGTCCTAACATGAATAAGGGGAGCACATACAACAATAAACACGTAAAACATACTGAAAAGGACATATTGACTCTGGCAAAGTCACTGTAAAACAAAAAATTAAGGGGAATAGGAAAGGAAATCTGACTAGATACCAATATGGCACCTAGAACGGGACAGTACGATCCAAAGTTCATACAAGACAAGGATGGAAACCAGGCTCACTGCGAGCATTAGCAATGAGAAGGGAGTACAACCTTGATCTTGTAATATGGGATAAACAAAACTCAGCATCTTGATGAACAAAATAAAGAGTAACCCTGCAAAATTACATTTTTTCAGTTTAAACACAAACACAGTAAAACATCTTGGGTGGACATGGGAAACACACACTGAAACACATATTTTGGAATACCAGGGTGTCACTACTAAGTCCTAACCAGCTCTATGTGCTGGGACGGGGCTATGTGGTGTCAACACTCGAAAAGTGCCTGATGATTCTTTTGCTTCAAGGAAAAATGTGACTTAACCTTTGTCCCATATGATAAGGTACAAAGATTTATGATATAGTTAATGTATCAGTTTTTTATATGTACTCTGTATATTTCTCTCTGAAATGTATGTTGATGTATTTTAGTACCTTTAATAGGTTATCAATCTGTATTTATAGGTTACTGCATTTGTATGGGTAATAACGAGTTTTCAGATGGAAATACTGCAGTATATCCATCCAACAAAACGAGTTCATATTTTCCCATGCAAATGCAGTAACCTTTTAATTATATGCTCATTTTCTTATTCTGCCTAAGGCTTAATTATATAAACAAAACACACTACAAGAAACAAAGTAACTGAATGTATGCCATATTTCAAATTAAATACACAAGCACAGATTCATCATTACACAACATTATTAAAGTGCATATAACTCCGCCCCGATAAATTTGAACTTAGTCACGTGCTAGACATAACTTAACAAAAAAAATGGCATTTTGGTCTACTTAAAATTGCAACAACTTTTCCTTTTGATATGGAATGAATAGATTTTGGTATTTTTGTCAATTCTACGAAATTTTGTAATTATGGACTGGATTTATCTGTGCCAATTCTACATGAAGTACATCAGACTGCAGCAGCAAGGAGCAGCAAGTTGACATCTGCAAGTGTTTCTGTTCTGTCATTGAATGTTTCAAATCTTAATGCGGGAAAAATATGAAGTCTTTCAATTGCATTTATCAAAAAGACGCTATGGAATATGTTTTTCATTTTGAGTGCAGTAAGGAGGATGTAATTGCACTTGGAATATAGTGAAAATTACGGTACAATTTCGAAATGTGTAATCAAGCTTGAGAACCCATGACATGGCTCATGTAATTTGGATTTGCAAAACTATGAAAGTACATTTTGAGGAAATTTAGGATGTAATACTGCAATTATATTTTTTGCCATTCTTATTACCAGCTCAAGAAGATAGTTTATGCCTCGTCACTTGCATGTTATTTGTAGGGACCCAGCAATTTTATGAAATCTGGCATGTATCGCTAGCCTAAATCTAAACCACTGTATCAAGGAAGGTAATGTGGAATGTGGCAAAGCAGCTGGTGTGGCAGTCCAAGAAACATCTGCTTTAGTTCATTCAGAAACAAATTTAATCAACCAAACATAAAGCACCTACTTTGTGAGTGTACATGATTTGTTTACAAAGTAATTCCTAATACACTATTGGGCACACATGAGTGCAATATGAAGTTCACATGAATGCAATATCGTAAAATACTGATTGATTCTGACAATGTACAGTGAACTGAGAAAAAAAAATGAGGATATAATAAATACTTTTCTGAGACTATCATTTTGTCCATATGCCTGTCTGTCTGACTGCTCTCTACATTTGCTCTACACATTGACTGCTTTGTGTTTAGTTTTATTTGGTTCACTCTCTATATGAATAATTATTAGAGGTAAGTCATTCATAATGAATGTACTGTAAACTGAATCAATGTATACATGTAGAACAATGCACTTATGATGGTATTGTTATTTACAGTTGTAGTAAATGTATTTTTATTGTATTTGCAGGGTGTAAGAAAGCAGGAGAAATGTATTTATCTCCATTTACCAACCTCATGCAAAATAAACCCTATTTCTTATAACAAATACTGGACTTGTATTTTCTATTCTGTGAGTAGAAGGCAATAATATAAAAATCTTGTATAAAGTATATGCACAACCCAAATAAAATTTGAGAAAATTTCTATAAAAAATTGCATTTTTTCTTTAAAACTCAGATGATGCATGGTACCATGGCAGATCAGGGCCAACAATGTCTACTTGAAATCACTGCTTATGAACCCTGATCTGCTGATGCACTGTACCATGGCAGATCATATTATCCAATGTCTACTTGAAATCACTGCTTATGAACCCTGATCTGCTGATGCATTGTACTATGGGAGATCATATTATCCAATGTCTACTTGGAAGCACTGCTTATGAACCCTGATCTGCTGATGCATGGTACCATGGCAGATCAGGGCCTACAATGTCTACTTGAAATCACTGCTTATGAACCCTGATCTGCTGATGCATGGTACCATGGCAGATCAGGGTCTACAATGTCTACTTAAAATCACAGATCTCATGAACCCTGATCTGCTTATGCAATGTATAATGGCAAAGTTGTGCTTACAATGTTCATTTGCAATCACTCAGAATAAGCCATGATCTGTTGATGCATTATTATACCATAGCATACTGGGTCTTTGTCAATAGTTTGGTACATGTTCTACATATGACAACTAGCTACTATATACTAAAGTTTATAAAGCCCCGTTAATCATTATTTTCTGTACAGATTGAATTGATTTAGATGCAGATTCCAGTTTCTCAACAGCATCATATGTAATATTAGCACAGAGGGACACATCCAAGTGCTTCAATTTCTTACAGTAAGTCTGAATAAGCTTAATGCTCTTGTCTGTCAGCTTATCACAGCCAAATACGTTCAAACTTTGTAACCTTGGTAACTTGGTTGCTATAGCTTCCATAGCTACATCTGTCAGTGGAACACAATGGGACAAATTTAGTGTTTCTAAACTGGGATTGTTTTTGGCAATCATTATCATTCCTTCATCGGTCATCCCATGTACCATTCCAAGCTGTAGCACTCTAAGTTCTTGAAATTTAATTGCTTGTGTCAGTCCAAGATCAGTTAACTTGCTACAGTTGGTAAGATCTAAATACTGAAGGCCTGATATGTTACTAAGATAATTAACAATGTGACTTGGCTGCAAGAGGTTTTGGATCTGTCCTGCAGTGAGTTTAGAGTCTTTGTCCAAGTCAGTAGTTGGCTTTCTAAAAATTTCAGTGCTTTTGTACTTCCTGGTACATCTATAAATGCCATGATCATGTTTATGGTCATTGTCAGTTGACATATCATCCATCGACAAACCGAGAAGCCCCAGATCTGTAATTTTCTTGCACTCGGCCAGTCTCAAAAAACGTAGATGCTTCAAGTAGCTGGAAATGGCATTGACACTGTGATCAGATATTAGGAAACATGATCCCAAGTCAAGATGCATCAGGCTTCCCACACACTGACACAACTGGGTAACAAATTTGTCAGTGATATTTGTACAATAATTCAGATTGAGATGTGTCAAGGATGCAGACCCTTTTGGGTCATTACAAAGTCCTAAAGTCAATCCATCTGTTGTGAGGTAACATTCACAAAATTCCAGAACTTGCAGTTGAGGAAGCTGTGATAGCTGTTTAACACTGCCATCTGTTATCAGACAACACCTGTTCAGCTTAAGAATTTGTAAGTGGTGGAGCTCTGCTGCTATCATTTTCACAGCTCTATCTTCCAAATGTACACAACCACTAAAATCCAGGGACTGAAGACTTTTCTGATAATGGCACAGTTCCACAATTCCTCCAGTGTCTATGTCTTTACATCCAACCAACACAAGCTCCTTGAGTTTTAAGTCCTTTATACTGGCTATGGACTCAAGGTGAGAACTTGTCATGGAATTTCTGCTCAGATTCAAGGACACCAAATTTGCAGCCTGAATTTTAATATAATCCAGAATGTTATCAAAAGTCAGTAAAGAACCATTTGTACATCTTGTTTTACCCTTTGGGTAGTATGCTTTGCTACTGAATGTGATCTGTACCGAATCCAGCGACAATTTCTCAACATTCTTGCAAATTGTCATGACCCTGTTAAATGCTGTATCAGATAAAAACCTAATGGAAGATAAATTTATTTCTTTCACCTTTCTCAGCACATTCTGTAATGTCTGAATTTCCGAATTTTCCTCCAGAAGTTTTCCAGACATGAAGAGTGAGTCACAGCAACTCAAGTCCAAACTCACAAGCATTTCACAACGTGACAATAACTCAACAAATGTACTCTCTGCAATATTACTACCTTTCAGTGAAAGGCTCAACAAGTTCTTGGTCAAATATTCACAGGATTTGTGCATGACAAAACTGCCGTCAAGGGAAGTGTCAAAATGGTGAAGCACCAGGTGTGGCATCTTCCTTCGGCTTAACCCTGGGATTGCCTCTTCAGTTGAAGGGGTAGCATAGAAGTGGATGATGATATCCTGCTGTAGAATGGGGTCCAAAGATGCATCATACCAGGATCGGGACACAACAGCAGCCTCCTTCCTGTCTGATACTGACAGAAAACGCATAATGTGGGATATTACCTAAAAGAAGAAAAAGAAAGATTTTTCTGATAAAAAAAACTTGAAAATATTTTTGACCTCAAATTTATTGCTTATAATAATGATAATGGTGATGTGGTGGTAAATCTGAACTGGCTTCAGGTTATCTTTGTTTCTGCCATGAAGACTGATACATGAATAAAAATAATATTCAATAGACAAGTTGTCTACAAGAGCCCAGTCTCAACTTAAGACAGTCATGAATGCCAACAGCCAGTTTTAATATCTTCTTATAAGGAAAGGTTAAATTACTGATGACATTTAATTACCAAGTAATCATGTCAAATTACACCTCTAAGATAATACAGATTATATAGATCTCTATATGCACTTCCAGCACATCACGGACTCACAAATGTTAGTCCTGGACTACCAGTGTTCTAAGGTTAAGTATCTTGTGGGCCTTCTATAGATTTAAGCCCTAGACTCAGGATGTGTGTCCTGGACCACCCATGTTCTAAGGTTATCTTCTGGGCCTTCTATCTTCTATAGATTTAAGCCCTAGATTCAGATGTTAGTCCTGGACCACCCATGTTCTATGGTTATCTTGTGGGCCTTCTATAGATTTAAGCCCTAGACTCAGATGTTAAGCCTGGACCACCCATGTTCTAAGGTTATCTTGTGGGCCTTCTATCTTCTATAGATTTAAGCTCTAGACTCAGACGTTAGTCCTGGACCACCCATGTTCTATGGTTATCTTGTGGGCCTTCTATAGATTTAAGCCCTAGACTCAGATGTTAAGCCTGGACCACCCATTTTCTAACGTTATCTTGTGGGCCTTCTATAGATTTAAGCCCTAGACTCAGATGTTAAGCCTGGACCACCCATGTTCTAACGTTATCTTGTGGGCCTTCTATAGATTTAAGCCCCAGACCCAGATGTTAAGCCTGGACCACCCATGTTCTAAGGTTATCTTGTGGACTTTCTACAGCTTAGTCCTAGACTCTCAAATGTTAGTCCTGGACCACCCATGTTCTAAGGTTATCTTGTGGACTTTCCATAGCTTAGCCCTAGACTCTCAAATGTTAGTTCTGGACCACCCATGTTCTAAGGTTAACTTGTGGACCTTCCATTGCTTAGTCCTGAACCCTTAGTTTTCAGAAACTGAATCCAGTTTAAGTACATTTTCAATCACATGTACATACATTCACAGACATAAATCCCTGCACTTCAAGCATGTTCTTCTCATGTTTCTTGTATAGCAAACAGCATGCATAGCCCTTCTCTCAAAACAGGTTTTGAGCAATGAAACAGTAACAATGTATAGGGCTTCATAAATAATAAGAAAGGTTATCTTTTATAATTTCCTTTTCAAAAATGTTTCAAGAAATTTACAACGGGACAATGAAAAAAAAAGATTAAACCTTTGTTGTTGTTGTGAGCTTAATGCCATTTTTCAGCACATGATAGGCTATACACGCAAGAACCTGATAAAACACCGTTAAGAACCAACAACCCACAGGAAGCTACTGACAAGCTTTCTCACACACCTCACTGGCTGTGCTCAGTTGAGGAGAGATGGCAGTGATCTGTAAAGGTAAGCACTTTAGACCACTCTGCCACCAGAGGCCCTGTTAAACCTTTGCATTCATGCACACAAACCACATGTCTAGTGCCCAAAGTTTCAATAAAAATTCTCATATAATCTCATTTTTCAAAGAAATGGACTTCAAGAATGAAACAAACTTTACTGAACATCTACAACAACCACAAAGTTTTGATAAAATCCTCCATGCAATGTGAGCAGCAATGAGGAACTGATTTCCCCAAATCTGGATAGAAATGTCCCACCAATGGACCAGAGGGAAAAAGGAAAACCTGTTTTACTCAAAAACTCGCATGTAGCTTACAAAGTTTCCTTAAAATCCTCCAAGCTCTGTGGAAGGAGAACAAATATGGCCAAACTGACTGACAGATGGATGAATAGATGAAAATAAGGTAAAATGACAATATCCCCATTCTTTGCTCAGATACAGGAAAAATGCAATCACCGGTATTCAAGCGGTTTTACAGAAGAAGCAACAATAAGACTAAATCTCACCCCCTCACCCCATCTTTTAAAAATACAATCTTTCAAGAAATTTCCCACAAAATGGGTCAGAGTAAATAGGTAAAACCTTGTACCTCTACACCAAGCACATATCAAGCTTACAAAGTTTTCATAAAATCCTCCAAACAGTGTAATATGAGATGTGATTAGTAAATCAATTACCAAAACCCTCTTTATTTGATAATTGTTTAAAATGTTTACCAAAAAAATGAGCCAGAGAAAGAGCAAATGTTTTGCATCTTTACAAATCACACATCTTGTCTACAAGGATTCAATAAAATCCTCTAAGAAGTCAACAGGGTGAAGTGATAAGGAACTTAACAAACAATCAGGGACCCCAGGTGGCCAAGTAATCTCATGCGCTTAATTTCCTCTACCGATTTGTTGTTTTAAGGCATAGCAACAAATGTTGGTTGTCCCTGTAGTCAGATAAGGCTGATGTGATAAAGATTCAAACGAACAGTATTTCAGTCCAGTATGCTAACCAATCACTGTGGCTGGACACTATGCCATTGGCATCAATGAACTGAAATCCCTTAAGGCCAAGAACGGGCAAGAAAAAAGTAAAACCTAAATGTGCACTAACACCACCACAACCTTTATTAAAAGATTTCAACAAAATCCTTCCACCAATGTATAAGAATAACTCCCCACTTTTTTAAATACAAATTTTTACAGAAATTTCTCTAAAAATGGGTTAGAGGAAAAAAGTAAATTATTACTGAATGTCTACATGAACCACATACCATGATTACAAATTTTCAACAAAATCATCCAGCTGGTGTGGGGGAAACTATGACAAGATGCATTCTCAAAATATTCCCCAATGAAATAATTTGTCAAGAAATTTCTCCTGAAACAAGCAAGAGGAAAAATTACAAAACTTTACTGCACATCTGTTCAAACAAGGGGCCCCGAGTGCCGAGTGGTCTAAAGCGCTCTCCGTTATGGATCACTGCCATCTCACCTCTGTCTGCATGGGTTCGAGTCTAGGATTCGGCGAACGTGGATATGTGAGAAAGCTTGCCAGTAGCTTCTCGTGGGTCAGTGGTTCTTTCTGGGGATTTCCCAGTTTCTTCCTCCACCATTAATACTGGCCGCCATGTACAGCCTATCATGTGCTGAAAAATGGCGTTAAGCCCCACAACAACAACAACAACTGTTCAAACAACAATTTATATGTAGCCTAAAACATTTCATTAAAGTTATCTAAGTGGTGTGGGAGAAGGGATGACCAGCTTTATAATGGATGAACAGATTGCAGCAATGACAATATGCACATTTTTCACAAAAGCATTTGGATACTTTATATACTCGCTTTAAAGTAGAGTCCAACTGCAAACTACAGAGATCTGCCTGCACATCTGGGTCTGTGCAGTTTATTATAAGTAATCAATAGAACAAACAACATATACCCTGGTCTGCAGGCGCATTATACTATGGCAGATCTGGGTCTATATTGTTTGCAGTTTGACTTATAAACTTATAAATGAGTCTAGATTGTAATAAGGGGTTATACCATAACTGGTAAGAATGGTTAATCAAGCCAAAAGAAATAATGCATTTTCATATGCAACAAGAGTTCTGCAAATAGCACAATAACCCCAACCAACAAAAACACAAGACTGGTGACTGTAATGTATTTCCTGCAGAATACGCTGATTTCAGATATAGTTAAAAATCCAGGTGAACTTTCAACCATTTGTGATTTATTACTGTATTTCAAATTTCTGAATTCAGGTTAGAGGTGGGAAGGATGTTCGAGGTAATGGGAAAATATAAGTATTTTGCCCAGAAATAAAATACAATACCCAAGTCTAATTTTACTGACCGCAAACTTCACCTTTGAACTGCTAATCCCTAAACAATAGGGGTTCTCCTAGCAAAAATTAGATCAAATGTATTGCTGAATTATGTTATCTTGAAGTTTAATTTGCAAAGACTATTTCATGAAACAGTGACCTTAACATTACAGATACGGTCATTGAAACGGTTCCTCTTTGAACTAAGTCTAACATCTGTATTATATTTCAATGAAATCTGTTCAAACTGAGTTGAAATGTCTACTATCATAAGCTATGATCTAGATATAAAAATGCATATGCAAAATATATTTTGTAAGAGAGACCTTGATCTTGATGCTACTAGTTATTAAACCTACTGTCTTTTGTTTTTTTCTTGGGTTAAGTGTTACATATATTCAATTTGTATTGTGTGCTGGCTTTTCTCATGATTATGCATATCTATACTGATTGACCTTGGTTAGTAATTGAGTTTAGGGTCTACCAACAGGCCCGACGGAGGGGGGGGGAGCAACTGGGGATAAATCTTCTCAATTTTATAAAAGAACAATTTTGCTTGAACAAGAACCAGGAGAGGTCCGGGTGTTTCTTATCCCAGGACCTGTGATCGCTATCTATGGCCTTGCCCACAGGGGTTCGTTACAAAGAAAATTAGGAGTCTAACCTACAGATTAGTCTCCTAATTTTCTTTGTAACGAACCCCTGTGGCCTTGCCTACCAAACAAACTATGGTCATAATCCTTCTTTACACTTGCAAATGTCAACAAACATAAACCCCGATTATTAATGAAACAATATTAATAAGAGCTCAAAAACTGAGTTACATGTAGACCAACAAGTAGGTCTCCGCTTTTTTTTTTTTTCTTTTTCTGACAGCTGTCAGAAAAAAAAATGCGGAGACCTACTTGTTGGTCTAAGTGACATGATATGAAAATGAGGTCGGACACAGTATACAGTATGTCCCAGATCATGGCTGCAGACAAATGCAACTTATTTTAGCCGTAATGTTTCCCGCAAGTTAATAATGACTCACCAGATATGTTGTCTTATTTAACCATCAGTTTTATTTCATGAAATTATGTTCACCATCTGAATAACCTTTTTTTTAAAGTATAAATTCATTTTTTTCAACTGCATTACCTCAGATTCATTACATCTGGAGAGATCGCGCCAAATAATAGAAGAAACCGCTCAGATTTTCTGTCTTCACTTTTATAATTGCTGGTTGCATCTACATTGAAAAACACTTTGTGGTTTCAGTGCAAAATTTGGGACTTCATTATTCATCTCCCTTAACTAACATACGCAGACTGATGATGAATCATGAAAATTGGGCACAATGAGGACACTATAGTTAATTGTATAATAATATAAGCCCTACGCAAGACATCTGTGTGAAAATATTATAAATCCTTACCTCGACAGGCAAATACTGTGCCATGATATGACTTAAACCACTCTCAAGGGATGCTAAACAACGTAAGTCATAAATGAATATGTGCTGATCAAACTTCTAAGTAGCATTCACTCTTGTCAACTTGTTTGAAAACTACGTTCAACCGCTTCTTTAAACTCAATAGAGATGTTCCGAATATATAGCGTGGGTTGAAAATCCGGGCACTTTTTCACATCCGGGCATTTTCAGTGCATAGTTACAACCGCCGAGTTGAAAACAGCCATCATTATGCAAGGCGTGGGAGAAATTTATTTTAACAAAAATAATTAAGATATATGCCAAAGATTGCAGAACTTTAAGCATAATTGTAACATGTTTAATAATAATAATCTGAATAAAACTTTGTGACAAACTACTACAGTGTTGTAGTTATTGCTATTACGTTGGCTGTATATACTCTATCTAAAAATTCATGGTACCAGGGGTCAAGCTAGACTTGAATTTTAGGAATAAGTGACTTCTGCTTTTGGACAAAATAATGAAAAAGGACCTGCCCAGGGAGAAGCAGGAGCAAAGCTCGACACGCTATATATATGTTGTTTTCAGTCTCTTATTTGAATTAGGCATTGGTTAAACAGTATTTGCTTTGCTGTTTTCTTGTTTTGTTATTTTCGTACTTTCAAACAAATTGTAAACTCAGAAAACATCCTTGACCTTACAGCGTCTGGTCGAATTCCAAAACATAGCATTGTCCTGTATATTTATGACCTACATAATTGCATTTTAAAGCTGAATCTTTAATAACGTAATATTTAGTCTCTGCTTTCTTACAAATTGTATATTTTCCTGAATATATTTGCCCAATGGCTTATGAAAAGAGACGATCTTATAAAATGGTACTTCCCAGAACAGCGATGTCCGCCATTACGGTTCCAAACTGATTTTTATCAAGAAAATAATGTACACGCGGCAGTTAAAATATTCATGTAACCGATGATATTCTTAAAACTCAAATTGCTATTTACATAAATTTTTTATCATCAAAGGATAACTAACGGAAATGGCAGAAATTGTTGCTAACTTCCTCAGGAAATGGTTAATGGTCAATCAGCTATCAAATCACGTGCCGGTGAATGTGCAAGAGTTATCTGCATAACTGATATCAACACCAACTATTTGATGGCTTGGAGTGTACATTTCGCCTTGAGCTATATATGACATAACATTGGAATTAACCTGGCCAAGGTGAGGGAGCATCTCAAAAGGGATGGTCATTCAATGTTCCTCTAAAAAAAAAAATCAGTGCGAAATTGTTTTCGCTTTCCTTACAGAAGCAGGCTAAGTTTACACTTTTTAGACGACTTAGTCGCCCACTTCGCCTAGTAGCTTGACACCTGCGGTACTTGTCAAAAAACGCTAACAACACAAAGCGACAGTCACTTTATAGTCTGAAGACTAGATTTAACTGGTTTGGTAAACTGGCTACAAAAAGTCTATTCCAAATATTTGTTACTAAAACAGCACCAATTTTTATTCATGGGTCAGAAATCTTGGGATTGTATAAAAAGCAGTTGACACTGAAGTTGTACTAACGTAATTTTGCAAATATATTATGGTATTACAAAAACACACACCAAATGCTTTTTCCATAATGAATTGTGTAGAATGCCAACGCAAGTAGTAAGATTTATAAGAATTCTTAAAGTACTGGTTCAAATTATTAGAGACGACTGATGATAGATGTCCAAAACAAGGCTATAACCTACAATTGGCATGAGGCGAACACTGACTATTTGGTGAATAAAGCTAAGAATCAAACTGTTTCGTAAGGAATGGGATAAGTTAATTGTGTTAAACAATTGCTGAGTGGTGAGAACGTCTCATATCTTTTTCATTATATTTTATCAACGTTGCAAATATATTTTTCAACAAGAACTAAATGGAGATTTAAATTCAATGGATGGATTACGATTTTATAATAAGATCAGAAACAATCTGAGTGTGTGTGTGTGTGTGTGTGTGTGATATAGATTTTTAACGTAGCTTTAACAATTTTTCAGTCATTTCGCTATGATGTCTGCAGTGTGACAGTTTATAGTGATGTCTAGCACTGGGGCATCATGTCGCAGACATGTGGCATGATGTCCCACCCAGTCGCATTATCCTGACACCAAGCCTACCAGTCCTAACACTAACCTCTTAATGCTGAGCGCCAAGCGAAGCAGCTGTTAGTACCATTTTTAAAAGTCTTTGGTATGACTCGGCCTGGGTTGGAACCCGTGACCTCCAGCATCCGAGGCGGAGGCTCTAACCACTAGGCCACCGGAGCGGTAGAAACAATCTGAGTTGTCAAAGCTATATAGATTATGTGAACTCTTCATACAGTGTTAGCCTGCTATGCATATTTAGAAATGGAAGCTTTCTCATAATGGCAAATATAGGTAGGTAAAAAAAAATATTCCCAGTTGAAAGATTGTGCCCTTAGATAAAGATGAGATTCACTCTGCTGTCAAATGTCCCATGTATGATAATTTGAGAAAGGCCTATGTGCCTTCATACATTCACTGTAATGCAAATCACATAAAGTTTTATAGCTTTATCCAGAGAATTAATAACAACATTAATATCCTATACAAGTTAATTATCTAGCAAAACCTTTAAAAGTGAGAGAATCAGTGTGTTAATCCTAGAATCGTTATGTTTTGTGGTTGTACCATATTTTTAATGCATGCGTATAATTTAGGCCGATGGCCTATGCTACAAATAAAGTTGTTGTTGTTATTATTGTTATTGCATTTTTAAAGGTTTATATGTTAAGGACTATAAGGAATAACAACTGAATTCTTTTTATACATCTGATCTAGTTCAATTATTTAGAGAAAATAGGTTAAACAAAAGGTGGACAATTACTTCAACAAAATATTTTTTTTAATAACTGACCAGATGTATCTGTTAGATAGCTGTAGACATTAGGTCACGTCACTTTAGGCCATTTTATTAAATTATTTATCCAAATATCAGATGGAAATTTCGACGGACATTCTTTAATTTCCACGACATTAAGTTTCTGAAAATAGCGTGCATAAGCGTCTTTTTTGTAACCGTAAGACAGTGCAAGAATGACTAACTGATCTTACGATCACTGTATTTATATTAGTCATGAAAATTATTAGACCAACAAGTAGGTTTCTGCTGTTTTTTTCTGACAGAAGAAAAAGCGGAGACCTACTTGTTGGTCTAGACGAAGAACGGCCTGTTACAATTGGACTTGAGTCTATTACTTTAAGTCTCTTCAGTTCTCCAATGCATTTGCTGTGCGCCGCGAGGTGAATTTCCGGTGCATAGTATATTTTAATAGCATATTTTTTCTCGTCCGGCTCCAAACTGTTCAACGAGGAATCTTATTCTTTCTGTTTCTCAAATACAGACTTCTGACCGTTCTTACTTTTTTTGTCATTAAGATTGCTGTTCTTGTTGTTGTGGGCTTAACAAAATTTTCAGCAAAGAATGGGCTATACATGACGGATAGAACCCGGAACAATTCCGGGAAGAACCACCAACCCACGGGAAACTAATGGCAAGTTTTCTAGAATAACCATATAGGCTGAGTTGGAGACTCAAACCCTGGCGGTCAGAGGTGAGATGGCAGTGAAGTGGTAAAGGCGAGCGGTTGAGACCACTCGGTCACCTGGCACCTCAATGTTTGTTTGTATGTGTGTGTGTTCTTTATCCCATATAGAGTTGTCTATGTTTGGTAAAACATACCCCTTTAATCATCTCATTTGAAACCTTCAAATTTTTTAATGGAATAACCCGAAATAACTCGCCTGCTGTTGAATATTTCCTAGGCAATGTTACAAAGGTAGACCTTATTAAAAATGATTGTGAGAATTTTAGCACACTAAAGTGTAAAATCAGCTTTACCACCTCTTTATCACAATAGATAAACTAATCATATCAATCTAAAAACAATGGGCCTACATATGTAAACAATTAATCATTGCATTTTCTCAAAAATGAATTGTTTGCGTCTTTAACTTCATTAGGAAAATTGTCGAGAAAACTGGATATGCAGCAATTAAGTGCAGTTTTGTCTAGTGGTTTTCAAACTCAGGATGATGCATATAGCTACTAAGCAATTTTTATTTTAGTTTGCTAGCCCGGAAGTTCAAACGCCTCCCATTCCCACCCTCACGTCTGTCTGTCTCTGCCCCTTTCATACCCATACACGAACAAAGCATTCAAATGTTCAGCTTAAAATGGTCTCTTTCTGGATGTAAAAATTGAAAACTTCATAGTCTGCAATGAGTGCACATGCCTTTGTAAACTCTATATTCCGATTTAGATTTAACAAAGCAAAATTTTTTCTGTCCATGCCCTCACTGTGCGTTGTATATGAGTTTTTGAAGGGGGTGGGTCTTGCATTCTTACATTTTTGTGTCAGTTTTTTTAATGTATATCTACGTTATGTATGCTTAAATTTTGTCCATGATTGAAGACTGTAATGATCATTTGTAAGCTATAAATATGTTGTTTACCTGGATTTGAATTCGAGACCCAGCCTTGATTATGAACTTAAAATGTTATAGATGATGAAGTTGTTTACAGTTTGAGGGTATTCTACACAGGGATGATTGAGTTACTGACGTAGGTCACGTGAGGTTGTATTGCGACACATCAGGTGGGATGTAATGTAACATCGAGTCGCGGGGATGTATATAATGTAGAGGAAGCAACAATTAGTCATTCCTATTCCTGTATTATTTTCAGTCTGCAGAAATATTTACTATTGTGTTTAGATTTAATTTAGATTTATTTAAATTATTTATTGGAATTACAAAGTGCTCGTATTACTATTTGGATTAAAACTGTGGATAACTGTGAATTCATTCAAAGACATTCTGGATTATATTATTATGATACAGCAAAACAGCTGGCAAATCGGCACATTCAAGGCTAACGGCATATCGGCATATTTAGTACTGGGATTCATTCGGAACACTAACTTTTTGGACTTGCGATAGAACGTTTGGGATTATGGAGATTCAATTCACAATACTGTAAGTTAATCTTAAATTTTAATTTTAAAACTTGGATAATTAAATTATTTGCTGAATTTTACTAAACGTTTTGGTTATTGTTTTTCTGTTACTTATTCAGAACTACTAACACCTCAACATGGTCACGTGAGGGGACCCGGGCGGCCAAGTGGTCTAAAGCGCTCACCGTTACGGATCACTGCCATATCACCTCTGTCGGAGTGGGTTCGAGTCTCGGATTCAGCCAGTGTGGGTATGTGAGAAAGCTTGCTTCTCGTGGGTCGTTGGTTCTTTCCGGGATTTTCCCGTGTTCTTCCTCCACCATTAATACTGGCCACCATGTATAGCCTATCTTGTGCTGAAAAATGGCGTTAAACTCTACAACAACAACAACAACATGGTCACATGATGGCGATTTGACCAATCAAATTACCTATTATAGGTGAGAATCATGATTGCAATTCTTTACCTGTTAAGTCCTAGCAGACGACGTTTTTATTATTCCTTCAACTTTCAGTTTGGGTACTCTCATATCTCTCAACGAAAGGTGTGTGTATGTGTGTTGGGGGGGGGGATAATTACTACTTGCTAGGGCCCTCAAATCAAATTTTTATTTTGGTGTTTTCATATCCTTAGACGAACTGGTTGGTGTACATATATTATACTCCCCTAAACTCTCTCACATATATACTACTTTCCTTAATTTAGTCTTTAGCACAATGTCAACCCATTGTATGGTTTAATTTTGAGCACAACACTTCCATATACTAGTATTTAGGTTCTATTACACATTTCCATATCAAATGCTTCTTTGTTGGAGAAATTTAAATAATTTAGTTTTCCAACATTCCTCTTGTAAAACTCGATCAATCACTGTCAAAATGAATTTATTTGCGATGTTGTATTTTTCATATGCATGTCAATATTGTCTGCCTGTAACTGGTCTCTCATGTGGCTAGCATATGTAGGGAACTCTTTCTTCTGTCGTAATGTAAAAGTCGACTGCTCTATTAACCATTCTTTTAATTCAGCATATTTATTTTTTTGTCCAGTTTAATTTGGTCGTGCAATGGATCGATATTTGAATAACCAATCAGACTTTCTGGGTTGTAGTAAATAAGATTTTAATATTGTTATCTGTCAGTCATTTAAAAAGAAATCAGACCATCCAAAGAATACTTTATGAGTGATGAATTGTTTTCAGGTCTTGCCAACAAGAATGACCATCTGTCATCAAGTTTTAACTTTTCTTCTATCCTTTACAATTTCACAAACGATTTCAGATTTATGTCCAACTATGTCTATTCTATGGTTAATGTCATAGGTTCAGTAGCACGGAGTCCTTTCCAAAGAGTATACAAAAGGGGGGAGGGTCAATGCTAAACGTAGTAGGCATTATTTCTCATGGTTTTTTTTTGTGTTTTTTTTCATCAGGCATCTTTTTTGAATGTATACACACAAAGTGTAAGTAAGTATAGAAACTTTATTACGATGGAATATAATGCCAAACCAATTCTTTTTATTCTGACATCACATCTCCTTGTAACCAGACTTTCAGTGACTTATTACCTTTGTATGTTGTGATCATTAAACTATTTGAGGACAGGCATTTCAAATTCAATTTTTTTTTCATCTATTAACGTGTCATCACGGAGGTGTAAAATTGCAAAACGTTTGGGATATCTTGTTCTTTGCCTCTTGCCATGCTGCAAACTTTGAAAGATGAGGCAAGATTCTATTTTACTTTTGGTGTTTGTGATTAAGTTGAATTTTGTGCATAAATTTACAGCCAAACTATATATAATGGACTTTTCCTTTGATCACAGCCAACATTATGTTCATAGTGAGCATTAAAATTATGTGCTATGAGGTAAAAAAAAAATTCTTTTGGAGAGAGAGAGAGAGAGTATATTATATCTTGACAAGTGTATGAAACTAATTCATCTTTAGCTGTTGACATGTATAGTTCAATGTCAAACTGTGTTCTGAAACATATGCAAAAATACATAAGCCACAATAATATTTTCTACATTTTTTGTAGAGCTTTGTGAAAATACAATCCATGCTTGTTACTGGATATACTTGCTTACAAGTCAAGTCCAATTGCAAAAAACAGATCCTGATCAGCTACCATAATGCCTCTTCTACTGATTAGCCTAACAAACTGCACAGACCCAGATCTTCTGGAGCATTATGTGATGGCAGATCTGGGTCTGTGCAGTTTTCAGTTGGACTCTTCTTATAAGTGAGTATAGGCGGTACATGTATGTGCACAGCTCATGCAGCTTGGCATAAGCAAAAGATAAAGAAATACAATATTGTAGTACATGTATCTACATACAGGTAGCTCTATTCTCTGGTCAAGCTACAGCTTTGCTCATGTATACAGTATTTTTTCTATAATAAACCTGGGATCCACCCAGTAACATTCAATGTGTGTGTGTGTGTGTGTGTGTGTGTGTGTGCTTGCAACAACAGTTACCTGTAATAATGATCCAGAATAATGATCCAGTTGCTTTGAAAATTTTTGTACCACTGAAATGACTTTATAAGCATACAATGTTGTGGACATTGTAATAATGACTGGTTCTTGTAATAGTGACTGGTTCTTGAATCCCCTGAATGTATATATGGATTGACAAGAAATAAATCTATCATGCATATTTTTTGTGATGTGTATTCAGTACACATTTGATCCAAAACTCTGAAAATATAATTAATGATACATGTGCTTTGAAGAAAGAGAGACACAGAGGAATAGACAGAAACCATTAATACTTTAATTACTTGTTTGAAATGAGTATATGCCCACAACATAGGGAGTTTTTCAGGCTATACCAAAATGCACAGATTGCAATACATAATACTTAATATGTAACATGTAACTTCATGTCATTTGTAACTTCATATGTAACAGCCAAGTAAACATTTATATTTTTACTTTTTTGCTTATTAAAATCACTGGACACCTTAACTGCTATTGGTTTATTTTCTTTTGTTTCATCTAATACAAATGGCAGCACATCAAGCGACAAAAAAAAATTGTCCATGTTCATCATTGCCAGAGCAGTGTAAAAGAAGGGGTGTGTGTCTTTTCTACTATAAGGGACCTATTTATGTAACCATTAACCTCCCCATACTCATCATTGTGCTCTTCACAACACTGTCAAAAGAAAGCAAATACATGTAACAAAAAGCAAAGTTGTTTGAAAACTAGGCCCTACTTACATACAATGTCTGATCTAGGGTATAAACTGAACATGGAATTGTATTTTTCTGTAAAATTTCTACTAAGTTTTATTAAGGTCAGGCCCCAAATTACTACCCTGATTGAAAACAGAAGTAATATGCAGTTAACTTATAGCAGTTTACAATTTAAAAAAGCATGGAAAATTTGAGCTCAAAGTTTACTAAAAAGTTGTGACCTTTTATGAAAACAGTACCATATATATAAGATAAGATAAGAATTCTTTATTTCAGACTACATAGTCCATACATCTAAATTAAAATACGGATATAAAGTAAAACATTGTAAACATAAAAGAACATATATATATCATACGTACAAGTATACAGATACATCTACAACAATTAACAATTAAAGAGAGAGAGAGAGAGAGAGAGAGAGAGAGAGAGAGAGAGAAAGAAAGAGAGAGAGAGAGGGAGAGAGAGAGGAAGAGAGACCAACTGCAAGTCAGGACCAACTGCAAACAAAATAGACCCAGTGCTGCCATCACATAATGTACCAGCAGATCAGGGTGTAAGTTTTATTTTAATGATTACTCTGAATAAACTGCACAGACCCAGATCTGCTGGTGCATTTTGCAAAGGCATATTTGGGTCTCTACAGTTGGATCTGACTCTTATGCAAGTATGTCTGGTACACACCACTTAATTAAAAGAGATCCATGGCCGTATTAGCAGTATTCACCTCTCCCCTGCTCTCTACCCTACACTGGCTATCCATACGATCCAGAATTAAACAAAAAATTTGTTCTCTGTGCAACGTTTCACTGATGGGCTCCAGTCCAACATACCTATCTGACCTCACCCATGTGTACACACCTGCAAGATACTTACGCTCCTCTTCTGACACTCGTATTCTCATTATTCCTACTATGAAAATGAAATCATATGGACAACGCTCTTTTGCATACCAGGGCCCAACAATGTGGAACGAATTGTCCACTGCGCTTAGACACACAGTGATCTCATTCAAGAGCGCTCTTAAAACTCACCTATTTCAACTGCAAGAACAGACTTAAAGACCTAATAATGTATCCTTATAATGTATCCTTACCTTAAATATTTACAGCATGTTTTCTGTTTCTAATTTCATGGTGTTTGTTTTTATTTTTGTAATCATATCATTATATGTTTTTTTTAAGTGTTGTCAAATGTTGTAAAGCGCTTAGAGCTTCTAAAGATTAGGCGCTATACAAAGTCCTCATTATTATTATTATTATTATTATTATTATAACATTCATCTGTGTTGTAATGAAGGGCCTTTTAGTGAGGGAGTGCTGTATAACACTCATCTGTGTTGTAATGAAGGGCCTTTTAGTGAGGGAGTGCTGTATAACACTCATCTGTGTTGTAATGAAGGGCCTTTTAGTGAGGGAGTGCTGTATACTGTATATACCTGCTTATAAACTGAGTTGAACTGCAAGAAACAAAGATCCTGATTGCCATTGCATCTATGTTCGTTCTACTGATTATTCCTAACAAACTACACACCCCCAGATCTGCCAGTGCATTATGTGACAGCACATTTGGGTCTGTGCAGTTTGCAGTTGGACTAGTCTTATAAGCGAGTATACACAGTAATATACTAGTCCTCTTTACTTTCTTGAAACAATTGAATACAAATTCTTGATTCCAATGCCACCATCAGAAAAGCTACCTACATAATGATGATCTACTGACAAAGGGAAAGAAGGGAAACTAAATTTATTAAAACATGATGAATGCAGCTGGCCCCAAAGACATGATCATTTGCTACCATCATAAATCATATATTAGAGCTCTTAGACTGGATTAAAGGACACAGAAAACCATGGGACAAAATAATAAGTGAAAACATGTATAATCCTGTCCATCTCCCCCTGTGACCAATGACAGCTAAAAAAATTATTTCACTGTTCAAGATCACGCTTAAAAGTTAATGGAATTTCAGGAAACCAGTCTCCTTCATCATCAAACCTTACTCGACTCCAAATCTTTCTCAAACATCCTTTGGCCAGTCAAATGGTTGCATTGTAAATTCTGAGTAAAATTTCTCATTTTAGCATAAAATTTCCAGTTTAGAATAAATTTTATTGCTTTTATCATTGAGTAAAGTTGCATGATACCAGGATGAACTCGTCAAACTCTTGTTCCTATTGAAGAGTATTCTAAGTAAAGCAGATCTTGTGCTCTTTTAAACTGTCAGCACTGATTTGTAATTGGTCTGACAAATCTTCTGCCTGGAGCCAAAGGGCTAAAAGAATGCTGGGTAATGGCTACCATATAACGAATTCAAGTAGCCCTATGGGATTATACATGATAACAAGGCAAATGTGAAGTTTTATAGTAAAGCTGGTATACTTGGTATTTATACCTGGTAGATACCTTGATGACAATGTGATTTTGAAACTGAAGGACCCTGACATGGTATTATGAAGTTTAAGATATTATACTGTGTCAGTGATTGTATTCATCAGTGTCAATGAGACCTGAAATTTTACAAGTGGAGCAAAATAAACCAAACAAAGTACTAACAAGACTGTTTCTGACTATGGTAAATGGATTTCAAATACGTCAGTTATGGTTTTCACTTTTCCTAACATGGAGTTAAACACCGTGGCATGAGAAACAATTTACCAACATGAAAAAAAATACTGGTGGTCATACTTGTAACGATAAATAGTAACAACATTAACCAAAGTCCTATTTATACAGACATTAAAGATGCCGAAGCACACATAACATGTTAAAAAATGTTACAAGGACAGATTTACATGTAAACATTAAATGGTTTTTGATAGATGTTGCATTATGGTACTAGAATAAGCATCAAGTCTGTAATAGTAAGTTTCTAATCAGTATGTTACAGTTTCAAATAAGTAGTTTTCAAAAACTGAATATAATACTACAGGGTCTGGCCCAAGTATGGGCAACTTCCTCCAGGGCATTGGCCAGATATGTGATTTTTAAAGCCACACCCTGTAAAGTACATTAACCGATAAAACAAGGTTAAAGGCATATTTTCCCCACCCCTAGTCTATCCTATGACAAACAATTGTTGGATGCACTCGGATATCTACAAAACTTCACTAAGAAATCAACTGAATTTAAGAAAATTACCCCTAGCTTTATTTCTTCATTAAATCCCACCTATATTCAGAAAATTCTTCCTGTTTTGTTCAGTTAGATGAGGCATTTCTCCAAATATTTTCACTTTTAGACCCATAATAATCAAGCTTTTCTTTTTCATGAAGTCTTCATATGTTTGTTATTTAGTTACAGCTTTAACTTCACCACAAGAAAGCTCATGTATGTAAAATCTCAGCAGCATAATCTCACAACTGGACAAAATAACAAATTTTAACATAAAACACAAACCATCAGATAAATTTGGTAGGTAGAAATAAGACTGGGTTCTTGTGAAGCAAGTTAGCTCCTGACAGCCAAACCTCTCTACTGATAAGAGATTCATTACAACTTGGTTCAGTAGAAAATACAACATGAAACAAGAACCAATAGCAATAATTCTGATCCTGTTTCCACATTTGTTTAGTACAAAGTACAGTAGCTGGCCAAAAATGAGTTCCCAATTCTAAAAGTTTACAGATGTCTATAATAACTGATGTAGTGACAACTCTCAATAAGGTCAGGTCTTTAAGAGATACATGTCGACTGTTGACCAAATGAAGATAAGAACACTTGTACCTGAACAGAATTAACAAAATATCATCATTCAATACCCAAAGTTTATTTTTAAGAATAATCTCTAATTTGTACATTTCATAAAGAAAACTCTTGAATTTTTTAGAAGCTGATATGTGAATTAATAGACAGGCCTTAATTGATAGGCAAATTGACATTACAGTAGTTTCAATTGACTGTATAAATCAGGACTGTTGATGGTCAAAAGTTAATAGTGTATTTACATCTGAAGTTCACAAAAGCAGGCAAGCAGCAATTTCATCTTTCAATAATTAACGATTCAAATTTTGTTTTGATCAACATCAGTCTTTCAAATTTTGTTTTGATTGACATTAATGATTCACATTTTATTCTGATTCACATTATTGTTTCACATTTTGTTTTGACGCCTCCTTTTAATATCCTTGTAATACCCAAGTTTTTAAAATGAATTATAAATGCCTGTAACATACCATATATGCTCACTTATAAGTTGGTCCAACTGCGAACAACATTGACCCTAATCTACTGTTGCATAAAGTGCTGGAAGACCAGGGTCTATATTTTATAACTTCCAATGATTACTCTCCATTAAACTGTTAAGACTAAAATTTACTGGCACATAAATTGCCAGCAGATCTGGGTGTATGAATTTTGTAGTTGGACACAATTTACGATAATTCTGACTGATTTCATTTCACTTAGTGATGAACACATTCAAACAATTATAAATTACAATTGCAATATGTGGATTTTCAACAATGAGAACATATTCATGGTCAGGTACTGTAAATGTAAAATAAGTAATTCAGAATGTACCAGAAACATAAAATGTTGCATAGATGCTAAATCTGAATGAGATTTAAAAAAAAGTACAATACATTGTTTGGATACGTAACATGGTCATTCAGTTTTATACAATATGCGTAACATTAAGATTATGATATATATATATTAAGTAGTGTTCAATATTGCACTGCCTTGAATTGCAATAATAACAATACATAAGAGTAAATTTAAAGCAGTATCAAAAATACCAACTTCACATACTTCCTACGAATAAGCTTATACAAGTTTACGTCCCTCTAATATAACTTCCCAACCTAGGGTTATGTGACTGTCACAAACAAGGACCGACATTTTTTTTATTATAATGTGAAAAACAGATCTAAGTCTATAATGATTCAAAATAACGATTGTCTCAAACAATAGCAAAAACAAGCTTATGTTGTTGATGTTCTTTACATTATGTCTATTAACACTGAAAATGTATTTTGGATTATGTACTACCCCATGCGGTTTTCGTCTTAAGGAAATGTCATAATTATCATGATCATTGAAAAGAAAAATAATAATGAAATAGTAATTAACTGAACTTAGAATTGCATCTGTTTTGATGCAAGCAAAAATTTCATTGGTAAAAGAAAATTTATACAACAGAAGTTCTATCATTTTATCAAAAACCTACCAGCTAATGCTGATCATAGGTATACATGAAGAAAAAAGCTGATACAAGTTAATTTGAAGAAAAATAAAACAGGAACAAAGTTTCACATATACTTAATTCTCTCTGCACCCCCCCCACCCCACCCCACACCTTTTAGCTTCCTTGCCAAGAACTCTGAGACCTGAACTTACTGCCAAGATTTTCTTCACTGGAAAATTCATAGATTTTTATGCAAGGACCATTCAGTTTAGGAAAGGAAGAAATATTCTTCTGGAAACTTCCATTGTGTTTTAGGACTATTTTTATGTTCAGTTAGGCCCCCCCCTCGATTTACATCATAGAGGTGTTCCCATGTGTGGTTGCATAACTCGAATAATCTGGTTTCACTGCCTTTAACTTTCATTGAAAAATATGCAATTCAATTAACTTTAATACCATTTTAATTTTTGGATTTTAGACAAATAATTTCAATATTTTTAAGTCATCACTAAATAAAATAAAATTTAAATAAATTATATGAAATCGCATTAATGTGAATTCTAAGTTGAAATTACTTAAGTCAGTGGATACGTGTACATAGTTTTGAATCCACTTACAGATTTTGTATAAAATTAACTGAAATAATTATTTCACCAAGAGCATTTGATTTTTTCAGTGGCTGTAATACTGTATGACTGACAGAAATGATCAATAGAGATTGGGGATACCATCTATTATGATTATAGAAATAGTTTCTAATTTAAGAGTGTAACTGTGCTGCTGAAGCAAGAGCTAGGCTCCTGATGCCCCCCCCATTAGTAGAACCTAGAGGATGCAGTTGCATCACTTTCTTAAGTTAACCGGTTCTTTATGCTATTGCACACAATGCATTACATACTAAGAGGGCGCTGTGGACCCAGAATGTTGTTATAATGGGTTTCACTAGTTCCTACTCTTTTTTGGACAGAACGATGTTTGATCAAAACAGTTCTAACGGGAAAGTTTACAAAACATACCTTAAAATGGTACCAAGAAATCAATGAAATTTTATGTTATACAGAAAAAATGAACATAATGGTTTTAAAAATATATTTCATCTTGCTGTTGCCACTGACCTTAGAAATCTTCAACTGAATGTGTGAATGTGGTACAAAACATGACGCTTAATGAAGATGAGCAAGCTGTTTCAATATTACACAACAATAAATGTTGACATATACCTAGTCTATATGTGGACATTTTGATAAATAATATTGAAAATTGAACTTTTACCAAGGTCTTTTTAACATAAATGCTCATACCACATCTAGTTTCAGTCTAGGAAGCCCTTTGATGGTTACCAAGTCAAAATAAAATGTATAATGGACAGATTGATGGACATGGCATGATGCGATGGATCAGCAATGACAACACAATATACCCCTTAAGAGAATATGTAAAGACTTCCTTACAGGTTAAAGGTCACTGATAGAACATGAATCAATGGATGGATGGAGAGAAGGAGGGACAGTGCCACTACTCTAGACTTTTTATGAAGAGCAAGTAAATGAAGTTAAATTAAAAAGTCCACATAATCTGCAAGCAAGCCATCATTGGAACTTGCTTAAACTCATGTAGCATATATACATATACAGTGGCAATGATACATACACTAATCTTAATGAAGCATATATCTGAGTGAACTGAATACAAAATAAAATTTACTTGCTACATAAGCACATGTATAGCATCAAAAATGCAGGGGAGATAACCACTTGTTATACCGATCAAGATGCCTGCACGTACACAATGATACACTTATGAAGACTGACCCTTGCTCATGAAAATGCAAATCTAAATTGCCTCTCAAAGTTGGCTCAATCCTAAATTAATAAGTTACTGAATCTACATAGACCGTTAATGGTTCGCCAGCACAGCATCACACTCTGTACGTCACATAGACACAACCCTCGAGTTACTGACATGTGCTGATAATAATAAAGTCCACAAACAACATAACCTCCTTCATTTGAATATTCAGAATGACAGTCAGATGCTTCAATTCTAAGAAAATAATATCCTATCCTTTCAATACACAATTCCTTTCAATACACAACTAAGATTCTCCAACACAGAGAAAACTGCATGGTACATGAATTGTCTTTTGTCAATATCAGCATGAGAATATATCACATATATGCTGTGTCCATTATGCTTTGCTAAGGTATAATTAAATATACTATACAGCATGATGTTTGATTATCTCAGAAGATATCCAGACCAAGGTTTTTGATCCACAAAAGGAATACACAATACACAAGAGCAGTAAATATTATGTTGTCACATGTTTCGCCTCCATTAATTAGGGTCACAGAAAAGCACTTTTCTGAGGTACAGCAATATTGGATATGATTTTTTTTGTCGCTTTGGTCAAAATGATAATTTTTACCAAGACATATGATTCAGAACTTTGTTCCAATATTTTTTTCAAACTGAAAAATGATGATTGTTGCTAATAAATTTCTTTGATAGCAAATACAAGGCTGCTCACTAGCAGAACAAATTTCACTTGTTATATTTTGCCTGTCACATGCAGGTACCAGGTTCTGAAATAGCCAACAATACTAAATGCTGGTACTTAGACATAGCAGCCAGAGTTCTTTCTGCCAGTATTTACCCATTTGTGTCCACTGTGTCCATTAATCTGTAAGCCTAGAGGCCTAATTCACTTAAAAAGCTACCATGACATTTTTAATGCTTAACTATTTTTCATATGTCTGCAGTCCTTTGGTCTGGAATGTAGGCAGTCTGAAAATGATTAAGGCGATTGCAGTCTGACGTCATCACATACGATGGTGGAGGCAAATGTATGTTACTGGGTATTGAACTGTTATTTGTATTAATGTGAGCAGCAGGTTTTACATTTGATACAGATGATCGTGAACTGGACTTTCCACTTGATGCAGATTCTAGTGGCGAAATCTTTAATGGTCCATTAGGCGCTGGCATATTCATATTATTGTACACCATTTTCTAATTTGGCATTATGGTTGGGCCCCCAAAATTGACTGGTTGGAGGACAAGTGTCTGGTTTGGCATATAATTTACTTGCATTGGCATCATTGGTTGTTGTATTACGTGTCCAAGTGTGTGATGTGGGGTGGCCATTGAGGGCATTTGTCCACACTGAGATGGGTCAGAATTGTTACTGCTTCCAGTCAGTCCAGTCACTGCTATAGTATTGCTGGGGCCTGTGCTACCCTGGTGACTTGGGCCGCGTTGAGAATTCATGTGAGAGCTAGAGTGGGCTGAGTGACTCTGTGACAAACTCCAATGAGGGTTCTGCATCAGCATTTCAGTCTTCCAAGCACGAAGGTGGGCATGAATTTCACAGAATGCAGGTCTCTGAGTGTGCATTTCATTCGAGCACTCCACCATCAAACCATACATTCTTGCTGGACAATCTTCAGGAGCTGGCAAAATCTGACGTGAATGGATCATTTCTATGACTTCTTGGTTGGAGTACTCATAATATGACTGAAGACAATAACTGAATATTTCCCACAGAACAACTCCAAAGGACCAGACATCACTTTCAGTGGAGAATTTTCTATACATGATTGATTCTGGAGGCATCCACCGCACTGGAAGTGAAGATTTACCCTGTACCCGATAGTAATCTGATGAGCAAATGTCACGGGATAAGCCAAAATCGGAGATTTTTCTTGTAAGATTTTCACCAACCAGAATATTTCTGGCAGCAAGGTCTCTATGTACAAAATGATGACTAGCAAGATATTCCATGCCAGCTGCAACCTGCATTGCAATATGTAACATGTCCCCATAATCCAGAACAGCCTTTTGTATTCCATCATCATCGCTAACTGAAATGTCAGAATGAGGAGAGTGGGCTATCAGGTACTCGTGCAGATCACCACATGACATATACTCAAACAACATGCACATTGGTTCTTGTTTCATACAAACACCCAGTAAACACACAATATTTGGATGTCTCATTTCCGACATCAGATCCACTTCACATCAGAAGTCATTCTGTACCTTAGGTGCTGCGTTTTCCTTAAGTGTTTTTAATTGCAACCTTTGAGACTACATTATCCCTGAATAAACCAATTACTTCACCTTTATAAACTTACCCAAATGCACCCTCCCCAAGTTTCTTAAGGAATCTAATTGAAGAGATAGGCAAATCTTGTATTCTGTTTGGCGACTTGGCCGTCAATGCACACAATTACATGTTCTGTTGCTCTCGGCCAACAGAAGGTGCCTTGCCAGCAGTGGCCTTCCCATTTTTCTTATGATGGCGCTGACAGAAGCAGACAACAGCTATGAGGAGTATGAGGGCTAAAGGAACGACAACTGCTGGGATGATGTACATCAGCTTGGGGGAGCTCTCACTTGTAGTCTCTGAGGAAAAATCAAAGGCAATTTATTACACAAGGTATACAAGCCTGTAAAGAACCTGTCTGTAAAGGACTTCAGGGGATCATATAAACTGTTTTCTAGATAGACAGGTGTCACTGATGTACAGGTTTAACGAACATTTAAGACGAAAGGGTTCATAAATACTGTGTCATTTAAGCATCTGTAAATTACATGGAGGTATCCACCAAGACATTCTTGTAATCAACTAAGATTCTGTGTCACATGCTTTTAGCATGCCTCAAAACCTGATGATGACACCCCAAAGGATGCCAGAAGCTACAGAATAAGATAACTTTTGATTCAAAATAATCAAAAATTATTTATCCTGCCATTACTAATATTGTTAATTGGTAAAGTAATAAAGGGCAAAGAGAGTAACCCTGCTTCAAAAGATCTGTTCCTTCTTAAGAAAAAACAAAAACAAACGCAGTTTGGCAATACACAGTTCAATAACATTCCCTGGTGTACAGTCTGAACAGACATAATGCAGAGAAATTATAAATGAGAACATGTCTCAGATCTTTTATCCAATATTTGAGACACGGTTTTCCTATTTATATACAAATTTATTTTGAAAGAAATGTGATTAAATGGATATGTCATTATATCAAACTCAACATATTAAGAACTAATTATTAATTAATAATGTGATTTTCATTTTCATAATATTGCTTCCTTTCATCTTGTCAAAATAATGGCAACAGTCTAATATAGATAGGTGGAGTAAATTAAACTTGACTGTAAAAATACATTGCCCCATCATAATATTAAATTTAAATATATGATTCATTTACTTCAGAGGAGACCCTCTCTCTTGTCCTCTGAGGTTTACTGAGGCAGATTCAAATCTTGAAATATATCTTGGCTAGGGTAGCAAATCAAGTGAAAGTTGAGAGGCCTGAAGAGGTAGCCTGTTGTGCTACTTCTGCAAGTCACACCAGTTGAAATTGAGCCATTTGGCATAAGCAGAAGAAGGAACTAAAGTATGGATGCATTTGGCACCAATCTCTCTATCCAAGTGGAACACTCTTGTCTAACTCTCATTTATGTCAGCAGAAAACTTTTAGCTTTTCATCCGCAAAATTCAGCATGGAAGGGCTTGCTTTGCAAGGTAGTGGTCATAATCCTAAGGTATTATGATTGAGTAATGAATGTAATGTAATATATAATTTAATTTAATATAATATACAGTCAAACACTCTTATCTTGACCTCGGTTATCTCGAGAACCCATTTATGTCGAGTGTTTCAGTTCAGCCCTGAAAAAAAGCTTCTTTTTTATGCTAATTTTTTCCTGCTTATCTTCACCTGTGTTAAGTCGATAACTACGTTATGTCGGGCATAAGATTCGATCTGAACTAACATGCGGACCTGCTTATTTCGACAAAAGATTTCAAAGCACTTACGTTTTCATACATAGCACCTGAGACACTTACCACCAACAATTTCATTTTTACAATATATTCAGCCATTTCAATGTAGCTTTATCATCCACATATACATAATTATAAAATTCTTCTGAAGCAATTTCAATGGAGTCCACGATATCAGTCATTGATTCAAGACATTGCTGATTGAGGCAATGAAATCTGATTGAATATTGCATTTTCGATAGTTATGAACAATTGGAACAAATTTTTTTTTTTGTTGCAAGTTTTGTTTTCTGCAGGTTCATTATAATTATATGCATTACTCTATTCTCGAATGCATGTGTGTTTTAATATAGTACAAGTTTTACTTACTCTTAATTAATAAAAATTTGGTGAGAGGTTTTCATTTTCCTATGGGTAGCCTCATTCCCTTGGTAGCCTCATTAAAGAAGTTTGTTTGTTGTCTCAGGCACTGAGGCAGCCCAAAATCTAGGCCAATTAAGTACACGTAACATGTAAATACTGTAACAACTAGACAGCTACATGCTGCTGGACAAAGCATCTTGTGGTAAATTGTTTGTTTACGCATGTTGGTTGACAATCGACAAAATTTTTTTACATCATCATGAATTTATTCAGTGTCCAAAAATAAATGAATTGGATTCTTTTAAATTAAAAGATCGTAATAATAAATATAAATTATATAGTACACATGTGTGCATCTCAATAGCCATTTGAATGAAAAAAAAAATGATAATTCCTTTTAGCCATTACAATGTATTAGGTGATGTCAGATATTTATTAACATTTATAAAAAAATTCTGTCTTCAAACCATCAAATTTGACAGAGCGGCCCATTACAGTGTATCAACTTCCATTAAATAATATCTGTATTTAGATTCATGGCAACTGTAGGTACATGTATATCATATTTTTTTTCCTGTCTGCAAGACACAAGCAAATTCATTTCACTTACATAGAGGTGGTCAGGTTTAGATAAGTTCATATGTTTTTTTCTTCAGGAGGTAAGGTTATTATATTTCCTGTGGAACCATGATAAGTTCATATGTTTTTTTCTTCAGGAGGTAAGGTTATTATATTTCCTGTGGAACCATGATAAGTTCATATGTTTTTTTCTTCAGGAGGTAAGGTTATTATATTTCCTGTGGAACCATGATAAGTTCATATGTTTTTTTCTTCAGGAGGTAAGGTTATTATATTTCCTGTGGAACCATGATAAGTTCATATGTTTTTTTCTTCAGGAGGTAAGGTTATTATATTTCCTGTGGAACCATGATAAGTTCATATGTTTTTTCTTCAGGAGGTAAGGTTATTATATTTCCTGTGGAACCATGATAAGTTCATATGGTTTTTTCTTCAGGAGGTAAGGTTATTATATTTACTGTGGAACCATGATAAGCTCATATGTTTTTTTCTTCAGGAGGTAAGGTTATTATATTTACTGTGGAACCATGATAAGTTCACTGCAGGGTATACACTGACTGGAATTAAAAGAGAAAACAGAGTACCTTTTATTTCTGAGAGTGCACATTCATGTACACACTCATGAGTAAATTCATTAACACTGTTCTTTTTGTATTGTCTGCTATCTACAGCTGGAAACTGAATTCGATCTAAAAAGTTATGAAACCACCACGTTTGTTGTTGGAGTAAAACTGTGTAAATAAAGCAATTATTAATCTTAAAACTATGACCTGTCCGCAACATTCCAGTAAACGTAAGAGTAAGATACAGGAATAAAGGTCAAGGACATCTTTAAAATTTACGTTACTGGTTTTTATGAAACCTGATATCTCAGGACCCGATTATGTCAACAAGTGTTGACACCCTGACATAATAGAGATAACTGGGTTTGATTGTACTATAATATAATGCCAAAGGTATTATAATTGGGTAATGCATCTGAAGAAGAAATTTAGAAACATCTGCAATTGATACAGCAGACCATGTATATGCAACGACCACGAGGAGCAAGACAACCTTTGTATAAACTGAGCCTCATATATACAACCACCCTGAGGAGCAAGAAAACATTCATATAAACAGAAACTCTGATGAACAAATATATATTTAACAAATGATTTGCTGTGTGCAAACATTTGCTAACTTGAGGGATGTGTTGGTTCGATGCCTTTCCTATGTGATGTCAAATGTTTGCACAACGCAAACAGTTCATTCATTATTATTCTTACATAATTATTAAGTACATACTTACATATAAAATATCTACAAAACTGAGTATTTTTAATGTCAAATTGAGTTATTTCATGCCAAAAAATGACATGTCTCAAACAACATAAAACTGTCTTGAGCATGCATTTTGGGTTATACTAAATCTACATGTTCAAGGCACATGATTCTCATTCGGCAGGACAAAGACCAAGGGTGGCTGAGTGGTATAAAGCACTCACCTTTACCAATCAGTGCCATCTCACCTCTGTCTGTGCAGGCTCAAATCTTGGGCTCTGCCTATGTGGGAATTTGAGAAAGCTTGCCAGTAGTTTCCTTTGGGTTGGTAGTTCTTCCTGGTTTTTTTTTCCAGGTAACTGGGTTTGACTGTAATATAATATAATGCCATTATACTGGCTACAATAAATAGCATAACTTGCCCTGAAAATTGGCATTAAACCCCAAACAACAACAACATTCTCATTCAGACAAACTAAGTCCATATTAATGAGGTACAGATACTCAAGGTTCCCTTGTACAGGAATTATCAGAACTGGGTACTGAAAATATGAAGCTCTTCTTGCCATGTTTTGATAGGTACCACACAATGGAATACTGCACAGTTCTCTCTCTTGATAGACTTTGTCTGTGAAGCATCATGGCCCTTCCAAGCTGTTGTTGGGCTTGCGGCAGAAGTTGTGGTTACCTGAGAATGAGAATGTACAAGTTTTATCTCTATGACTCACCTATTTCCATCTCAAGTTAATTGTATCTAACAGATCTGATCTCTGACACTTATTTCCATCTCAGATTAATGGCACCTGACAGATCTGCCCCCTATCACTTATTTCTATCTCTAGTAAGCAATATCTAACAAATCTGACATGTTAGAATCTCATTTCAATTTCTAGTTAGTGCTAACAGATGTGACCCCTAAGAATCAATTATTTCCATCTCTAGTTAGTGATATCTAACAGATTTTATCACTGAGTGGGTTCGAGTCTCAGGTTCGGCAAACGTGGGTACGTGAGAAAGCCTACCAGTAGCTTCTCGTGGGTCGGTGGTTCTTGGTTTTCCAGGGTTCTTCCTCCACCAGTTATACTGGCCACCATGTACAGCCTATCTTGTGCTGAAAAATGGCATTAAACCCTACAACAACAACAACAGATTTTATCACTAACAAAGACTGATTGTGTTAACAATCTATCTGCTAAATTAAAATGAACTTAAAATGGAGATAATTTACAAGTTCAGAGTGTTGCCCTCAAAAAAGTTTGATATCTGGATGGTTGTTTAATGTCCAGCTTCATAAGAAACAAAAGCCACCAAGCTATTTATCAGCTATGGTATGTTACAAACCCCACCTCCACTTAGCTAGCTCAGACTAGTTTCTTCCTGTCTATGCATTTTTGAGAGGATATTTGCACAATAACACATCTATATATCAAATATAAACTGCCATCCAAAGGGTCAAACTTCATCAGACTACCAGTCTGTTGGACTGATGTGTTACCCAGTAAATCTTGATACTCCCAGGTCCTGAAATGTCGGTTGTTTTTCCAGTTCTTACAGGTTCGGTCTGACCTTGTAGTGCTTACTGACCCCCTGTAATCTGTACGAGAATCACGGGCACAGGTTTCCTCTAGAAATACAACATATATGATGCATGAGGAAACATTAACTTGAATCATTATGACAACATTCACCAAAAAAGTATTGATCTGTGTACTATTTAAATACACTCTACACAAGAAATTGGTGTAAAATTAAATAACTCTTCACAGCAAATATGTGCACAAATTATATACACTTTTCATAGCAAATTTAACTGAAAACAAAATGTAACAACAGTTAACCAATAATCTCAATGAGGAAAAAAACCATCAAAATTTGGTTTAAAAGTAGTCAAACAATTTTCCTTTATGGGGTGAGGTGGAGTGGGGTTGTTTCAAGTGGATGGGGACTGAGAAGAAGTGGTTCAAACTTTTGTCTAGTTTTAATTACCATGGTCATATTTAATAATGATGGTGGGTCAACATTAGTTTAGGAAACACTGGAGAGATCTTGATTTGAAAGGAGTTAGGGTCTAAGTTTTATTTAAAATAGTCCAATAATTGTATTTTATGAAAATGATTAATATTCTTAAATTTGTAGCAAAAGTTGCCATATTTTGAAAGGCTGACATAGTACAAGTCCAATGAGTCATGTATGCACATTTACTCATTTTAAATTAAATATAAATTGTTCTTTTAAATCTTGACACTAATTTTCTGTAACCAAAGTCAATTCAATCCTGATTATTGAAAGGTCTGCACCTTAACGTCACCAAGAAACTTCCAGATGAAAATTATCTATTGCTATGGACTTTTAAAATGGTGGCCACGTACTAAACTTGGGTAAAAAAAAAGAGTGCATCAAGTGGAATCATCACAATCGAGGGTAGTACGAATTTATCAATATGTGTAGCTTTCATTTTGGCATCACAGTGCATGATGTTCAATCCAGATTGTACTGGATCACACCTTTATGTTCATTTCATCCAAAAATGTCTACGTACTTAACATTGGTTTTGCCGTGTGCACCTCTCAGGGCATCTAAACAATGACCTTCCAAAGTAATATGGATGTCTATGAATCCAAATGAAGTGAATACTTGCCACTTAAAGGAATGAAGAATCAAATTTTAAAAAAAATGACACCAATTGCTGAAATAGTCGGTGTTGAATGCCTACATGACCCGTGTGACTTGTAGGTTATTATAAAAGTGAAAAGTCTCATACCAGGATGTCCCCTGTCAAATTCTGTTCTATTCTTGAGAAATTATTTGAGGATTCTAGTAGTTTTTGTGATAGTCACATATTTGATGGTAGATGGCATAATTTGCAAAAAATGAAAAGGTCTTCCAAGCAAGGGAATTCTTGGAAAAATTATTTTAATTTGTGAAGTGGTTTTATTAAATAGTCGAATACAATTGTTGATAAAGATATTCTAAATGACTGACATGTGTAGGGTGGTACCATAAACCAAGTCTTGCAGCCAAGTCAACTAATAACAGAACTATTGATAGTACAAAAATGAAACTAACAAAAATCCCAAAGAACAAAAAATTGCAAGCAGTGGAATGCAGCAAAACTACTAATTTATGATTGTAAACATTAACATTTGATGATACTAATTTTTACTAAATAGAATACAGAATTATTGGTTTGTGTCCAAAGGTCAGCACACTGTTGTATTTTGCTGCAGACTGAAAGATTGAAGTCTATTTTGTGACTGTGTGATCTCAAAACCAAAAGTGCCTCTAAGCAAAGATCAGGGTCAGATTTTACTTACAAATTTGACTGGTTTCCTGCAAAATGTAATTTGTGTGTGTGTGTGTGTGTGTGTGTGTGTGTGTGTGTAAACTGTGCTTTGATTTATAGATCACTGAAAAACTTGAACACAGTCATTAATAACTGACAATGGTGATACCTATCTTTTACAATCTACTTGAGGAAGGCTTTGGCAATAATGTCATACCAACTTCTGTAGGCTTTGGCAATAAAGTCATACCAACTTCGTAGGCTTTTGGCAATAATGGAATACCAAATTCTGCAGGCTTTTGGCAATAATGGAATACCAACTTCTGTAGTCTTTGGCAATAATGGAATACCAGCTTGTGCAGGTTTTGGCAATAATGGAATACCATGTTCTGCAGGCTTTGGCAATAATGGAATACCAACTTATGCAGGCTTTTGGCAATAATGGAATACCAAATTCTGCAGGCTTTTGGCAATAATGAAATACCAACTTCTGTTAGGCTTTGGCAATAATGGAATACCAACTTCTGCAGGCTTCTGGCAGTAATGGAATACCAGTGTCTGCAGGCTCTGGCAATAATGGAATACCAATTTCTGCAGGCTTTTGTCAGTAATGGAACACCAACTTCTGTAGGCTTTTGGTAGTAATGGAATACCAACTTCTGCAGGCAATTGCTTCAAATATGAATTTAAAAAAAACAAGGGAAAAAAATATGATCAGTGAAGACAATGGCACCATATTCCCTAATCCAGAAATTTAACTATCAATGAGTATGTAATGAATAAATTTACAGTAATTTTTAAATATAAATTTTTATGTACTGATAAAACAAATACTATACATCTTATTGTTGTTTTATTCAGTTAATAATAAAAAAAAAAACAAAAAAACAAAAAACAAAACAAAAATAGTCACACAGAGTCAGTGGAAATAAAAGATTCCAGGTGTACAGTTCTCACAGTTTAAATGTCTTATCACTACCTGCCATCTTACAAGCCTGAGTGACATATCCTTTGATGGGAACCCCAGTATGGATGCAGTTGTCTCCCTCTGGAGTCCCTCGTGACGCCAGCTCATGACATTTTGGTAAAACTGTGTTGTCTGAAAATACAAATAACATATTTATTTTTGAACAATTATTAGAAATTATTAGCTTCATGATGGAATTAATAATGAAAACTAGATTACCTGGACTTTTCTTGATGGAACTAAATGCTAAAATTTCTCAACCATGTTACAGCAACATGTCCTGGATTTGCAATCCTGATTTTTCTTGCAACCTGGTTTGGTTATCTCAGTATGATGATTATCTTCAGTCCAAATGATGATTTCTGAACATTTTAACACCAGAGTTCAATCAAGACTGCATTTTTACACCAGTGGCATAAAACAATTATTTGTGACCCACTCCAATACAAAAGATTCATCCATGTGGTACAGTGCCAACATTGCTGGTGCAAATTGTGTGCATCTCCATGCATTTCATGTTCCAGGTTGTGATTACCTATGATACTTCTGATTGATACTATAGATAAATGCTATGCATAGACAAATATAGATACTATAGATTGATGCAATAAATAGATACTATTGACAGACACTAAAGATACTGTAGGTAGATACTATACATAAACACTATAGACAGACACTATTGACTGACACTATGGATAGATACCACAGACAGACACTTATAAATAGATACCAGATAGACACTGTAGACAGACACTATTTACTGACACTATAGATAGATACCACAGATAGACACTATAGATAGATAGTATAGATTGATACTATAGATACTAATGATTTTTACTATACATAGATACTATAAATAGAAATCCTACTGCTGATTTAAGATTTGTTTTGTGTTAAGCAGACCCCTCTGACAAGGATCACCTCAAACTGACATGATGGTAGGCTGTATTCAACTAGGCTTACCAATGATAACAAGTCTCTACAGAAGCCCTGTCTATGATAATCATGAAAGGTTCCAAGTAATATATGGTGTCTGTAAAATAATGATATTGTATAAATATAATAACGTAATACATTGGTGTCCATGTCACCCTTGATTATAATGTTCAGATTTTCCTATGTTTTAGATGCACAATATAATGATAAATTTTTGTTTCAGCTGCTTAATTTAGTTTATGTATACATGCCAAGTTACAGCTGATGCAATATCAAATCAACAGATGTGAGTATAATTTTTTATATAGGGATTCGGGACAGAGTTTTCATATTTCCCCATTTTACAAAAGTTCTAATAAAATGAATTTTTTCTCAAACCTGGATACAGGTACCATATATACTCACTTATAAGTCAAACTGCAAGCAACAAAAAATCCTAATTTGCTGTAGGATAATGCACCAGCAGATCTGGGTATATGTTGTGTGCTCTACTGATTATGTGCCAGCAGATCTGGGTCTATGTTGTGTGCTCTACTGATTATGTGCCAGCAGATCTGGGTCTATGTTGCGTGCTCTACTAATTATGTGCCAGCAGATCAGCAGATCTGGGTCTATGTTGTGTGTTCTACTAATTATGTGCCAGCAGATCTGGGTCTATGTTGCGTGCTCTACTAATTATGTGCCAGCAGATATGGATCTGTGCAGTTTGCAGTTGGACTCATCTTGTCAGCGAGTATATATGGTAAATCTAAAAGTAAAATGAACATTTTTATACTTCCCTATGGAAATTATCTAATACCAGATTAGTCATTTGCCTGTGAAAGAGTCCCTTTAAGACCTGAAAATAATCAGTTGAACAAGCTGTAAAAGCATGCAAACAGTCCTATTAAGCACAGCAGGTTTTTACATTGTCCATACTAATCAAGTCTCATCTTAAAATTATCAACTGGGTCTGTCTTTACCCGAATGGGACCATTAGGTTCGACTGTTATCATTAAATGAGTAATAAAATGGTTGGTTGCTTTAAATGGCACTTTTAACACAATCATGGCTATATCATGCTGAGGAAACCTATGCCCCTTTGCCAAGGACACAATGAAGCAGTCAACCTGGACTGGCCTGGATGGGTATCGAACTTGAGACCCTTGGATTAACAATCTGACCAAGAGGGTTACCATGGCTACCAAAAAAAGATGGCTAGTATATCTGAACAGTATTTAATCCAGCCAAAACAAATGCATTCTAGTTTTATGAAAAATATTATATTTTGATGAACACAAGTACTCCCACCCACTCTACAAGTTTGCTCAGCTTATATTTGCACTGCACAAACTTCAGTTCCAAATGCTATGCAACTAGCTCAATGGCTTGTTGGTATCTCTCAACCTGACATAATTCTTGGAAATTTTTTCCATTTCACATGATGATGGTGATCATATCTCCTGCCATGAGACATACTCAAATCGGCATGTGATATCCAATAAAAGTAATTGTGTCCCTTCCTGCTTTTATTCACAACAATCTGAATAATCCTTTATTCTTCTGCGTTGATTCTTAACACTATTTTAAAAGGTTTATTTTTTTTCTTTCGTCTTCAACATTTATCACTTGCTGGATGCCATTTTTAAAAAATTCTATAATCAACAGTTTGATCATGCAGAACCTATTGATGAAAAAATATGTGCAGTTTAAAGCATCTGAGGTACTGCTGTAAAGTTAGTCTGGTTCCCTGACTAACTGCACTAATTCTGACATGAAAGCTGGATCCAAATCAAACACAGAAGAACCAATTATTCAGATTTTTCAGCAACAATCAGTTTTCCGTAGTTTTTGCTTTAATACTGCAAGTCTGTATTTTAAGGGTAATTTTCATAAGACTTACGGCAAAATCGTAAGGGTTGGCAGGTCTGTTGATGTGCAAGCTACATTTGCACTATTCATGCCTTCTTTCATACTAATGGGTCTTCAAACCATGTCATATGAACAACTTACCCATTAGACTATGTTGCTTAGCAACAATGTACTCTCTTTTACAGATGACTTTCTCCAGGACTTCACATTCATCTCGACAGATCTGCCGAGGTCTGGGGGAGCTTGAACTTTCATTGCATAGAGGAAATGCGTAGTAACAAATGGATGGGATGGCAAACTGATGGCACTCCTTTGACAAATCATTGGAAGATGTGATTACAGTGAAAGCGGCTGAAATAAAAAACATAAATCAAGGATAAAACTCAGAATAATTAGAATGTTAAGTCTCTCACTGTCCACTGCTCAGAGATTTAAAATTGCCAGCATTAACAAAGCATGAAAGCATGTACTAACCAAAGGTCACAAGTTCTGAAATAATTTTACTGTTTCTTAAACATATTCTGCCAAAAATCCAACTTTATTAACAAAACATTTTTAAAAATCTTGATGATTGTGGGGCAAGGAATATAAAAGCATAATTCTACTGAAAGATGAAAAATCTCCGAGAAATACTTTCACTGAATCATCACACCTTCATAGATGGAACACATTTATAACAAACACTGCATTTATTGTCTTATATATAATGAACATTAAGAATGACTTAAATTAAAAAAATATACAATAGATTGAAAGGTGGACAACTGTTTTAGGTGAGACAAGGTGCATTACTATTTACAGTAATGGTAATGATTTTGAGAATGGAATTTTCACTCTGAAATTTGCAAGGCACTTGTAATTTTCCCTTCAAAGCACTGTGTCTTGCTTTTGCAGTTTTAGAGTGTCAATAATTATTGTTTCCAAATATTTCCCATCTTTATATAAGCTTTATATTTATAGTTATTTAAATAGATCACTTCCATGTATTTAATTATCTAATTTTAAGGTTTACCTTGAAAACTAAATCAGTCTCAAATATTTGTGTGTATATGAACATATGATGTAATTTCAGTATGATAAAATTTTAACACAAGAGACTAAAATAAAAAATAACCCTAGTGAAGCCCCCACCCCTCTCCCACTCTCTCAGATGAATTTTTTTGTGTAAAAATCAACAAAGTAATTCTATACTGGACTTCAGTGACATGTAGTCAAACCTTGTTTATACAAATCTCCTGCAGAGTAAGTAAGTAAGTAAGCAAAAGTATGTATGTATGTATGTTTGTATGTATGTATGTATGCATGCATGTACGTAAGTACAAATGTAAGCATGCATGCATATCTGTTTAACAGCACCTCAGCACAAGAATGATTATATGGTGTCAATCAAAAGTAAACTTCTATATATGTAACAAGACTCCCACAAAGGAACTGATGCTCTACTTGCTGAAAAGAATTTCTAGGGATTCACCTTTTCTTCATTTTAATTTATGTTTGCTGAAATATTGCTGATATCCTTCAGCTGAAAACAACATCTTCTTAAATCCTACATATGGTGAGCGTACTGATGTCACATTGGTGCCATTTTCATTCAGGACCAAGAAGACATCATTAGAAGTATTCTGGTGAAAGCCTCATGCCAATATGACCATCCATTCAGGGAAATTAGTAACAGCAATATTTCCAAATCATGCTGTCATGGCAACCATATTGGATGTGTGATGGGCACCATTTTCATTTAGGATGAAATAGGTATCAAAGAAGTCCCATGCTGATATAGCCATTCATGTGGGAGTAGAAAAGACAAGAAAAATATAACCTGGAGTAGTAGTGATAGCAAGATTTTCAATATGGTTACTATGGTGGCCATATTAGATTTCCAAGTGGCACCATTTTCATTTAGGACCAATTATACCATGGGATATTGTGTGTCTGAAGTTTCATGCAAATCCTCAAAGTAGTTTAGGAGAAGTAGTGATAACAAACTTGCACTAATAAAAAGATGAATGTAAGATAATGGATTGCAGATCATCCAAACCTGCACGAAAACTTTAGGATTCAAACACAAACATGTCGACCACAAACTACTATTTATATGAACGTTTTGTATCCCCATTGAGTCTGGATAACAAAATTCTGAGTGTACATGCACAAGGGCTGACACTTACCAACAAACCTCTCCTCCTTCAGACCCTGGGTATACTTAGAAGTCACATAGATACTATGGTTGCCAAACAACTTGGCACATGTGTTACCATGAAATGATTGACAAAAGCCATAACTTTCATCTGATTTCTGAGATTCTTCATAAATTCTGAAAAAGAACATGACTTTTATGCTTATTTATAGACAAGGTACTGTATTTCCTGATTAGATTTCAAACACAGGAAATATATTTATGTATAGAAAGTCTAAACATAATTTTCTTTAGTTAAATAATGAACAAGGACTACACCACAAATTCTGCCAGTGTACAACAGAATCACTGCATTATCAATGAAGATAATACAATAATACCTGTCTTAGCAGACATCTGATTAACAAGGATAAGATTTATAAATCATTTTTTATGTTCACTTTCCCATGCATGTCCAATATAAACTGGTTTTGTAGTTTTATTTATGTCTTTTATAGACTGGTTTTATTGTCTTTTTATTCATGACCAACACAGACTGGTTTTATTGTCTTTTTATTCATATTCAATACAGGCTAGTTTTATTGTCTTATTTATGTCCAATACAGACTGGTTTTATTGTTCTTTTTTATCCATGTCCAATATAGACTGCATTTTGCCATCTTTATTCACATTCAGCCACCTGCAGGCTCTTTTAAGTAATTGAAAAAGAAATGTAAAATGTACACATAAAAACACTTCATAACTGATGACTTTGCTTATAATTATTCATTTTTAAAAAGTAAGTTTTGGCTTGCAAAATACGTTTTAAAGAACATGTCCTTGAGAAAAATGTAAAAACAAAGTAACCATCATGCAACAGCTACCACATACAGTTCATGGTCCCTCATAATAAAACTTGGTGGGTGTAAGGGGATGGGACAGCATTATAAATATAAAAACAGAATATTCTATACACTCCCAAGAATGCATATATGTTTGTTTTTTTATTTCATTGACTAAAATGGGTAGGGTGGTATGGGAAAGGTTTTTAAAGCTGCTGTCCTCCCAATGACCCATCAAAATGCCTTTTCCCCACAGGAATTAGGTGAAGTTTTTCTCATATTTGCTAACATTGAATGTTTAAACTGTTCAATCATTAACCCTTGTTCATGCTGGCTGTGGGAATCCAACTCTGGACTACAGATGTGCAGAGCAAACATATGGTACACACAGAGGCATTTGTTAAAACTTGATAAATGGAAGAATATAATATTCTTGTACCTTGATAAAAGTGTTGTTTAAATGTCTTGCCAGGGACACAAATCCACTAAGGTAGCCAAACTAAAACACCCAAAGTCACCTCCCTTTGACCATATTGCAGAAGAAATTCCAATTTTCTGTAGAATTCAATAGAAGATGATTGGAAAAGAAAAGAAAAAAGAAGAACACTAGAGTCCCTTGGAAGGACTGACTGGCTGAAAAGAATTCCAGGAATTCACAAGTAGTCAGTTTCTTCCAAACCTGAGTACTGAAACCATGGATAACTCCAACATGCTGCAATAGTTTTGTAAAATATACTTGAATTAACATGTTCAGAAGTACACATAATTAAATATTACATGAAGTACTTTAACGTCAATGTCAGTACATGTGCATCTGTTTATAAGTAGAAAAAAATTAGATTTTGACTTGGGCAACTGTGGCAGCCATTTTTGGCAGTATGCTGGGTACAATGTTTATTTAGGTCAACCTACATAGAGGGTTTTTGGTGCAGACTCTATGTCCGTACAACCATCAGTGTAGTTACAACAAGATTTCCAAGATGTCCACCATGGTTGCCAATCTAACAATCAGATTGGCATCATTTTCAATAGGCCCAATATACTGAAATGTACTTCAGTAAACATCTCACATTAATATTATTAAATCTTCATCACAAGTAGCAAAAACAAAATTTCCAAGATGGCTGGCATGGCAGGGATACTGGAGATTTGATATGTTAGTATGATATGTTCAGCCGGAGTAGCAACAATAAATGATAGCCATATTGGAGGTTGGATTGGCATCACGTTTCATTTCTGACCAAGTATTTTATTGAAAAACCCATCTTCATATGGTCATTTGTTCAGAAGGAGTAATAATAACAAGGTTGTCAAGATGGCCATCACAGTAGTCATAATGGATGTTGCAGGTGGAGCTATCATTTTCATTTAGAACTCAATAAACCTTGGGATGAAACTATATGCCAAGCTGTTATGTTTTAATTCTATGTGGTTCAAAAGGAGTACCAATAACAACCAATAGCTAATTGATGCAGAACATAATAGATGATGGATAGGTTCAGTGCATAAGCTCCTGTTACTTTTCAATCAGTAGAGGTAAAATGGAGAGGAAGCTTGCTACCTAACATTAACCCCAAGGGAGACAATTTCATACCTGATAAGGAGATCTGCAAAGCAGTAGTGAGTTTATGTTCTTGGTTGCACATGTAACTCACCTAGTCATTAAAATGGGTTGTGCATCAATAATGTTGTGGCTGTTACCTTGTTTGATTCCATGCTTGAATATATTTTTACTGATTTTAATATCATGATCCAATTCAAAATTAAAAACTGTACATTTAGTTCATTTTTTGTCCTTGGCTTATTGTGTTGGACCTGTTCAAGAAGGTTGAAAAGTACTTTACCAGTATTCTTAAACCCTGAGACAAGATAATCAGCAATTTACCTGCCCATTAAAAAGGAATGGAGGGACAGTCAGTACATAAGTAGCTAATACCTTCCTGGTTGAACCATACTACTTGGTTGATACTGTGTAGCATGTACATGCCACATCTCACATTAGAAGTTTCATCATAAAACTTTGTCCAGAAGCATGCATCCAAACAGCAAGTATGTCTGGCAGATGACATTAATGTATCATATAACTCATGCAACAATAGTATACAGGCCTGGCAAATTGATATAAAAAGGCATATAAAATAAGCACATCCACAAACAAATCCACCACCACCACCACCATTAGTTGCTAAAACTCACAATAACTCATATTATTTAGCATCATAAAATTTGTGCAAATAAGTACATGTAATGCAAAAATTTGATGATTGAAATTTTGCAAATAAATGGTTGGCTTCATTTATTTCATCTTGTGAATGGTCTTTACTGTGAAAGTTTGGTTTTACAAATTCTGTGTCCTTCCAAAATTATAACAATTTTATGCTTGTGAAAATTGTTGATTTCCAGCAGGTCTCCAAGGTACCTCCAAGTTCAACAGGTCATCCCAAATACTAATTCCATCTGGAAACTTGTATCCTTCTTTTATTGCAGGAACTATGAAAGAATGGATAAAAAGTTGATCATGCAGAATAACTGAGGGATGGACCTCTCCTTGTCCTTTCAATAACTGGTCAAGAGATAAAAGCAGAATTCAGTCTCTGTTCATTAGTACAACTGTTTGTTTAAATTATAAACATTTTCCTTTCAAAAATATTTCCTAGTAAATAACTCTTGATTCCAATGTATTTGTTGCAAATTTTGTTAAAATCTAATGAAAAAAGCTGAGTTGTAAAGATTGAGAACAATGAATATGAAAAAGCAAAATGTATGAAAGCAAACAATATAAGAACTTTATTTACAGTCAAGATGTGATTACAAAGAAATTCACAACTGTCTGATAATTGGATTGTTCTGTGGTATATGGGAGCTAGCAGTGTGTGTGATTTGGATTTTTACTGTGGCTTTAAAAGCTTTTCAGTCATATCGTTACAATGTCTGCAGTGTGGCAGTTTATAGTGAGGTTTAGCACTGAGGCATCATGTCTGACTCTGAAAAATTACCTGATACCAGGCCAACCAGTCCTAACACTCACCTCTTAATGCTGAGTGCCTAGCGAGGCAGCTGTTAGTACCATTTTTATGTCTTTGGTATGACTTGGCTGGGGTTTGAATCCACGATCTCCAGCATCCAAGGCGGATGCTATAACCACTAGGCCACCGGAGTGGTCAAAGGGAGCTAGCGAGTTATCATTACTATCTATGTGGTACCACCACTACCAGTCCATCAACTGGATTACCACTGTAGTTACCTTCAATCGATAAACAAAGAAAACACTTCCTAGATTGAATTGTGATGTTACAATTTCTTTAATTATGCCAAGTATGTGTTGCTGTGTGCCAGGATAGTATTACATGACAGAAAAATAAGTAGTAAAAGAGTACATATTCATAGAATGATAGGTCTAGCCAAAACATTTAAAATTTTAAAAATGAAGACCTCAATGAATCTGTGATTAATATATTGAGTTATATTTAATTGCAAGTGTTATGTGTAAATCTGTATAAATATTAAAATATAAAAAAGAGCATGATGAAAAAATAAATTCACTTAAATGTAAAATATTCAGCTTGCGTAATTCTGAAATCCAACTGAAATAAACATGATACATATGCACATTCGAAAGAGTGAAAATGTTTTTAAAGCTTTAATATTTCACTTTATCGAGTTAAGCTTACACTTTCTTTACAAACTAGTCTCGATGCTGTGGTATGGTTAGTGCGATTGACCACAGAACCACATTAGGTTTGTAAAAACAACTTTAAGACCCTCAGTATTACTAATATGAAAAAATGGGAACCAGTCTCAAAATTGACGAACATAAAATGGAGTGTATATGGGTTTGGCTGGCAAGGATTCGCTGATTACGAAACTTAGATTTTAGTTTAAAAAAATCATTTGAGAGCTTATCCTAGTTGTAACTGATAAATGAGACAATGTTGTATTGATGGAATTTCAGTCCTTTTATATACTTAAGTCTGGAAGACTCATAACTGATATTATCACCTGACTCTTTGGTGCGAAATTAAAAGCAAATGATTCAAACATATGTAGATCCAGAAAATCCCAATTCTTATGGTTTTATTTACACCAAAGCTGTCATAATGCTTATGTCTATCATTATAAACATACATTTATCTTGAGCACTCAGAAATTTAAAGTCATGGTGTTTGCATAAGTTTACTATAGGATCTGAATTAGTACCATGAATCATTTAATGTGACCATTTCTACAGGATTTTTACTTTTGCTTTCATTACTGACATAGTGTAACATACTAATAGACTAAGAGACACATTTTAACAACAAACCTTTCAACCAGCTTGTTCTTTCATCCCAAAATTCTCACATTTCTTTTCCTGAGTTCTTCTCTTTAGTGAGGAATCATCAATAAACCAAATTTTGATTCCATGACCAACACCTAAATATACTTTGGAACATACATTTTATGTGTGTATATCAACTCCTGGTGGTGCTGCTTATAATTGTCAAGGGCAGATAACTGACCACTGGTCCTCACTAGAATTTGTAATTTTGTGGTCAAGTGGTTATTTGATGACAAGATTATGTTGAATCTAGCTGTTTGAGACCTCTCCAGTCCATTTAATTAGAAAGTCCAACCTGACAAACACACACACACAGAATTTCCTCAATAACTCACAAGTTTATATGCTGTTCTCTTTTATTTTCCATTTAAATCAAAAGACAATCAAACAATAGATCATTCATATGAGCAATATTAAGTATTTTACTTGGATCTATGCTCATTACAGCTGAATGCATGTGACAAAACAATATAGTATTGATGGAATAGCTGAGAATTTTCAGCAGGAAATTAATGACTGTGTTTCGTTACTGACCTATGTCACAGTGAGGCATAATTTTACACATCTTGCTTTGTAAATTATTAACTCTTACTATAAAACTTTTTATGGACTGAAAATGCAATCTAAGCATTGGTGTTGCCATTGGAGCAAACATGGCTGCTGGCAATTCTTGGCAATGGCTATTCCATTAATTGACAATGCTCCCCTGCCATTGAATGAGATGTTTACACAAAACTACATATGGAATCTATGTTTTAGGCTGGTTCGTCGGACTTATATTTTAATTCAAGTTTATATGTACCTTTATGCTGTGAATTATAACATAATATTCTACAGACCTTCCAATTTAGTTAGTGTTTTCAGTAGCCTCGTTTTTTTTAAAGTTTTGTTTGTATAACATAAGCTTGTATGTGCTTCTTCTACGTCATGTCTTTTACTAACATCGTCCATCAGAGTCTCACGTTCTGAAATCTAATTGTTTTGTTGTTGTTTCTTGTCAGTAAAATAGCTCATGGAGTTAATATTGACTATTATTTTTCTAATGCTGAATTCGAATACAGGTTGTTCCCTTTTGTTTTCACTTTGACTTCCTTATTGGATGACTGCCATGTTCTCTGCGGTGAAAGAACTGGTTTTACAGTTTCGCATACTTCGCTTAATTATGAAAGGAGCAAGTTACTTTACAATGTAACATTGTATTGTTGCTGTTGCTGTTTTGTTTATTTATTTATTTTTTTTTCAAATTGGTGTTTAACACTTGTAGAGCATGGCATCAAAGGACACGTTTTGATTTGCATATTTCGATCCTTAATTTGATGACTGTCACATGGATAAAGTCCGTGCTTTCCTGTCAGTCGAATAAGGAAAATACCCGAGTTGAAGAGCTACGTATAAAATATGTTCAGTACAGTTCTAGCGACTTGTGAAATCACACAAGACAGATATTTTTTGTTGGATATGTAAAGACCTGCTTTAATTTACTAGATCAGTCAGACATGAGAGCATTGTTTAGCGAATTAAAACAAAAATAGACCAAATATTGTTGTGTATCACCATTTCCAGCAGGGATACAAGAAAACTAAAAATCAAATTAAAAATCACTGGACAATCTATATCATGGCGTGTTTTGAAAAATCATTACAAAACTTTGCATAGCCAGACTTTCGTTTTATTTTGAAGATTGTCATGATATTTATTTCTAGACCAATCAAACTCGATATCATTTCACAAAAAAACCCCAACAAAATAACACACACACACAAAAAAAAAAATACCCCCCCCCTCACACTTGGAGTGTTTTAAAATCGTTAAAAATATCACTAGATATATGAGACAAAGAAGGCACTATAAATGCCAACGTTAGGCCTAAGTCAGCCTGCAAGTTTCACATTGTTTCTGCTTCTGCTTCCTTAGAGTTTGAATATTTTGCAACGTGGTGGAAAACTGGTTAGTACGTTCACCTTAGCAAGACCAGTCACCCAAAATTGGCTAGTCATTCAGAGTGGCCTGTCGAATTCGCTCCGCACACTGGCGTAGGTACTTAATAATCCGCGGATCTGACAAGCGTGTTGGCATACAGATATTATCACCGCAGCATGAAAGAATTGGTAGGTATCCTTTGTAGGTTTTATACTTGAAGCGCCACACAACACCAAATCTATAAATTCACGAGTGGCACACCCCCCCCCCGAAAAATCTGAAATGAGTTTAACAAGAATTAGTTAAAATCTTGAATTGCTGTCAACAACCGACAGTCTAAGAATATTTCTTCGACTTATAGCCTACGAGTCCATTTTTCCTTCGGCGAATAATAAAATTGGCACAATGAAATGATGACTGAAATGAAACTACAGAGTTGATGTAAACTTACTAACATAAAACTTTATATAAAACCCGAGCAATGTTATGAATCAAGTAGCAGAGTGCACAGTTTATCCAAAGTATCCACATGTTAACCGACCGCTCAGGTGGCCTAAGTGGTTAGAGCGTCTGCCTCGGAAGCGGGAGGTCTGGGGTTCGAACCCCAGCTGACCCATACCAAATACTTATAAATATGGTACTAGCAGCTGCTTCGCTTGGCGCTCAGCATTAATAGGTTAGTGTTGGTACTGGTTGGCCTGGTGTCAGTATGATGTGACTGGGTGAGGCATGATGCTAAATGTCTGCGGCATGATGCCCCAGCGCTAGACATCACTATAAACTGCCACACTGCTGACGTCATAGTGATATGACTGAAAATTGTTTAAAGCTACGTTAAAAGTTTAAATCACACATCGAATCTTAGCCTGTCTACACACACGTCAGCTACCAAGTGTTAGGCTGAACGAGTTTATGCCATCAATGTATTTACCAGATCCACACAGTCATTCATTTATTCATCAATTCATCCAACCTTTCAGGGACGAAATTAAGGCACATACATGACAAAGTAACCATTATTTAATGTAATTTACAATCCTTATTTCTACAAGACATTTGTTAAATCACGATCATTGTGAAAAAGAAAAAACATATACGTGGTGTTGTATTAGAGCCTAGCTCCACTATTTTCTTGCTTAAGAAAGGAAAATAATAGAAGGGAGTGAATAATAAGAGAACTAAGAATTCAATCTAATTAAAATCAGATCTCTACCGTCCTACGTGAATAACAGCGGAGCTCTGATTTTAATCAGATGACTAAGAATTCTGGAGCAGGCTACTACAGAGAAATATGATATCCACCGCTATCAGCTATTAGCATACTTTGCCGGGGTTTTGCATACAAGATAAGAAAACTATAACGGCCTATTTGGTAACAATTAGTAATATTTTATCTCAGTCACGTACTGGCTTTTTGGTAACATTTAGTAACATTTTATCAGAGTCACTTCCCCCAAGTACGACCAATACTTCGTAATTGCTACGTACATATATTCGTGATCTAATATAAAGCAAATTGTGTAGCCCGATTATGTACACTAACTATATTGCATATGTAGTACTGAGCCCATAATGACATAATTAAAGTTGACCAAGGGAAGGCACTCGGAATAGTATAATTGTTCCGCCGATATTGGGTCAACACACTAAGAGAGATACTTTCATTTTTTTTTTATTTTTTTTTTTATCTCCCTTGATTATTTCGCGTGTTGTATTGTTCCATTTATTTATGATGTGAAAAGTTAAATTTTTTATCATTTTATTTTGTTTTGCTTATTGTCTTCATAGCCTGACTTGTCTTGTAATGTATAATTTGTTTAATAATACACTCGAGCATGCCTGGTCTGATAATTTTTAGAGCAGTGTACATTTGGAGAGTACGGGGTTATAATGTGACGATGCACTTATATATTTATTTATTGTGTCTGGGCTGGAAAAAAACAAACAAATGTGCCGTAGTATTAAAATTTTACTAAGATTCAGAAATGCGTCAGCTTATAATACTTGCATGGGCCATGTTTCTGGATATCGTGGCAACACTGGACAGAACACGAGAGAGAGAGAGAGAGAGAGAGAGAGAGAGAGAGAGAGAGAGAGAGATTTCCTAAAGAAATAGGACTGCCATGAGCACGTGTGGCCCTGCTCAGGTTTACCAAGATACGGACTGTGTGAGGCTTTTGCTACTATGATGCATTACCTAAGAAAGACAACATAAAAAAAAATTAAAAAAGATAACATTTTGCTCTTGAACGACAGCAGTTTAACATGTAATGATATTTGTGCGTTAAATCAGGCTACTGGGTTTCAACTTATTTGAAACATTAAAGCCTATTTGATTTAACAAAAAGTTACAATGTATATAAAATATGTACGCAAATGAAGCATATCAAAACTGTACGTTGTTTTTATGTGCAGAAGTTCAGATATGCGAAGCAATTTTATAGCCGACATAAAACGTCTTATTCTCAAGAAAGCATGTATCGTAAGAAAACATTAACAAGTTATGTTATTAATCAGTTACAGCTTTTCTTTTCAAGTTGTTTTATTTCAACTCAAACAAAACACGAAAGTAACATGTTTCCATAAGTGATTCATACAGGAGACAAAAGGATAGCGAATATGGCCAGTTCGAATCTAGTTGAGCTGAAAATCTTGCCGGCTCGTTATTCTGGAAACCACGCTCGTGTCGTCTTCACATACATGTTAAATTGTAACGTCTTTACATCCATGTCAAATGTTTGGATTTTCTTTCTTTCTTCTCTACTAGTATAAATTACCATGTGGCAGTGCAAAATTAATAAATAATACATACACGCACACAGACAGACAGACATGCAGACATTCATTCATTCATACATGCATACATACACATTTGAAAGGAGACAAATCGAAAGACGCGCTAGAAGAATACCTTTCTGGCACAGGCTACAACATAACCATTGTTAAAATAATTAAAAAGGCTGGCTGACTTTTAGTGTTGGTTGAATTAAAGGGAGTATATAAGCCCATATATTAACCTCTTACCCCCACCCCAAAAAAAATACAATCAAACGAGCCAACCCAACCCGCCACAACAATATACTATTTACCTAGCCTTCCCGGGATAAACTCGACATGGGGATCAATTTTGTTCCACTGTGCGTGTCCGTCCATACGTCCGTCCACAATAAAATTATTCTCAATGTTAAAATTATAATCATTAAGGTCATTCTGAGCGGTTTGTTTTAATTTTTATTTTTATTTATTTTTTTTTTTTTTGTTTACTTCCCTTTTATGTCCATCTTTTCTACCTAAATAAAATGGTGGTAAACAAAAAGGGGGTCCCCTTTATTGGCAGTGGCGCACAGTCCTAATTCTCTAGTCTCTCTAAAAACCCTTTTCCACTGTAAGTAGGTCAGATTGTCATAAACTGGAGTGCTGCAGCTTCCGGCGGGACCGGCTCGGATAGCTAAGGTGGAAGAGTACCTATCTTTTGTTCGGGACATCCGGGTTCGGGCCCCGATCTGGCGCTGTGCATCTTTTCATACGACAGAAAGATGTTTAGTTTGGGAGTCTGAATGTGTCGAAATCCACGTGGGGTCCTTGTTTATTCTAAATCTGGTTCATGTCAACCAAAGACCCCTCGATAATATCTTTGAATATCTTCCTGGAGCGTTCTAGTAATAGTTCATGACTACGTTTTTGCTGTTCCTGCATTTGTCTGAATCTGTCTTCGTACGTCTCTGTTTTCTCGTCCACCTCTTTTTTATACGCCTCCCTCAGCCTCCTGTACGACCTGGACAAATCCCAGTTGTCGCTCGTACCCTCAGCAAACCCTAGACTTGTTTTGGCCCTATGTCTTCGGTAGCTGCTTCGCAGCCGAAAGCTGGAGAGGACAGTGTTCGTTTGAGTGATGGTTTTGTTTTCCTCATCTTCACTAGTCTCATCTCTTTGGTCAACAGACGGATTGTGAGCACTTTTTGCATGTCTGAATCCTCCGTTGAAATGTTTGAACGATGTCAGTGCATCGCCGCATAGTGCCTTAGAATTCATCTCGCTTGAAGTGTCCTTTTGCAACTTTTTCTCTTGTTCCCCGGCCCCTTTTTCATTTTCCGCCTTCAGGAATCCAGGATTAGCTGAATGGGCTCTTTCCTTTTGAAAGCTGTCATCATTAAAAGGTAAAGTTTTGATTTGTATTCTTTTCTGAAAGTCCTGTACGAGCTTCATTTCATGGCTGAACCTTGAATCAAATCTATTTTTGACACGCTCAGCACGTGCAATTTTCTTGTCCTTGATACGTGTACTCATTGCATTAGCAGCACGGACAGGCGTGCTGTACTCGCGTGGAATCTGGGGGATGAAATTTTTGTTCCTAATAGACGAGGCCCAGCGCGTGCCATAATTTGTCTGTCGTTCAAGCTCACCCATTTTCTGCAAGGACGAGAGCTGATTTCAGAATACGGTTGGTCTTCTGAAAGTATAATGGATGCTATTTAAACAAGGTTACGAAGAAGCAGTCAAACCCCCTCTTTGTTGTCATTTAACATAAGTATATTAAGAAGGCTGGTAGATATGTTACAGATTAACATAAATATGTTTTCGTCAGAATAATATTCCTCAACAAAGTATGTTTTCTTACTGGATGGTGCGACCAACATAAAACAAACTTCCAGTTCTCAATATGTTTCCTTCGCCAGTAGTCACGAACATTAGCATTCGACGTCAATAAAATATATTCAGAAACTTTTTTTCTTGGAGATATTATTTAAAACAAATAGGAGAAAAATATCTGTGTCCTAAAATGAGCTATGTTGGTGATGTTTGAAATAATAAACATCATCAAATCGTAACAATATGGCTCGAATTTTCAAGTTGTTTGAAATAAGACATTCATTTAATCTTTTGTTTTTAAACAAACAAGTTATCCTGCACATTTCTAAAAGTAGTTCGAAGTTAGTTTTGATAACAGGGTCCCGACTTCCAATAAACCAACTCTAAATTAGGCGAAATTTGATCCGAGTCCGTGTGGTGTGTATTCTTTGTTTTTAATGAAATCCTGTTAAAAATCAGCGCTCACATTGTGGCAACAGCTTTGTGGGGAGAAACACGACAAAACAAATATATAATATAACGACAAACCTTTTGGGCGAAGTAATTTGGTCAGTAAAGAATTACAATAGGTGTTACAATGAAAGACTGTGTAATCATAATAAACAAGAAACCTTATATTTTCAAACTGTACATTTCTTAATGAAATCTCGTAAAGGGAGTTGAACTGACGTACAAATACAAAGAATGTGACCCTTTATTTGGTGAAGTAATATATATATATATATATATATATATATATATATATATATATATATATATATATATATATTACTTCACCATAATGTATGAAACTCCTGTTGCTACTTAATGTCTGTGTGTTCAGTTATTAAAACTTTTCCATTTCTGTCCCAGGCTAAGGTTTTCAAGCGGTAAAAGTTGGAATGTGTTCTGCAACATGAATGCTTTGTGTATTTCTTTGGTATCTGTTGATGATCTCTGCTACAGTGTTTGCCAAACAAATAAAAATACGAATCTTGAACCTGGAGTATGTTTGGGTGTGTTCTTTTATTTTACAACGGGTTTGAGAATTCAGCAATAAAATCAAGCTTGAGTCTGGTGTCTCCTTCTTTGTCTTTTTTTGTGTGTTGTATATCATGGTTGCTGATGTGGCAATAACCTTCATTTTGAGGGTATCTCTGTTCTGCGTATATTGATTTTATTTTCATTTCTTAAAGACGTTGACCATAAATAGATTCATTAGCAATGGTGGATAATGGAACCATAGCAACAAAGTGTGCCTGTTGATACTTGGATAATGTAGCTATAGCTTACAATGTACATTTCTCTTTAATTTTAAGGTTTATCTTCATTCTGATATATAATAAATTTATTGCTGGTTCCAACATTCGCTGAAGATCATCCATGTGTTCAGAGTTTAGATTAACTAGTGCTAGTTTTCTTTCACTAGAAAGTTATTACTTTTATTTTGGTTCCGTTCTGTTGTGCAAAGTACCATTAACCGTTTTATTTCAAAGACGAGATACAAATATTAAAAATTAGCGTGATTGGCGGTATGACGACACGGAATTAAACTGAGAACATACATAGAAGATGGCAAGTTGTTATTAGGTGTTTTACTTATTTTTACGCGTATTATTTAACATCCAGACAATTCAATTATGTCTTTAGTTCAAGAGTTTATTTGTCTGCTTGTAATACCTGTCTACATTTAATAAAAAAAGAAAATGAACATATAAACAATAATTTTAGAACATTCCCAAATCACAAGTGCAAGTCAGATGTGTGATAGGCACAACTTAAACGCTTTTCGAGGTATATTAAATCCAGACGCCACAAAAACACAAAATAGCTTTTGACACACCAATCCAGGCTGTATACCAAATAAAGCTACTTCATCATACGAGTTGCGAACCTAAGGAACGGTGTCTCCGAATCAATAATTGATGATTCCTCTTTTAGAGGAAGAAAGATAGGAGAAATACAATGAATATTTATGCAGAAAATATTGCTTCAAACGCGATATACCCATTCGACCCGGAAATCTCGGAAGTAATTATTGACGCATGAAGACCGTTTAAACGAAGAGGCGACCTCCTGTGTCCACTTTGGTTTGATTGGTTTAAAGCGAAATTTCAACACATGATAGGAATATATATGGAGGCCAGTATAACAGATGGAGGATGAACCCGGGGAAACCCTGGGAAGAACCATCGACCCACGCGAACCTGCTGGCGAGCTTTCTTACATATCCACATTGGTCAACCCGAGTCTCGAACCCGCTTGGACAGATGTAAGATGTCAAATACCTGTAAAGGCGAGCGCCACACTGCTCGGCCACCTTTGGCCCCTCATGTGTCCAGTAATGATGTATCAGTGTCTGTGTATACTTGAATGAACAGATAAGAAGCTCTCAGTAGTTAGAAAACATAATCGTATATGATATACTTCGGGCGAATACTTCTAATCCAAATTAAAAAATCTAATTAATGATTTATTATCATTGAATATTAATAGGTTTTTAAAGGATTAAAATATTATTTAAAGATCTTATTTTGGAAAAAAAAAAGATATATAAGTTTAATCAGAAACTAGCAATGTTGTAAATTCAAATGGAAATTTTGATGTCAAAGGATGCAATGTTGATGCAATTTCGACAAAAACAGAGTATTTCTAGGTCAATAACCCACTCACCTTCGTGTCTATGTCGCTCCGCACATGTCTTGTGTTGATGGCAGGCGAAGGTAACAAATTCTAAGAGAAAAGTAAAATTTCCTTTAAACTTGTGAAAGCATTGTCATATTTTCCCGCATAATTTTTGCTTTTTCTTTCACGGAGGTATGAAAACTTGTGGTTCAGAGACGTTTTTACCAGCTATTCAGTTCGGTTTAGTTGTTTGATTGGCGTGTAACCTTGAGTAAAGAATGCTCGTAATGAAGCGAAAGAGAAGTCATTTGTCTTGGTGGAAATTGATCCTCATTGTGTTTTCTACAATGCTTGTCATTATACTTTTAAAACGTTTATAATTTTAAAGTACCACAATATAAAATTATAGTCCCACAATGTATATGAAGTCTATTTTTGTACAGGTATTGTTTGCGTGATAAATTCTTGCGTGATAAGTTCTGCAAAAGATGGTTAAAGTACTCATTCTTGAAGGTTTGAACAACTGGTAAAATTTGAAGATTATTTAATCAAGAAAAATACGTTCATAAAACTGAAAAAAAAATTGCAGTCTTTAATTATTCTGATTTGATGTAGGACAAAACTGGTGACTCTCGCTGCTTTTTATATAAGATGCTGTGAATCAAATCAACATTGGTTATGTTTTTATTTCATTTGATGACATATGTCATTTGATTTTCTGATTTTTACGATGTCTAAGAAGGCCCAAAAAGAATGCATTGTAGGCCTTGTTTATATATATATATATATATATATATATATATATATATATATATATATATATATATATATATACATTTAATGCAATATTCCAAATGTAGAAAATATGTGTAACATTATACAATATTTTTGTTGAATACTTTAAAGGTACATGCATTATTTTATATTCAAAACGTCCGAAGATATCGCATTTAATTAGCAAAATTTCCTTAAGTAGTAGGGTTGGTGCCACCACAGTTTTGATTCGCTCTGCTAAACTTATCAATACAATATAAACAAAACAGGACTGAATTTTGGATATTGTTAATTTATTTTCCCGTGAAAGTTCTCTGTATCACAGCATATCTAATTTGATAACATCGTACAAATTGGAGAGATGGATTGATGCACATTCGCTATAGATTTAAAAATAAGCTGGACCGTGAGCGAGTTGTTCCAATTGAAAACAAGACTCTCTTACATGAATCCTTAAACATCTAAGTACAGAAATGACCGGGGTGCATTCGAATATGAAGATGAATATACGTATAAACAATATGACCTGAGAAGAATTACTCGAGAGGCAGAAGATGATTAGACATTAAAAGGTAAGAATTTCTATACATAAAAACCAAATAACATGAATTTTTGTATTGCCAAACTTATTATCTCCTTGAAGTCATTCGTTAGTTTCGTTCCTTGCATTTCAACCATTCAAAATGTTTTCTTTTAAATATATATATATATATTTTTTTAAATTGATTCATTTCAATAAAGAATAACTATATCAGTAGGAAATATGTTGCACAATAAACGGGTAAAATACTAATTATTTTCACTGGTGTCTCCATATATATTGGTTACTGTATCCGACAAACCGAGACGAAATCATTTCTGGTATTTTTAGGTGACGCATTTATTTAATTTTCCTCGTACAACAGACGATTTTCTCTCCCCTAGGGGAAAGTGTGTGGAAGCGCGCGCGCGCGCGCGCGTGTGTGTGTGTGTGTGTGTGTGCGTGCGTGCGTGCGTGCGTGCACGCCCAAGGTAGTCTTTAGATACGTTAAATTTAGTAGTTGTTATTTGTAATACAGACAATTATGATAGATGGAATTAATTAATTTTTTCAGCTCTTTGGTCTTGAACTAAGAAGCAGAAAAGAGCGAAAACCAACAAGTTTTGTAAAATTCCACAAATAATTTGTTTCCCGAGAACACCAAATGAAAAAAAAAAAAAAAAAAAAAAAAAAAAACCATAAGAAAATAAAAGCATTGTGAATTAAATCCCAAATAGTTCTTACAGTTCTATTACAAGTCCAAAAGTGTAGAGTATTCCGAATTAATTTTAGCTGAGTGCCGAATGAATTCCAATTTTGAATGTGTTGATGTGCTGGTAAAATCAAAATGTCTTTGAATGAATTCACAATGATTCCTAAATAGTGGTTTAGTCCTAAATCAATGAATACTTTAAAATTACAATAAATAATTCAACTAAATAAATAAGATCCTCTCATATGAACACAACTAAAATTGATTCCACTAAGACTGATGTTAGGATATGGAATAAATAATTCTGTTTCCTTCAAGCTTATATACAGACTGTCACCTGATTTATGACACAACACAATGCCCTGGACTTAGGTCATTTAAAATGGAATATTTCATCCAACGGTACACAAAATTTGTTTCTAGAAAATTCTAAGGTCAGAATCAAGGCTGTATCTAGAACTCAAACCCAGTAAACATGTTTACCTCCAAATAATAATAATATAATATTTAAATTACACAGGAAGATGTCTTATGAATGTCACAAGATAAACACAAAATGAAGCAATATTGTACTTCTATACATATGGAAGTGTACCTGCAGTTAGAGTATCTTTTCCTTGATGTGCCTAATGTCAATGTGTTATTCCACAACATCAAACTCCACCATAACAATTTCTGATTTTGTTTTCTATTTTGTCAATGAAAGCAAGTGGTTGCGGTAACTAAATACAATAATCGTTGAAGGACCTGAACTAATACACACTTCAAACTGTTGCAAAGCCAATATCAAAGCCAGACATTCCTTCTCGATTAATGTTTCTGGTACATGCTTAATTGCTTAGAAAAATAGCACATGGGTAACCCAAACCGTTTTTGTCTTCTTGAATCAATACTCCACCAACCCCTATATCACTCCCATCAGCAGACAATTTTAAATGATAGACTGAAATATAGAGCTAAAAGAATTGGTGCACTGTTAAGTATGGCCTTTAATTTATCAAAAGCCTCCTGACATTTTTCAGACCAATAAAACTTGGCTTTCTTACTTAACAATTGGTTCGAGGTTCTGGAATTATTTTAAAATGTGAGCAAAATTCCTGATAATGTCCAGCCATAATAAAATATTGCATCAATTGCTTGTTGCTGTCAGGCACAGGGTTCAGAGATAACCTTGAAAGTAAGTTCTATAGGTTTAACTTGACCGTGCCCCACAATATGTCCTAAAAATGTAACACAGGCAAGGCTTGTCAGTTACAAGTAGATTAATCACATCCTTATCTCCAGCTAGATCATTACCTAGTAATAAGCGAATACCTTCGATGGGTAAACACGTCATTCACTGTTCCGACTGTCACGGGTCCTTTCTGATGGCAAGTATGCACAATGCAGATGAAAATTGACAAAGCCGCACCTTAGTCTCAGAATAAGAACACCTTCACTAGAAGAAGACTTTTCAAATAAATACAAAGTACCTGACAATAAAAAACTCGGAGAAGCTCATGTGTCCCTTAATATTTTGCTAGTGATAAGCTTGGCAGAATCGCTAGTAAGTGATACAGAACCTTTCGACATTAATGGTTCATAATTTTTTCATAATTAAAGCTGACTGGGGTTTGTTTGACCCAAGAAATGTCTTGCTTTCATTACATGACCGTGCCTTTGACCTCTTAGAATTAGGAAAATTTTGAATAGCTCTGTCTTTATTCTGTTGCAATTTTTTTCAATCTGTAGCAATCAGAAACGACGTACCCTTCCATTTTACAATAGGTTCACAAAGGAACAGATAAGGATTTCTGTTCAGTCTTATCAGAAGTTTGATTGTTTAAAATGTGCCAGATTGAGATTTGGAAGTGCTCTTAGATAAGATTTTTTAAAACCAAAAGACTGTTGGGAGGAAGACTTATTGACAAATTAAACTTTACGAGACAAGGAAAAGTTGTCAGCTATACGAGCTGTATTTTCTACATTTTTGACTTGCTCATCAAGTTAGTCTTGACGTTGCAATGGACACAATTCATGAACTCTTCAGCTAATATGAGTTGTCTGAGGTTATCGTAATCTTGATCAACCTTCCTGACTGAGCACCACCTATCAAATAATTGTTCTTTTTCCCTTGCAAATTCGACATGGGTCTGTCCAGTTTCTATTCTACAGTTCCTAAACCTTCGTCGATATGCCTCAGGTACCAACTCATAACCCTTCAAGATACATTCCTTAATCATATTATAATTAGCACTTTGTTGTACCGACAATGAAATGTAGACTTAAAGAGCTTTGCAAATTAGTACACTTCGTAATAATAAAGTTAAATTTTCTCTTGGCCATTTCAAATTTTCAGCAATAATCTCAAAATGAAGATATTATTGATCTGCTTCTTTTTCTTAAAAGGTGTACTAACGTAATATTTCTGGTAACATGAAAACCTTAACTTGTGCATCAAGGGGTGGGGGGCACTTTCCGCTTGCTATTTCTAATTCTTTTAATTTGAATTGCCTTTCTCTATCTTCCCTCTGCATCTGTATTTCCCTCTTTTTATTTTCTGTTTGCATTTGCATCTTCTTACTGATTTTGGAGCTATCTCTCCCCCTCCTTTTTTCCCTTTCAGCAATTGGATCATTTCGTTCTGAAGACGAAGCTTTCTTAACTCTAGTTCCATCTTTTTTTAAAATAAAAAAACTGCATTTCTTTTAATTTCCTATCCGAACCAGGTACAGACTTACAAATCAAAGTATAGAACTTCTATCCCCCCAAAATTATTTGCCAACAAATATTGGACCGAAATATTTTGTATTTCTTACTTCGTTAAAGAAGCCTTCGCCTAAAAAAACAATCATACCGTCTGGCAAGCTGAAGCAATTCGTTCTTTTTCATGACCCTTCATGGGTAGAATTTAAAATAAAGTTCTCCACTTTAAACGACATTGTGAAAGCTTGCTGGTTTCATTACATGTGTCTCAAATATGTGAAATTAAAGAACCAGGGACCTAAACAAAATTTCAGAAACAAAGTGAAGTTAAATTTAAAAAACACATTGAAGTTTTCTGAAATATTTTAGATAAATTCGTATCCCGGACTACTACTCCAATGTTCTATCACGACTCTATAGTGTTTAACGAGTTAACAGAAAAGAGCAAAGACAAATATGTTTTGTAAAATTCAACTAATAATTTATTTCCCTAGAATACAAAGAAAAAATTAAGTCACAAATAGTCCTAACAGTTATATAACAAGCCAAGAAGTATGGAGTTTTCCGAATGAATTCTAGCAAACTTGCAAATTATTCCATTTTTTAATATGCTGATGTGCCACTAGTCTCGAATGTGCTAAATCGTCTTATTGCTTTAATATAATGTTGTTTACTTGAAAATTTACTCATTCTTGCCTTAACATCTTGAAGCAGAATCAGTCTTATTGTTGTGTTCAGTGTATCATTTGGTGGAATTATTTATTCACTGTAAATATAAAGCGCTCATCCAAAACATTGTTGGAAAAAAAACATTAATTTGTAACTATAGTGAATTCAGACAAGGACTTTTTGGGATTATATTGTTGTGATATCATCAAAAGACTTTTAGCACAGAACCACAATCAAGGCCATTTGCACCTTACCGCGTTCGAGACTATAGGCACATCAACATATACAATACTGAAACTGACTGGATTTGTAACACAAGTTATCAACACAGTATTTGACAAGTGTCTGAGCTTGCATCATAACAACAACCGACACAATCAAAAGTTAATAAGAACCTAATTCTTTCATTTGTAAAATGCAACATAAATTAAATACACAACAGACCTTCTGCAATACATTAAACAGTTGCAGAAGCAAAGAGGCACTGATGTTTAAGGGTACTATTTTGGAGGTAACAATCAGT